>CM076584.1:1310383599-1310744231 GCA_034641835.2 Pinus albicaulis | reverse complement strand
CAAAATAAATGATTTAGTACAATTATTAAGGAATTTAATGTTATCTTTTGTAAATAACAATGTCCAAGTCAGCAAGGACATGCTCTATGAAATCTAATCATGTTTTAAAAATGCTAAAAGAAAAATTGAATTCATGGAGTTAGAATCGCAGTTACAGCGAGACGAAATTCAAAAGAAAAATTGTGATTTTGAACTAGTGTTTGCTCAGAACAATAATTTGTTTTAGCCTGCTCATTAGTCAAATAATGATCAGAGAAATGAGGTGATTTCAGGTGAAAATTTGGACGTAGTAAGAAGTGCTGATGTGAAACCTGTTATAAGACAATGGGAATAGATGACACATAATAAAAACAGTTAGGTCTTGGTTATAGCAGT
Source organism: Pinus albicaulis (assembly GCA_034641835.2). NCBI lineage: Eukaryota > Viridiplantae > Streptophyta > Pinopsida > Pinales > Pinaceae > Pinus > Pinus albicaulis. The sequence continues at coordinate 1,310,743,856 of CM076584.1, read as the reverse complement.
GATGTGTCATTTCACATTCCATATTTCGTTAAGCCTATAAAATTTCGAAGTGAAGGATTTATGGATGGCATAGTTCCAGGAAAAGTTGATAGATGCAAATAGTGTAACAGAATTGGACATATGAAAGACCATTGTTTTGATCTTCACCCGTGCGAGCATTATGGATAGTGAAATCATGAGTGAAATAGATGTTTTAAAAATGAGAGAACTGTAAGAGAGAATCTATGTTTTGGATGGATTTCTTCTTGGTAATGGAAAAAAGAAACCAAGAATATCTACAAACCATATCGAAGAATTTTTTCGAGAGTGAGAAGTCTTGCAGTGATGATGAATATTTCTCACCTTGTATCTGACAAGGGCGATTTATTGGTTGGTGGCCTGCTACAGGTTTGAGTTTGAGATGTCAAGCAAGCCTGAGGGAGTGATCCACATCCTGAGCCACAACCTTAGTTGATTGAGTTGTTTTTGAGCGAACACTTCTAGATTTGGAATTGTTCGAGGAACTGCTGTGACAGTTCCAGAGTTTGTGGTCATATTAAAACCACATTTTTTTTTCTGAGAACTGCTATGTAGGTTTCAAAATTAGTGTTCATTGAGACATTGAGTTCTCCCATTTTTAGTTTGTGGTCATCCTTGAAAATAATTTCCAAGAGACATTCAACTCTTGGTTGAGATGCATTTCTAAATTTTGAGCTCTCATTCTTGCACTTTGGTATATCCCTTAGGATTACGGGGGGAATGTTAGACAACTAATCATTGGGTTAGTTTGTGTTAGGTAATCAGTTATTACAGTCCAGGAAACCTGGGGAACTGATTCTTGATATCTTTATGTGTGTACACATTGTACATCATTCCTTAAGACATTCATTAATATATTTCTGATTTTCCTTTTTCAGTTTGTGTGTTGGTGTGTTGCGTGTTTTACATTATCAACATGTCACAATCTAACACCCACATGGACTTATTTTTTATTCTCCTTAGATAAGAAACATTGAAACAATTAAGCAAGCCATGAATGAAAAAAAAATAACTTCTGAGAGTGATTGTCCAAAAATAAATATAATAGTCATCCTTAGGTGTAGGTCGGGTCATTCCATGAACGGATGAAAAATACTTAATAGTAGTAAATGCTAAGGCTTATTGTTTTGTGCCTCAGCAAGAAAATATTTCATAAAAATAGTCAAACTTAAATCTGTACAAAGTACCAAGAACTAAACAGGACATATCATACTCCATTATAGTTATCATACATTAAAAACCCAACAAGGAAGAAAGCTATTAGCAAAAGTCCCGAAACTTGAAAAATAGTGTACCACAATATAAAATTCTTCATGTTCCATTTGGTTTTTCAACCTGTTAATAAACCAATATCACAAGTAGATGTAAGACATAAAATTAACTCATAAATTATCTTCCATCTCTTCCATTAGGACCAGGGTTCAATGACTAATTTCTCTATTTTTTCAGTTAAGTTCTAAGTTACTTGTTTTAATGATTGTAGTGAACAGAGTAGCTTGAATGTTGCCCAATACTAGTTCTCTGAACATAGCTTAAAGGTAACAGTGAAATATCAGATGCCACACTCCAGTCATAAATATTGAACAATAAGGAAATTTTTCCCGTCGGAAATGTTTTTTGCAAGTCTCAAACCAACAATTTATGATAATTTATGGCATATAATAATTTATGATAATATTTTATTAAATGTTTATAATTGAAGTTAATTTAGTTTAGTTATTAGTTTAAAGCATATAAAAATTAAAAGAAATAATATTTTGATTTTTCTCATATTCATTAAATAAAATGTGGAGAAGATATCTAAAATGAACTCTTGTTTTTTATTAACTTTAGCCAATATCATCAGCATAAACAAATCTCATATTTATTAAATAAATAATTTAACTTATCTCATATTCACCAAATATAAACATGAAGAAGGTATCTAAAATGAAACTTTCTCCTTTTTAGCATATATCATAAACATAAAACGACCCATATTTATTAGATGTTTTAAACCTCATGAATATAAATACCAATAAAGACTTTTTCTGGTTTTTTCTTTTCTTTTTTTCTTTTATACATGTTTTTTATTAATAAATATTAAACAACATTACATGACAATATTGATTCACCAATGTACATTTCAATTACATTTTTAGTTGATAGCTTATTTCCAAAGTGTTAATATGGTAGCCTCCAAATTCAAGTTGATCTTCTTCGTCATTCTCTAGCTAACACTCTGCAATATTGTGTAAACAAAATGAACATACCAATGGATTGTCTATGACCTTTCACACTAGAAATTCTATAACCCTTAAATATATTATGATATATACCTTTTGAGTTCATGGTGGTTATTGAATGAGTATATGTTTTTTCCTCTTTTAGTTTGCATGGATTTTCCAACAAAATGGAATATGCATGACTTTTTCTATTTTAACGTTTAAGAAAACAAAGAAGTTTTCAACATTGAAAACAATGAGACTTTACCTAAATAATATTTCATTGGTGTAAAATTTCCACCTCTATTGATTTTATTAGGTTTTGTGACCTTATAGATGTTTTCTAAACCTAAAATCTTAAATAACTGGAAACGTTTTAGTTCGGACCCTAAATCATGGGTTAGGGAACACGACCCTATATTGGCTCTAATCCATGGAATTCATTGTCGTAGTATTTTCACAAGGAAAGGGTTTTATCTCTATGCATTCTTGATTGCATCAAGACCATTTAATTGAGCCCGAAAGCTTTGGATCACGGATAAAATACAGGATTTAATTGTTTTATGCCACCACAATAATCCATGTCATCCAAAATCTATGGAATTGGGACCTCATATTTCAATATGACAACATTGCATATTTAGAAAATTTGTTGTGGCTACACGACTTACAAATGTTTTTTTTAGCTAAAAGAGAATGTTTTAGGAGTAAAATCCATTGTTTTTATTTGAACCACGGTTTAGGTGATAAAAACCATTGAAAAAAAAATTAAACTTTGAGGAAACAAATTTAATATCCATGACTTATATTATGGGGTAAATTCTTAAAAATGGCTTTTAATCCCCAAAAACATAGATTGAAGGAGAAATTTCATAATTAGTCTCTAAAACTCTAGACATATTACAGGATGTATCTACATAATTTTCTATCCAGAAATTTCCTACCTAATATTATATTATGAAAATGCATTCATCTTCAAAGATCTAAATTATATCATATTGTCTAATAAGTCATTTATAAATTTAAATTTAAGTGTCATAAACCTAGATAAGAAAAGAAAAAAATATATATTTATTTTGAAAGATCTAAACTATTATTTATAATAGAAGAAGTTCATGAGTGTTACCTAATGATTTAGAATCAAGAATTCATATAGAATACCTTTTTATATGGAGATGGATTTTAAATTATTTTAAATGAAAATTGACCACATAAAGTTAAGTATTTAATATTTTTTTAAGAAAAATAATAACTTTAATTTAATTTAAATTCATCTACATTAAATGCATTTGACATTTAAACAAAACTTGATATTTTGTGAAGAAAAATAATTGCACTAAATAATTGAGTGTAATGTAAACATATTCACATCAAATTTATTTAAAAAAAATTGATGTAAACTTTCCTTGTGTGATATGAAAATTATGTATATAGATTTGTTTTATCAGTAAATCCTATCTTTTTTTAAATCCAAATCTCTATCTTATGTTTGTAAATGAAAGACACTTATACATTCTAGTCATATTCTTTACATGAATGGATGGAATCTCAAATATTAACTACCTTCCATCTCTAAATCCATATTTAGCTTTCCACATTTGCCTAATATAATTAGTAAAATACCATGCAAATGATCAAAAAATAAATGACATCCTATGGATATGTAGGTTTATAAAACAAATGATTGACATGATATTATGAAACAAATTAAATTATCTTCATGTGATTTTATGAAATGGATTGTCTAGTAGGGATAAATTTGACGGGCGGCCTACCAGACTCGACATGTATCGATTTGGGGAAATTGTTTCATCATTATATCTTAGACTATGAAGGAATTAGTGTCAAATTAATCTACTTCCATGATCACAATCATCTGGGTAAGGAATGTAATCTTGGAAAATAAAATAATAGGTGGGTTAGAAAGTATGTTCTTTCCTCTATTTGTCCTTCCCGTCTCTTGTGAACTGCACCAACTCTAGTCCCCTCTCTCCTAGCATCCCCAATTGTAGAACACAAGTATCTTCCTATGAGTAACAATGAGGTATTTCACTCAAAGGATTGCCCAGTAGTTCTAGCTACGAAGTATAAGGAGGAACCTAAATTGTTAGAAAATTATTTGAGAGGCCTTTCCCCTCCATGTCTATAAAAATATCCCTCCTTTCCTCTCTTATTTTGTTTGATTAACTCATTAGATCCATTCAATTCAAATGATTATATTTAATCCAATGCCTTCCCTTCCCTTATTAACCCTTAAGACTATTTATACTTCCTCTCAAGTCTCTCCTTTCCCAACTCCTCTCCACCCTTTTCCTTCAATCCTCCCATACCCACTCTCCCCACCACTTGCCTATTCCAAATATAATCCTCCTTTGTTGAAAATTTGCATTATCTCCCACTCCATCCTCTCCCCCTCCTTACAACCATTATTCATTCTCCAAATCGCCACATCACAGGGATATGGATACTCTTGTGGATTTTGAATCAAAATATGCAATATTTCGTTTCAGGAATTTCTGCTATTTGGTCCTCAAGGACGCTGTATAAGGAAGTAGATGTAAAAAAAAGCTGAAAGGGGGCTTGGATGCCCCTTTTAACTTATTAAACACTTCTCTTCCAGAATTGGAGCCCAAATAAATAACTCTAGATGGGTTATTCAAATCACCCCAAACTAGATCCCTTAAAGAATGCTCAAGGAGAGAACCTACAACAACATATGAGCATAATCATGAAACTCTGCAAAACTGTACATATCAATATATGGAATACAATACATGCATCATGTTATTAATAAATTAGCTACAATATATAGAAATTTGTTGAGGGACAAGCCACTCAAGCTACTGGAATAAACCTCCAATGATTAAACTATGACATACAAGAGTTGCTGCAACTGCACAAAATGCCGGAGGGCAGTGACAGTCACAGCACTGCCTATATTAGAGTATCTACTGCTATAGATGAATAAACATGAAATATGGCTGAAATATACAAGAAATTCCCAAGGATAGAAGGATGGGCTCCAGTACAAGATTTCTAGCCAATCTAGAAGAGATTGCTAGAAATGTCGGAGAATATACAATGTGAAAATTTGACTTGTCACTGCAACTGAATCAAAATATAAAATGAGTTTGTAGCAGATCATAAATAATTATTCCCTCCTATGATAGTGTATCTAAGAAAAAGGCTGACCCCTCTACTCAGAAACACTCCTCCTGATGAGCTCAAACAACCCTCCCAACAACTGCTAGCCAGAATAACACAGATCAAGATGGAAACTGTGCTGTGAGGGAAGCTGGATGGTTGGCCTAATGCCAATGATATGAAAATAAGCCTGGGAGTCTTCCTCACTGATCCTCCAATGAATAGCTGAGCCCTCCACTAAAAAACAATCCAAGGAACAACTCAAGAGATCCTCTGTTGCTGCACCCTACAACATAAAATGATATTGCTACAGGAATAATGTTGTGACTGAAGAGGGTAGCTTTGGCCAAATGCTGGAATGAGGAAATTTAGCTCTAGAACCTCTCCTTCCCTGAGGATGAGGTAGGGATTCCCGACTGGGAAAATCCTAGTGCTATGCAAAACTGCACTCTTGCTAAGCAGCAAGAGGAGCGAAGTCTCAACAGACTAAGAAAAATAAGAATCAAGCATGAAGAACAATGGCTCTCCTCCTCTCCTTATATAGCAAGTGCTCCTCTCCACCATGGGTCCCATCCACATGTGCCTTCCAACTCATGCATGTGATCCTCATCTAAAACTATGCAGTTCATCAAGTAGATACATTGTATCTAGACAGTGCATGTGGACTTGGTCAAAATGTCTAGATCAAGCATGATACAGTCCTGTTCACACCATGTGGTAGTTAATTTCGCTGCTTTATTCTTCCTCTTTTCACATGAGGAGTGTTTATTATTCCTTCTTGAGGATTATGGGGCCTTCCTACCCATTTTATTTAATTAAATAAAATACTAATAACTATAATGTTCCTTTTAGCTTGAGGCTAAAAATTGGGAACATTACAGTCCTCCCCCTTCAAAATGTTGCTTGTGCTCAAGCAACTGCAAGGTAGAGCAAAATTTCCTCCTCCTCTTCTTGTGGCCTCCTCATCACTAGACCCCACCATATCTCATCAAGATGTGAAATGAATCTGTCCTCCATGTATCCCTCCAAGTGTGTAAAACCAAAGTATACATCATGAGATAATAGAAGATGCAAGTGGAAGTATCTTTGTTGTTCAATGACCTCCTCAAGGTAGCAGTGATGGAAAGCATGGGAAGTCTTATTCCCAATGAGTGAATCCATCACCCATGCAATCATCCAAATGAAATGAGTCATCCTAGGTAGCTCAACAAAGCAATTCTCAACCCCGTATCTATGCAACATGTTGGGGCTAAATGGAGAGTTTAGATTTGTCCATTCAATTGGTTTCTCCCTCAATTTATGATAAGTGTGAGGGGGTTGCTGATATTGAGCTGAAATTTCATGGCCTCCACAATTGGCCCAAACCTCCACACAAAATGAATTAACCATGAAGTGCCTCCTCCAATAACGCACTCTCTCCCAATAGCTCCTCCTACATGAAGAGAGAAGTGACATGGCAATAATGGTGTGCCCATTGTTTCTCCTGAAACATACAACATGTGAAAAGGGGAGAATCATACTCCCAATGGGCATATTCAACTCCAAGCCCACTCTCCAAACAAAGCCTCCCATGAGTATACAAACATCGGTAACATATGGAAGCAAAAGATAATGAAAACAAGTTGCCACATGGAAACCAAAGAGTGAATCATAGTTCCATAGGAGGAACCAGCACAGTGCATTCCATGCCTGCCTCAAAATAAAAGATAATAAGTGCCTTACTAGCCACTTGTTTGCTGCCACAAACATCTCATAAGTTGAAAACATGTAAGTACAATTTGGTGCCAATGGTGCACACCAAGAAGTATGTGGCTTCCCCCACAAACCACCATTAAGGTAGCCAAAATAAATGCTACAAGTAGCTGCAAGTACATCATACAAAATGCAAGAAGGGATGATCCTCCTTGATACAATATGCTTCTCATATAAATTAAAGAAGTACAAAATATAATGTGAAATTATACCTTCTCTACCATGTACTCGAGACCTTGAGCTGAAATGGCTCATTTGAATGCTCTCCTTCACCTCCAATGAGTAGGGGAGTGGTTGTGCCAACCTCTAAAAAATCATCTAGGCTATGCATCTATCCATATGCTGATATATATCATGCTGAAAGCCCTCCCAAATGAACTCCTCTAGCAAAGAAAAATATGCCTCTAAGTGCATAGCTAGAAAGTCCTCATATGCTGCATGTGATAATGTCTCCTTGAGACTGAAGGCTCTAGTGAAGGAGATCCTGCCATCGGTATAGATGACCATCTCATCAATAATGTACCTTTCATCTGTCTCTGGTTCATCAAGATTCATGCATGCATCTAGATCTTAGGAGTACTCTACTATGAGTTGAGACCTCCAATCTAGATCTACCCTCCTCAGAGGCAACGCTGGTAATCTGCATTGTGATGCTCCCCTCATGCCGGTGCCTGTTAATTTGACATCCCCCATGCCAAAGTAATCCTCCAATATTCTACCATGCCCATCATGTAGCTTCTCATGCTCAAATAATGACGATGTCCTTTGGAATTTGGCCTCCCATGAGAAGCTTTCATCCACAAGGAATCTCCCATGCTGGGTCAAAGTAAGCATGAGTGGCCTCCATCCAATCCTATGTATGAGAGAGTCCTCCCTCAAAGGAAGCATCCTCTTCCCCATAAAATCTGTGGAGAAGTCATCCTGCATCATGAAGATGCCATCCTCCATCCCTGCAACAAACTCTGTCAACGCAGTATAACTGGTGAGAGTGGGTGATAATGAAAATTAGAGAGTGTCTCTGTTCTCCTTAGGTCCATCCCACACTCTCTGCGCTATGATGGACTCCTCCAATGTATTCACCTCTCCAGAATCCAAGAGTGGTGAACCAAGTGACAAGATGCATCTCATCAACCCTAGATTAGGTGGCCTTCCAGGTGGAATGCCTCCATATAGTGAGACATCAAGATCAAAAGTGGACTGTATGTATAAGAGGACTGATTTTTCCCTCTCTTCACTACACTGTATAGTCTCCTTCTCTTGTGTAAAGACCTTTCGAAATAGATAAGGGTATATCAACCCTTGATGTTAATCCTTCTCTTCCTCCTCCATCTCACAATCCCCAAAAGCTACTGCAAATGACTCCGGAATTGTGCCATGGTTCCCACATGTTAAAATACTTAGAATCCCTTGCATAGAAACAAGGACTCCTCCCATGGAAGCAATGGCTCCCCTCTCATCTCCATGTGGTGATGGATATTCCTCCAATGATACAACACTGTGGGTTCTTCTATGCACATTCTCTTCACCAATAAATGAAAATACCTCATCATCAAAGAAAAACCCTAGATCTTGGTCATCTCTTGAAGGAAGTACCTCCATGTCTTCACAAATGGAAGAGAGCCCTTCATATAATAGGGATCTTGCCCTTGGCAAGCCATCATATGTGTTTTCATCCCTTTCGGAAGAAAGGAATGGAGTTGGTTTTATGGTTCCACCCAATGCATGCAAAGTATTTGAAGTTATGCTACATGATGATTCACATATATTTCCATAAAATTTATTCACCAAAACCTTAGTGAATCTATCATATGTTTTTACAGTTGCATGAAAATGAGAGACAAAATTTTCAAACCAACAATTATGAGCCATACCTTTGAGTTGCAGCGCTGCTCCTCCAATGGGCTCATCTTCTTCCTCCGTTCTTCCTGCAGTGCAAGTGGGCAATGAATTGGCTGTGGATATGCATGTGTGGCTGAATGGTCACACCCATCATGATAATAGCTAGGGATTGCTTCATCTTCGAACCCTCTCAGAAAATATTTCCAATTTTCCCTTTCTTTCTCCTCAAGATCTTCAATGATACCCTCAAGGGTCTGGAAAAGAAGAAGGGAAACCTCCTCTTCTGTCATTCCTCTTCTATTCCTTTCTCTGTACATCTCCTCTTTTAAATCAGGAGCTTCTCCTTCTACTGGCATATAATCTTGAGCTACACAGTTCCCTTCTGAGGAATATCAAAATTATATTACAGAGATTGACTGCAGCGACATTTACTGGATATGTCACCTTTGAAAAAGGATGAGATACAGAGGCTACCTGGCCATCTGCAGACTCTGTCTATAGATATTTAAATATTCCCCCTCAAGGATTCAGTACTTTGGATTGAAGCCACAGGCTGAGCCAAAGATCATGCTCTGATACCACTATAATATTCCTTTTCGGGAATTTCTGCTATTTGGTCCTCAAGGACGCTGTATAAGGAAGCAGATGTAAAAAAAAGCTGAAAGGGGGCTTGGATCCCCTTGTTAAATCATTAAAAACTTCTCTTCCAAAAGTGGAGCCCAAAGAAATAACTATAGATGGGTTACTCAAATCTCCCCAAACTAGATCCCTTAAAGAATGCTCAAGGAGAAAGCCTACAACAACATCTGAGCATAATCATGAAACTCTGCAAAAATGTAAATATCAATATATGGAATACAATTCATCCATCATGTTTTAATAAATCAGCTATAATATACAGAAATATGTTGAGGGACAAGCCACTCAAGCTACCAGAATAAACCTCCAATGATCAAACTATGACATACATGAGTTGCTGCAACTGCACAAAATTCCGGAGGGTAGTGAAAACACTGCCTATATTAGAGTAGCTACTACTATAGATGTATAAAAATGAAATATGGCTGAAATATACAAGAAATTCCCAAGGATAGAAGGATGAGCTCCAATACAAGATTTCTAGCCAATCTAGAAGAGATTGCTAGAAATGTCGAAGAATATACAATGTGACAATTTGACTTGTCATTGCAACTGAATCAAAATATAAAATGAGATTGTAGTAGATCAGAAATAATGATGCCCTCCTCTAATAGTGTATCTAAGAAAAAGGCTGATCCCTCTACTTAGAAACACTCCTCTTGATGAGCTCAAACAATCCTCCCAGTAACTTCTAGCCAAAATAACGCAGATCAAGTTGGAAACTACGCTGTGAGGGAAGCTGGATGGTTGGCCTGATGCCAATGATATTAAAATAAGCCAGAGATTCTTCCTCACTGATCCTCCAATGAATAGCTGAGCCCTCCACTAAAAAAAAAGCCAAGGAACAACTTAAGAGATCCTCTGTTGTTGCACCCTACAACACAAAATTATCCTGCTACAGGAATAACGTTATGACTGAAGTGGGTAGCTTTGGCCAAATTCAAAAATCAGGAAATACAACTCGAGAACCTCTCCTTCACTAAGGATGAGGTAGGGATTCCTGATCGGGAACACCCTAGTGCTAAGCAGCACTGCACTCTTGCTAAGCAGAAAGAGGAGCGAAGTCTCAACAGTCTAAGAAAAATAATAATCAAGCATGAAGAGCAATGGCTCTCCTCCTCTCCTTATATAGAAAGTGCTCCTCTCCACCATGGGTCCCATCCACATGTTCCTTCCAACTCATGCATGTGATCCTCATCTAAAACTGCGTAGTCCATCAAGTAGATACATTGTATCTAGACAATGCATGTGGACTTGGTCGAAATGTCTAGATCAAGCATGAGCCACTCCTGTTCACACCATATGGTGCTTAATTTAGCTTCTTTACTCTTCCTATTTTCACGTGAGGAGTGTTTATTCTTCCCTCTTAAGGATAATGCGGCCCTCTTACCCATTTTATTTAATTAAATAAAATACTGCTAACTATAATGTTCCTTTTAGCCTGAGGCTAAAAAATGGCAACTTTACAAAATAGGGTAATAGGATTCATTTCTTAGATGCAAGGGATCAATATTTTACAAGAAAGAAATAAAATCCTTCATTTCCATGGCATAAAATAAAAATAAAAAATTGATATTTGTATAGGGAAAAAATGTCTATAATTGGGTCCCTTAGATAAACATCCCACCTTGTGGCTAACAAATGATTTTTATATCATTGAACTATATGAATTTCCCAATCCCTATAAAAAATGTTCGATAAAAGGAATCACACTAGTGCATAATCCTCATGTAATATTTATTGAAGAATCAATGATGGAGGGTGGAAAGGGACAATATCTATTACAAAAAATTATCTCGTATTGGAAGCATGCTTCATTGGCTCATTTTAGCATCTGAGAGGGCTCATAATAGGTTGGAATACTCACACCATGTATCTAAAGTTGATCTGTCTTATCCACATAGGGTTGGATCCAAGACTACTCTCACATAATCATGATATGTGCTTCATATGGTACAATATCAGAAGATATTATATCGATAGGAAATAGGACCTGGAAAAGTTCTTCAAGATGTACATGGTTGCTCTTGAAAACATGATCTTGGATGTTGACCTAGATTTTAATTTAGTGGAATCAAAGATATAGGGTCCCTCGGCCAGTCCTTAGACATGCCCACAAAATTTCTCATTTAACATCTAGATAATTTTGGAATCATTGACAACATATCCCCACATCTTAAACATACCTACAGAGATAATTGTGTTGGGATGGATAAACTCTCAAAATGCCTATATTTTTTCCTAATTTCTAATGCTCTATTCCATCTCTTCCCTAGAATGGGTCAATGGATTACTATAGGTGGTGATTTTGAACACAATATCATCATCCTTGAATTTTATTCCTCTCCCATAGATCCACATATCTCCTTAATTTAACCATTTATTGGTTTTAAGATCAGTCCCTTCATGATGTTATCATGAAGTCATGTTGTGCCTTCGCTACTTGCCTAGTATCCCCATCGATCTAGTTCAAAAGGAACTTAAAATTTTCCAAAATGTTTGTCTCAAAGTGGGAAAAATAAGAAAAGGCTCAAGATATAAATCCCTAGATGATATCAAAGAGAAATAATTGTTTTAATTAATCAGATCAGTTCGAGAAATGGGTTTGTATACCATTAGGAATATATTAGATACCTTGAAGCAACAAGAAGTAAAATACTTCTAGACAAATAAAAGGAGTGGTAAAAAATAATTACATACCTTTCAAATCAAGCTATGGATTAATATACACAACATTCTCTCAAAATACAAATCACTGGAAGACCATAAGAACCATTTGGGAGGTTAAGATACAAGGTGGAGCCATATCCTCCACTTTCAATAAAATTTCCTAGAAAGGTTGCTAACATTTAAAATATATTTTTTATGAGGAAAAAAAGAAAAAAGAAAAATATTAAATATCATTGGACCTTAACCTATTTTTTTAAATCAAGAGGAAAATGACAACCGTACAGATGCGATTGAAAAACCTACTAGAATAGGTGTTATTCATAGTTTTCAAAGATGTAAAATCGTTGTGTCGGACGATCTCCCAATAGAAAAATATATAGAACACTTTAATTTCTTGTGATATGATCTAATGGGTGTAATTAAGTTCTCCCACACAATTGTGTAAATCCTAGCACCATTCAACACTACTTTCATTTCCAATATCCCAAAACTTTAGCATCCTCACTCCTTTAATGTATTCTGACCCATCTCCTTATGTAACGTCATTTCTAAAACCATATTCAATGGAATTTCCATCCATTTGAAAGACATCCTTTTAGAGCACATCTTCTTTGAGCAATTTGAGTTCATAACAAGAGGTGAAATTCTTGAAGCTATAAGTCTTTCCTAGGAAGGCCTACACTCAATCCACATAGAGCACCAAAAAGTAATCTTATACATGGTGGATCTCTCTAAATTATTTGATCGAGCTAATTAGCTTTATATAATACTTGTGCTTATTCATTTGGGATTTTATCATTCCTTTGTCTCTATTGCATGTAGCATTATCATTGATGATAACAAGTATCATTGATATCAAAGGCGATGTTAAAGGCAACAAAATTGTCATTCAAGAATCAAATAAAGTATTACAAAAACTAGATATTTGGCATTCTCTCTTCAGGTCAAGTCAAAAGATGCATGGATTTTATTTATTTTTTTCATATGTTTATTATTCCCAGGTAATCCTACAACAATATGGTTTTTTGGTCGTCATCAACAAATTTCTAGTAGTATATCCCATTTTGAAAAACTCCTCCTCTATGAGAAGTTATGACCATCTAAAAATCAACACTTATAAAGGACCAAAATTATAGGGTAAATAACCTCAAACACCAATCCTTTTTCCACTACAATGGAACAAAATTTGAATATCACATATAAATATGGGAATGAATTTGAAGATGAAACTATGTATAGAAGACCTGTGGGAAGTCTTACCTACTTTTCTACTATGAAAACATATGTTTCATTTGATGTTAGATTTTTTTTTATCTATTCAAACAATCCCCTGTATTTTTTGAATGAAATGGGCCCCTTGTAACCACTCACTACAAATTTACCCACTTTCAGACGCCCTTTGAGTAAATGTGGAGCAGACTGCCATTATGTCATGACCCAACCTGCTAGCTTAAGCTAAGGAAGTGTGGCATACAACTAAGACCTAGTGACCACAAAATGAAATTCTACATAGACTACAGGTCACCCAGGAGTTTAAGAAACACCCAATGTAGTCAGTGACCTAGAATCCCAACTACACTCTTGACAATGCCTACATGTGGTTGAAGGCCTCCAACTGCACTCATAAGCCTTGCTCCATGTGGTTGTGACTCAAATTACTTAGTTCAACACCTAGATTCTATTATCACTTATAAGTTTGTGAAACACTAATTGACATGGTCTTTCAAGTTCATTTATCAAAGGTCTCAAGTTGGTATAGGAAATTTTCATTTTTTCAAATTTAACCTATCCTAAAGTTCAAGACCACCTCCATTTCATCTCAATCCACCTCCATTCAAGTCATATCATTTACCATCAGTCATCATTTGCTGACATATTTAATTTACCAAGAATTTAAATTTGAAAATGGACACTTTAGCCAATTTTTCCTCTTTTTGTAGCATTTTACACTGTAAAATAGCAGTTGTCGCTACGAAAATACCGAATAGTTTTGTAGCGAAACTACCAGAAAATGAACTAGCCATGCTATGAAAAATAGTTTTTCTATCTATCTTTTCAAATCTGGTAAAAAGTGTCAGTCCATGATTAGAGGAGTTAGGTTGGATGTCATTCGAGTCAATTAGGGTTATTTCAAAGGTACAATGTTATGCCTGAGGTCATTATTACCATTTTTAACATGCATGAGTCACGATTAGGGCATGAGTTGTCATCAAAACCATAAAAATCACCCAATTGAGACTTTTTGTCATTCTCTTCTTTATCCTTGCATGTTATTGAGTTTTTGGAGAGTTGCTTCATCGAGCAAAGCTTGTTGCTAGAATTTTCAAAGGTTGCAGGTGTCACTAATCAAGTGAGGCTAATAAGATATAAATTCACCATGGTTGCTAGGAAGAAGACTAAAAAAGGTAGTCACTGCCTCAGATATGATCCCATGGACAGGAATTTGTTAAATTAATACCCAACTACCTTGGAAGTGTTCAGAAGAACATGTTGCTTTCAATTCTTTCAAATATTGAAAGGGTGCCATCTACAGGTTTCCAAGGAGTTTGCTAATAGTTTTACTGAGACAACTTCAGAGGTGGGAATGCTAAACATCACAGTGACACCAGAAATCATTGTAGTAGCAACAGGAATCCCTAGAGGAGGAGAGAAATGGTTTAAAGGCATAAAATTCACCATGTAGTACTACAAAGAATTCATCAAGCCAAAGCATAGTCAAATTGATCTCACAAATTCTATCCCAAGGAAATACATGAAGGAAAACTACTCAAAGCTATTGATGATCATTCAGAAGTACTTCACCTGCGAAGTAAGGTTTCACATGGTCTACCCCGACCACCTTAGGCTTTTGCTGCATTTTGTGGGTAAGAGGTCTCTTTATTTTCCCTTTTACTTATACATAAGTTTAAGTAAAATGTTAGATAAGGTCCAAGTTAAAAAAATAAGGAAATAAAACTTCTCTTTTTCACCATGGTTTGATCAAGTTGTTGGTGTTAGAGGAGTTAAAGAGATTAGGTAGATATTGTACATCCTTTGTGTTCATAAGTGGTTTTGAAGTAGATGATGTCACCTCTAAAAGAGTTCCCAAACCTAGAGATTTTTCATCACCTATAGTGGAATATTATTTAGAGCCAGTGAGCATGGAGATAGAGCCTTTGTAGAAGATTGACACACCCAAAGCTACACCTCCAAAACAGAGGCCACCAGTTAGCAAACATGGCAGCAAGAGAGTTACAAGGAGACAAATAGTGGTTAAGGGTAACTTAGAGGACATCTTGCATGCAATTGATATTGAAGAAAATCCCATTGTCCAAGCTAAAGATGTTGAAGAGGGAGGAAGGAAGCTTAACAGAGGAAAAATAGCTAAAAATTGGAGTTTGCAGGTCATGATGATGGATTCATGTTTCAACATAGAAAACCAATGACTAGGCATGCAAGAAATGTTATGGAAAGTAGCAAAGAGGTTCAAAAAGTTAGTGAAACTGCTCAGCCACCACCAAGCATCATAGGCCTCTCCTCACCTGCAAAAGAAGATCTGGTCATCAAACAGAAGAAGGGCAAAGAGAAAATCATTGAAAAGGTAGAAGTTGAAACCCTTAAGGAACAATTGAAAGAGGCAAGGGAAGCGATATTACTCTTGAAGAAAGAGGCAAAGAAGCATAGAATTGAAAGGGCCCAGTTTGAACAAATGAGCAATATTTTGGAGGTTCAAGTCACAAGTGTCTCAAAGACCTTGGAAAATTCAGAAAAATTGATAAAGTGGACTCAACCAATAAGAGTAGAGGTCAAGCACATAAAAAAGGTAAATCTTCACTTGCAATTGAAGAACAGGGCACTGAAATATAAAGTGAAATACCCAAAGCAGCAATTGCAACTGATTCATGAAGAGTTGGAAAACAAAGGTTTGAATATGACAGTGGTTGAGGAGCCCATTGCTCAACTGATTTTTAATGAGGAGGAAACACCACAAGAGTGATAAGGCAAGATGGAATATGCCTTAGGAGGCCCTCAACATGCAGAAAATCAAATTTTTACAGTAGGAGATTAATTTTTGAAGGTTGTTTTGAAAGGGGAAATTTATGGGTGTTTACACAGTTTCGTAGCGTTCCTCAGGCTTGAAGTCAAGAACACACTACGAAAAAACCTATAGCATCCTTTTTTCCTATAAAGTTAGTTTTTGTTTGATTCAATGAGGTGGATTCATAGTGGTGATGTGTCATGACTTGATTGACATAGTTTTTTCTCTGTGATCATTTGTATGAATGTATTGTAAGCTCATAAACCTTCTCATGTATATAATATGCTTAATTTCAAGTTGAAAGGCAGAATTCATGTTTTTCATGCTCTGTTTTGGGAAATTTTGCATAATTTGTCCATTTTCTTTAGTTCAGGGAGAATTAATCTCATATGCTTTTCCTAGCTCCTCACTGGTCTAGTAATCTCACCAAAATCACCTTTAAGTGTTAAACGTTCCTACCTACCTTGCCCCATTGAATGAACTGAAATTTCATGTGATTGGTCCTAATTCAGTCCCCTTGACCTAATCCTATTTTTAGTGAGCCCAACCCCAAATCAGAACAAATCCTTGCATTTCATACCTAGCCTAAAACCCTAATTTCTCTAGCCCTCCTAGATGTGACCCTTTGGAGAGATCCCTCTCTAGCTTGCTAGGGCTAGATATCAAGTCAAAAGCTTGGTTTATGGTTACCTCTGTTGGGATTCCTTCCTCAAGCTTTGGAATTTGGCGAAGTGATAACAGGTTGTGCTACATGCTAATTAATTGTTATTTATATATTAGCTCTACAATAGTAACTGTTTATTATAGATTAAGCAGGTATTTGTAATAGATTATTATAAGAACAATGAATTCATAGATTTGAGTTATATTGCTCATGTTGAGTGATTATCTTATGATTTATAGGTTGCACAAGTGATTCTGTTATGCATATTGTTAAGGGTTTCTCGTTAGGGATTTCTCAGTTTAGGCCTATTTAGATCTAAAGGTGCCCCCTTCATTAAATCTCTCTCTTAGGGTGTGGAAACTTGGTTCGAGGACCCTCCCATACTACCTCGGGTGAGACCTTGACCTGTGCAAGTAGGCCATTTCCAAAAGGGCCAGTAGTATAGGGTTTTTTTGGTTAACCTGAAATCCAAACATGGGTCTGGACCCCTCAAACCAACAACCAAGTCCAAAGAGAGTGGTGGTGGAAGAAAATTTACGAATTTTGAAAAAGGTACCAGCGATATGAGCATCATCCCCTAGCTAATCATCATTCTGGAATGAATCTAACAACATTGTTTCCATGGTAGTCGTATCCCTTATGTAATCATCCATACGAATCTCTATTTTATTTTCTACATTGCTAGCTTGGGAATAACTATTATTGTTGTAGTCATTCCTAATTGGTGAATCTAGACGTAGTGGGAATTGAATAGGTGGTTGATTAAACCATTCTTCGTATCATTCATCTCCGAGTTCTTCTCTTAGTTCAACCTTGTCTTGATTTGACATTTTCGTGGTGTGCAACAACATATGGTAGGTAGGTCACTCATCATCACTAGAATCGTTGTAAATTCAAAAAATATATTTGAACATTATTAGTACAAAATCGATGACGTCAATTATTAAGCACGTTGAAAATGCATGCTTAATTGATTTGGCATTGAAATAATTAAATTAATATACCAAACAATTATTATTACCATAATTGTCCCACGATTGTGGCTAGAATATGGCATGCTAAAATTGGCAAGGTGAAGTGGATGTTCATTTTCATCTACCAACTGCGCCTTGTGATATGCTGCTCCTAATAAGAGCTTCCAACGTTTTGCAGTTGTTTGAATATTTTTTGCATCTGAAATCAATTTTGAATTTTCTTGAACCTGGAAATTTGTATATATTAATTTTATTTAGCTAATTGACATGGATGAAAATAATAAATTCAATTAGATAATAAAAATATAAAAAAGATATAAAGTAATTACATCTCGAGATGGATAGGGATAACTCTGCGATGGACTTTGAGAAATATTAGGGAACGAGATGGATTTTGAAGAATTTTCCATCTGATATAATTATGAGATTTCTCCTTGCATTTGAGTAAAATCAACAATAAATTTTGGTGTACATATGTAAAAATAATTTTAGTGCATTAAAAATGAACTTATTGTTATCGGTGCTAAAGTACTATTAACTGCACCGGTGCATTTTAGTTATTGCACACCGATGTGGTTTCATTAACTAACACACCTATGTAGTTTCATTAACTGAATCACCGGTGTTGTTAGTTAACAAACACACCAAATATCCAGAAATAAAAAAGTGCAACTCTATTTTTTTAAAGTGAAAAAAAAATGGTAAATTGAAAAATGGGTGGCAAATTATTTTTAGAAATCTAATTTCATACAAAAGTTCGTTAAACAGTAAAAGCTATTCATAATTTCATTATTTTTGCGAAATATTTCAGGGAGGAATTGGAGCAAGAGAGCACGAGAGCATTGTGGAGTAGCAAAATACTTTCGAGCAACAACACTATTGAGAGAATTGAAATTTCAAACATCTCGTGATTCAGAAAAAAAACCTGTAGTATAGTAAAATTGATAAATTTTACTGTAATAATTTTTTTTTTACAGTTTCTATTGGATTTATTACATGCATAGAATTTTTTTTAAATTTTACTATGCATTTGAAAAAAAAAAAAAAATCCATTCTTACGTTAAACCCTTGCATCTTCTTGTTTATGTGACTTCACAATTACAGTTTTTCACCTTAGATTTATAGGGTTTGTATTACTATAGATATATATATATATATATATATATATATATATATATATATATATATATATATATATATATATATATAGCCATATGGCATCTAACCCGCGAGACAACTTGCAGAGTTAGATCTCAATCCTTATCGGCCCTTGCACGGTTTTAAAAAATACTAATTTTTTAATCGATTCATAGTGTTTAAAATAGCGCACCAGTGCACTATTGTAGTATAGTGCACTAAGCATGTACTGGGAAAAAACATTATTTGATAAATGCAATTTTTTATTAATTTATTTTTTTGTTAATCGGTGGACCGGTTAACATATAATGCATTAGGTCTCCTTGTTGACAAAGATCATTGTATGATGTTTTTACTTTATTTGCAGTGCAGAACCTACCGCACCGCGTTCGGTGCGTATTTTGGGAAAGGCACACTATTTTCTTGATTTTTTTTTTTTATACCTGAAAAGTATGTGATTTATTTATAAAATATATTAATGAATGGTATGGTACATGTTTCATATTGATAAATAAATGGCTGACAAGAGTTCAAGTAACAAAAATACTGATAGCACATTGAGAAAAGAAGAAAAGACAAGTTCTTTACAAATTTTATTATTTTTGAACTATATGTAAGTTTAACTAATATGTATTATTTAGTGTGTATCATGCACTGCCACAAAATGATGAAGCTTGATAATATTATTTATGATATAAGACTAGAAGAATGTAAAACCTTGATGGAAAAATTACAGAAGGACGAATAAGGTGAATAAAAAAATATTATCAATCCAATATGAGTTTATATTTTGAATTTTAATTAAAAATATACTTAAAAATATTAGAAAACATGTTTCAAACAATCTATTAATTCACATAAGTTTAATGTTCTACAGGGACTAATGACGAAGAAAAGGAATGTTGTTCTAAGAAAAGAAAAAAAATAGAACATGCAAATGAAAGTGAATTTCTCCTTAGCTCATGTGGAGTTGTGCTGGAGGTTAAAGAAAGGGGGGGAACTTTTACAAAACTTTGAGGGATCTAGTCGAATGAATGTATAGATGTTAATTCCACTTATAATAGAAAAATCAATCAAATGATTCCAAAAACCAAATTTTCTTTAAACTACGGGATGAGTTTCCAAAGAATTGGTGAATGAGATATGTCAGATTTTGAATAGAAAAAACGTACAACAACAAAAAAGAAGGAATGAAAAAATAATATTCCTTTAAATGTTTTTCTAGAATTATATGTATATATTACTACAAAGAAATCATTTATAAATATCACTTTTGTTATGTTTACTTTTAATATATTAATATAAAAATTAAGTAGTTTATTGTCATGTTAAATTTTCAATAGGATTATGAAAATCTCAAAGGATGAATGAGTTGATATCAGAAATATGCTAGTAGGAATGTCCAAAAAGGTGTACAAGGATATGGTCAAAGAAATAGACATAATTGCATCATATGAGGAGCCATCTCAACAACAATGTGCTTCAAATGTAATATGTAATCATTGAATTTTTCAATTATGTACAACAAATAAAAAAAATTAGCATTAATTATTAATTCTCAAGTATTTCCTTGCAGAAGAGAAAAGAAACTGGAACCCATTCAGCACATAAAACATGACGAAAAGGAAGAAAAGGTTTGATATCTATGTTTGTGAGGAATTGTTACTTCCTTATAACAACTTAACTAGATCTCATTTTTGTATATTTTAAGTCATTTTACAACAATCATCATTGAATGTCTTTAACAGGTGCTAACATACAAAGAAAAACGATGAGAAGAATTGATTGACATTGGGTTAAATATGGGTTGTCAGTATATCTTGGCTTATTAGAAATTAATTGTGGAATTTGTAAGAATCTATATTGTTTTACTTATCTTTGTCTATAACTAATAGAACAAATAAATCTTTTATACTAAATCTATGATTTGTTATGGGGTATAAAACTTGTAGGAAACAAAGTATGGAACAGTGCCAGCAAATGAATTGTTGAGAGATGGCATGAAATTTAAGAGATGGCATAAAGTGTAATGAGTGTATAGTTCATGAGTCAATTCTTGCTATGGTACATTTTTTTTCGATTTACCTTGTTGTATATTATTTAATATTGCAAATTTAATTATTCTCACCATTGTGTACACACTCATTACACTTTATTTTTATGTTTCTAGATGGAACTTGAAGAAGAAGAGAAAAATCAACACAATGAAAAAAACATTCTTGCAAATAACCAAAGACATGGAAGTAGCTTGAGAAGTGATATTTGCCCCAACAAAGAATGATGATAAATAAGTTTCGATATCAAAGAAAGGCGTTGTATTTTTTGAAATATTTTTATGTGAAATCAGACATTTTGTTTAATGTAATGGACATATTTTCCCAATTGAAAGAAAAAGGGATACCAATACGTGTCCCATTTTGTATGACAAACAGTGTCTTATATATATATATATATATATATATATATATATATATATATATTAATTTATTCCATTGTGTTCTCCATTATTGTTGTGAAATGTTACACCACTGATTAAATATATGGGTCATTAAATACTATAATGAAGAGATGTGAAATCTGATGATATGATATAGCAACTTAATCCAAACGTCACATTTAAATGCACTAATAAAAAATTAATTGATATGAATACTGTTATAAGATATGTGTTGACTTTTGATGAATTATAATTTTAAAAAGTCACAATAATTTCACTGTCATAGGTCGATGTTTCTAAAAAATACAAAATCAACATCGGTGCATGTTAGTTACTGCGCACTGGTGCGTTTGTATGATACTACGCACTAGTGTGTTTCTACGACCTATCCGCACTGCACAAATACAAATACCAATTAAAATTCCATATGCACTTTATCGAAGACTACCACACTAGGTAGTCTGATAGGCGTTTCATGCATCGGTACGGTTTTCGTTTAATGCACAAGTGCATTTTTATAACTAAACGACCCAATGTGTTTTAACACATAAATGACCCAGTGCATTTTTTAACTTTAACGACCTAGTGCATGCACCTTCCATTGACCTGGCGCGTCTTATTGGGTGACACACACCGGATGTTGCTAAATGCCCCGGGGCATCCGAAATTTGTTTTCCATCCCAGTGCTTCGTATGTTTATAGTACTGGTGCGTAGATGGTAAAATGCAACGACGTGTTCACACATGATGCGCGCAATAATGAGAAAAACATCCGTAAAACCTTCGGCTGCCTATTTTATTTTAGTTGTGTTGAAGTTTTGTTAGAAGCTTCGCCAAATCCTTCATTACCAAAAATGAATGTTGTAGCAAATGTTTTTTTGACAATTTTGGCCAATTTTATAACACTAAAAATCTCCTTTGTAACCTCTGCTAGAGGGTATTTTCTTTGTAGTGTAACTACTTTACATTTTAAAAGGTTATCATAGTAATTTATAAAATATATATAATTTAACTTAATTTATTTACTAATTTGAAAAATTTAATAATATGTAAAAAAAATAACACTTAGCTTTGCTCATATCCGGAAATACTTAAAGCTAGAGAAAGATACCCAAAACACACTGCCTTATTTTTTTTTGGTGGATATCATAAACATAAAACAACCCATATAATTCATTAAATGTCTCAAAACTTGTATATGGATACTAATCAATATTCTATCATCTTTTGATTTTTTCTTTAATACAATTTTTTTATCATAAATATAAAGCATAATTATATAATAATACAGATTCAATTTTTTGTATTAAGTTTCAAAAAATATTGTTTATATCAAAAGAAGCATTCAGATAATTCTTGATCCATGAGATTTTATACCGAATGTTTTTGTATCAAAAAATGTTCATATTAAAGATATATGTTGTGGTAAAGGTCCTCATAGATAGCCTCTAAATTGAACACATTTGTTTTAAAATAGAAAATCTTTGATTTATGATATAAGAAACTCATGAATATCACCCAAAATGGTTGAAGCCCAAAAAGACAGAAGTACATCCCTTTCTACAAGATGTTGGTTTCTTAATCATTTCTAAAGGAAAATGACCTCATGAAGTTGGGTTTTGAATCCCTTTTAGGGAGAAAAGGCCATATCAAAATATTGATAACATTATTTTATAATTATCAACTTCAAATGTGTTCAAACAAAACTTAATGTAAATTGTGATTGTGAATTATGAAAATTTTGCATATAGTTGTATTTAGTCAAGAAAACTAGAATATATAAAACCCATTACCACTTTTTCATCCATAACATTTACATGTTGAATTCATGTTTCTGGAAATTTGCATACACAATTGTTCCAAAAAAAAAAAAAAAACTACACTAGCACATAGAGTTTTCTTCCTCTTTATAAAAAAAAACAAAAAGTTGTGAATATTATTTAAACATATCCACACCAAAAATGTCTAAACAAAACTTAGTGTAAGGTACAAATGATTTATGAAAATTTCATACAAAGATGGAATCCACTCAAAAACATGTAATGCATAAATTTAGTGTAGTGAGTAAGTAAATTATTCCTATAGCATGTAATAAAATTATCTATGTTTTTCATTGAATTTAACTTGGTTGTGAATTGAGTATATAGTTTATTCATCTTATAAGCTTAGTGCACAGTGAAATAAAGCATGGAAAATATTTTATGAGAATACTGTGGAACAAATTATGTCATGGAACAATGTCACTTTTGAACAATACAACCCATAATATAATATAATTAATAATCATAATTAAATTTACATTGATTACTATTGAATAAACATCTTCCTCAACTTATGACCCAAATATATAACCAGTTAAACTGAACAATGCAATACATAGAATGCTATCATAATATTTTAAAGTTTGTTTATGGATATAAAATAATTTCCCTTCCACAAAAAAGAACTCATTGATAATGACTTGTTCAAGGGTAATTTAAAAAGGCCAAATTGCATAGATTTTTATTTAGCTATTCAAAAGAAGGTAGCAACTCTACAATAGATTGCCAATAATAGGTTGATAGGAAAAGGCCAAATTGCATAGATTTTTATTTATTTATTCAAAATATACTAGCAAGGCTAAGATATATGCAAACATTATGTTCGTAGGAAAACATTGTTGCCTTGTTTTAGAAGTGCATCTTGATTTCATTGTAGGGTTTGGGAATATTCTTGAAATTTGATGAATAGTAACACTTTTTCCATTTGTTCTTGGTTGAATTCAAAAATATTCTTAAAATCTATAATCGAAATAAATTCAATAGTAAAAAATAACAAATACAAATTGAGAACAATAACAATCGTAAAAGGAAACACCTCCCATAGACTTTTATTAAATTATTAAAAAAAATAAAAAAATCCAAATTGAAAACAATAACAATCAAAGCATTAAACATGTATAATTTCATTAATTTATTAAAAATATCTCATCAAGATGGGGAAAGATTGTCAATGCCAACCCTTACGGAAACTTTTAAGAAGAAATAAGCATGGAATAACAAGATCAATATCCAATTACAATGAACTTTCTTTTATTTACTAAATATCACTTATTAATAGAGTTTCTAAGTTTATGGACATTAGTTTTTAATCATTATTTTTAAATTTGAATAGAATAAGATTATATCATTTATTAATAGAGTTTCTAAGTTTATGGCCATTATTTTTTAATCATTATTTTTAAATTTGAATAAAATAAGATGTGTTCATAATATGTTATTATTAAGATAGAAGAATTATTAAGATAGAAGAAACTTACTTTAAGACAATTTTTTATTTTTTAAGAAAGGTAAAAAATCATTTTTTTAATCAAATTTGAATTTAAAATTGGATGACAAGAACCTTCAAATCAATTAACTAATTTACTATTTCAAATGGTACTCTAACATTTTATGAAATATTTAAAACTTAATTTCATCATTAATTTTAAATATTAAATAAATAAAAAATAATAATATGTGACTTTCAACTTGTAGAAGAAATAATAATTTTCATTTCACTTAATTTTAAATATTAAACAACTAAAAAATAATAATATTTGACTTCCTTTATATAGACATATAGAAAAATAATAATATGCATTTCTTTAACGTCTCCAATTTGTAAAAAAAAAATTCTAAATATAGTGTGAACACTAATTTATTCACCTAGACAAGCCATTAATTGTTGACCCTACATGCATCCACTTATATTTTTATCCATCTTTCAAATATACTCCTCTAATAGTTCGAATTTCTACTTACCTTATAGTAATGTAGTGAAGTGGTATTTTTAAGATGCCTTCTTAACCCACTAGTATTAGAACTAAATGTCACAATATATACTTGCACTGATCATATTGACCAACTATAATTTCTCACTTTATTGAGAATGACCCATACCTAATTCTTTACTCACCATATATATTATTTGGCTTTAGTTTAAGAATTACGATATAATCATTTGAAATAAATCAAATTCACTTTGATTTCATTATTCTCCTGATTCGTACTATGCAAAGTTTCTTGCTTCAATATGCATATTTTCGAGAGTGATTCATTTCTTTTCTCATATATATGCCCTTTCATTACCTCCCATCACAGACAGGTTGTATGACTCCTTTGTAAATTTTATATTATTTAATTGATGCTTTTCACCATCTCACTCTTCTGACTTATGAATTTATTCTTTCTTAACCCCTACAAGCTAGACATAACTTATATTTGTTATATAGAATTTATATCCATCATCCTCTAATAAGAAGAATAATTTACATCACAATTGTCTTCTCCACTTTCAAATCCCATAATCTAGAATATATATATATATATATATATACTTGTTGTTAAATGAAGTGGTATATTCTAAAATAACGTAAAGGGAATTTACCTTTCCAACTTATGGAGAATTTCTTATTAAGTTTCTTGTCGTAATACTTTTATAGAAAATCCATGTATATTTATCCACATGAATATTACTAACTCATACCATTAACCGAATGGAATATCTATTATGAATTTCTTTGGCAATATTTTACATATCATACTCTACCTACGTGGACTTACCCTTTCCACGTGGCTCCCAGAGTTATTAACTGTCAAACACAACTTTCATATGAGATATGACCTTGATTTCTTTTTGGTTTTCGAATAGACTTATTCCTTAATGTCAGATTTGTCTTAAGGTGTATTTAGAACTTTGAGAAAAGATATCTTCTTCCATTAAATGTGATTAAACTTGTGATTGTATTGTGGACACCAATTAAATATACTGCAGATAGCATTGAGATCCAATTATAATGAATTTCACATACTAGATCACATGGCTTTGGACGAATCCCTTTTTGAGTCGCTGGAAAATTCAACTCACTCCGGATTCCCGACACTTGAACGTCTACGATTCAACCTCTTTTAGGGTTTGATGGCTCCATAAAACTTTACGATTTTAGTTCTGTCATTTCTCCTTTGGCTCAGTTGTGAAACGATTCCAGGGTGCAATGATTCTTTTGTCCACCGAGCTGAAAACATTATTTACGAAAATTTGATGATAAGATTACAATGTTCACGCAGGTTCAGGTAACATGTATTTGTGGATGAAATCACTGTATCTTAATTTCATAAATTCATTTTCTTTTGTCTACTGTTGTATAATATTTTGATTTATGCCCTCATGAAGTCTGTATATTTTTTACTAGACAGACATGAGCGGCAACGTTCCTTCTTGATGCGTTTTCCAGGCAAGTGAGAATTTCTGCCTCTCCATATAAATCTTTGTAAACTCTTTTTCATTGTTTGTCTTTAACTCACTTACTACATTTTCTTGGACATATATGACAATAATTTTAGAGGATTTTAGTTTCTGAATATTTCAATAAAACCTATGACTAGATATGGATAATCTTGTCTTATACTACCTTTCCACCCCAGTTTAGCTTACCTAATTCATCGTTATGACCTCTTAGGCCACGAAAGTCTCATGCAATTATTTTTATCTTCTACTCCAATACATAGAGGTTTGGAGATTTATTTAATATTATGAGAGACATGAACTCTTCCCAGCAATTTCATTAATTTTGTAATGGGAATATCGATTCTATTTTTAATACCTATTAGAGTATTGTTTTGTTCATAATTTTCCTAGTATGTAGCTTGCCTTTGTTGAAGTATGTTAACATCGTTTGTGGAAACGCAGGTGGATGGTTGAGAAGTATCCTACTCTTGCCATTGTATCTTTCGAGAACCCTAGACCATACAGGTGACGCTTTTCCTTATTTTAAATCAATTGCTGCATTATTATTTCTGCTAATTCGGTTTTTTCCTTTTTCTTTATCCCTTGAAGGACTCCATTCTCATTTTCTAAGTTACTGAGGTCGATTACCATACAGAGTTTTCATTTTAGTATGGTTCTATTTTACAATTTTGCTTTGGTTTCGGGTTCAAATATCTCGTTGTCCCTTTTTCTTATACAGGTAATTTTGTAAACTACCCCCTAATTCTTCCTCTTTCATTCCTGGTTCTTCTGAACGATGCTTCTCAACTTTATACTAACATATGGGTTTAAAGTATTGGTGGATTATAATATCTGTATTCCACACAATTTGTTAAGATGTAATTCTAGTTAAAATTTCACTATATGAATAAGCTACCTATTTTTATGAGATCTGTAGCACCATATATATACATAATTCTCATGCGTTGAGATTTTGTTGACACATTTCCATTTTTGGCATTTAAATTTTCATATACTTCCCCAGCACTTATTTCGTTCCCTTTTTCTTGGCTACAAGAGTAATATGGAAACGTCATCCCATAAGATATTTAAGTAAATACTGTGGTGTTTACATTCTATCTGATTTATATAATTTATTTCAAATAATATTTCTCTAAATCTAATTTCCGATTTTCATCCTTTTGTAGGTATGGTTATATGTTACCTACCTTTTGGACTTGGTGTACGTCTACTGGCCTTTGTTACTGGTTTATAATGCTTGGACTCTTGTGATCGAGGTGTGTCCAGATACCTATGGTTATTCTCATACCTTTACCATTTTTCATAGAGGAATGAAATGTCCTCTGTGTAACTGTTTTTGGAACTAGTTTTGTTTAAACTGCAAAATTTTACAATGAAAACATTTATAAGAAGGTACTATATGGACTGATTTCTTATAATTTTTTAATACTTATTGTATAATTTCTTCATTTTTAAATGAAATAATAATTCAATTACAGGGGATTATCACTTCTAGATTTCATGTATAATTGTGTGTACCATAATTAATTTCTATTATGTTTATAAATCAGCAGTCATTGATACTTCATCAAAAGATTTTGATAGTATATAATATGTATTTCACTATTCTGTATATTCCTTTCTAATTATGGGGCTATATAATCTATGAATTCTTTCCTTTAAATCAAATTATGAGTGGAAATCCAACATAATGTGCTCTATCGAACTACAATTCCACTTTTAGTTCTAGTGTAAGAATCAATTCTAAGCGTATGCATGTATATATATTTTTATGTCTAATAAGCTCTATGTCATGATTTCTCCTTTCAATTTATAATATAGCACAAGACTTATTTAATTATACAATACATAATTTCTTTCACTATACAAAGTAGAATTTATTTAGCTATACAGTGCATATAGTTATGATCCATTGATATTAATTTATACTTAGAAATGTACAACTTAGCAACATAATAATACAACAATTATATTGATTAGATGACAGTTTCCTCTGAGGTACCTAACCTCAAATATAAGCCTTACATAGGTTTTAGACATTCTGAGAGCTGGTCCTCTAGAGAATTATGTATGTACAAAAATACCGCATAGGCTATTTTATTATAGTTAGTTCTGTTCAATGTACAGACTGCCAAAATAAATTCTAACTCATCTTAATTCTACAAAGTAGGTGCATATCCATATTCACAATTTCATATTAAACTATACTAATTTATTTTCTCAGCAATTCATGAGAGAACTAGAATATAATTTAAAAATGAAATTAATTGATGCATACGACTTAAGGTAGACTAGGTTCCTCCCAACCTTAAAGCACTTTCTCCACATCTCACCCCCAAGTAGAGATGCTTTTCTCCAGCAATCGAAAACCCCTTGTATATTCTGAATCTGCTTATATAAGTTTCTTTTACCTTAGTCTGTTTCCATTAACAGTGTCCAATTAAATTAGGATGATGTTTTCCTGTGTGCCTAGGATATCCCTTTGTTTCTTCCACAAAGGTACTTTAAAGCTAGCTTTTCTGCGTTCCAGCTTTATTCTACCTCTTCCAAGTAATTTCCTCTTTATTGTGGCAATTTTTTTTAATTTTTATATCGTATCTAAATTTAGTATTTAATTCATTTATTCCAAGGATTTTTGGAAGACTCAGAAAGTATTATAAAACTTATCCATTCTCATGAATCTGGCTTTTAGATCTCTAATCATAATCTAGTCTTTGCGGCATTTATTCATATTTCATTTTATTAATTTATTTTAATAAAATATATCCATAATTAATATGTTCCTTAGGTTCCAATTGACCCTTAGACTCTTTATTGGCCTATTTTTAAAAGAAGAAAATTACGGACATTACACATTCTCCCTCTAAAATGAAATAATGTCCTTAGTGTTATCAATTTCGATGTTGTTTTCTCAACTCGGGATGAAGATTCCTCCTTCATCTTATCTGCTGGCTCCCAGTAGTTTTTTTAGAGTACAAGCACCTTCCTGTACCTTTTCCCTGCTTACTGCTATACTCTAGAGTTTGATTTTCTTCCTGCTTCCGTATAAGAAATATACCTCAAAGAATATTTTATTCTTGCTTCCTCCTGTCCACAGTTTATATCAATTCATATGAGTAGTATCATATACATATATTGATAAGAAAATTTCATAAAAATATTCTAAACTTTAATAGTTTAAATAAATTTAATTGGTTAGCAAAATCCTTCAGGGTTCATAGTAGTATAGTGCAATTTTAGCACCACTACTTATCATTCCATGTATTTTGCTGAGAATTCCTCCTCACGCACACATGGTCTCGTTTGACATTCTTGGTGATTTCTTTGCACATCTTCTCACCTTGACTATTTCGATTGGAGTTGTACAATTCCTGTTATACTTTTCTTCACAAAACAAACACCTATCACATGGCTTTGGACGAATCCCTTTTTGAGTCGCTGGAAAATTCAACTCACTCCGGATTCCCGACACTTGAACGTCTACGATTCAACCTCTTTTAGGGTTTGATGGCTCCATAAAACTTTACGATTTTAGTTCTGTCATTTCTCCTTTGGCTCAGTTGTGAAACGATTCCAGGGTGCAATGATTCTTTTGTCCACCGAGCTGAAAACATTATTTACGAAAATTTGATGATAAGATTACAATGTTCACGCAGGTTCAGGTAACATGTATTTGTGGATGAAAAGCATCAATTAAATAATATAAAATTTACAAAGGAGTCATACAACCTGTCTGTGATGGGAGGTAATGAAAGGGCATATATATGAGAAAAGAAATGAATCACTCTCGAAAATAGGTATTTTGGAATAAAAACCCCTTCTTACTTTACCTACAACTCCTTTACTACCTATAGCAAACATTTCAGCAGAAACCTTAATATGTACCTAATATAATTCTGCTCATTTGTCTAAATTTTTCTTCAATTATATGCTATAAATTAATAATAATATTACTTCTAATTCTTCTGCCCAAGCCTGAGTACCTCTTTCCGTTTCTCTGATTGGGTTAGGATCTTAAAGCATGAATAGTTATTAGTTTAATCTTTTAACTGTTCAAACTATTTTGACCCTTTTTTGGTCTATGCGTTTTTCTTCTCCTTGTTGCTGTGGAGAGATTTTTGTATAGGCTAAGATTAAAATCTCTTTACCAATTCCTTCTATTATTTTTCAATATCCACGGTAAGTCTTATGGTCGAAGTATCAAGATTGCGATTCAGTTCATGCTCACTTGAGCTTTTCCTCAATTCACTACTCATCCTTCGTCTGACTTTACAAGACCTAACCATTCATTTTTTTAAAGTATATCATGTCATTTATGTTCTCTAGATTTTTTAGAATTGTAAGACAATTCTGAACTTTTATTTTTATTCTATTTTACTTGACCCATAAAGGGATCAAACATGAGCAATATAATCCTATAGAATTTCAATTTCATAATTTCTGTATCTTGTTCTTTATACAACTCATCTTTAATTCTCATTTTCCGATATTTTATTGATAATATATTCTAAATAGAGATTATTAGTTCTTGATCATGAGTTTGTCCAGTTTTCAGTAGTCTATAATTATTTTGAGGGTTCCAGCTTTCATTTTGACCAACATCATCGGTGCTCTCAACTGGGAGATACTTGGTCTTACATAGTTTCTATTCAGCAACTCGTTATCCATGTAGTTTTAATTCATACAATATTGAGTTATTCAGCTCATAGAATCTATGAATCAGTGTAACACATGGTTTAATCTTTACTTAATAATCAAATTCCACTTTAGAGGAAATATATGATAAATTTTATTCAAAAATATTTCCTTATTCTTTCTGTCAAATGGTAATTTTCTACCAGTTTTTATTTTATTTTATTTTATTTATTTATTTATTTATTTTTCAGTTTGTTGTTTTAATTCTATCGCATACATTTTTCAGCCTTTTCTTGATGGCATTTGCACTATCATTGGTTTTTCTAGCATCACAAATACCATGTAGTGTCTTTCTAAACAGTTTTGTAGGTCTTTATTGTTTTTCTGCCTAGTTTATTCATATTAACACCGCATAGGAATCAAGAATTGAAACTCAAACTCAAGTTCTTTATTTTTATTTAAACTTCATCAACCTTGGGTAACTTATATGTCACTTCATTACACAATTCCAACTTGCTAGAATTTTACTTTCTTTTTTCTACTGTACTTACTTCATCAGCCAGAATAGGTTGTTTATTATTCATATCCTTAAACCTCTTTTCAATTGTCTCTAGGCTCTTTTGTCCTACGACATATTTTATACGTCCATTGATGGAATATCTACCATTTTTAGTTATGTATACTTCCTTGATCACATTCCACTTCTAAAAATATTTAATCCACGATATGTGGTTCATTATTTTGATATTGGAACCTTGAGGGGGTTATCTTATCAATTTGTGGTTATGCCACTACACTTCTTTCATCATTTTATTTCTAATCACAATTATTTTATTCTGCAATTAGAAAGTTTCAGTATTATTGTTTTCCGAATTTCAGGAGACAAAATATCTCATTCTTCTCCTTATAGCTAGTAGGTAGGCATTTTCTTACATGTTATATACCAGTTTCTTAATAATTTCTACATTTTTCTAAAGTTTTTCACATGATCCTACCTTTACACTTTTGTTTCATATAAAAGGAAAATATCGAAGTAGGTTGGTGAGTTTAGCAAGAATTCAACAATAATAATGTGTTCCAACCTAATCTCTTGTAATTATTTGGTTTTACCATCCTATTATTGGTCATCTTGACATTTAATTTGAACATCCCCCTTTTAAGTGACATTTTTCACACTTATTTTTCTTATATGGAATTTGTAAACAGCTAACCCGGATTTTAAATTACGTTCATACTCTACCACTTAAAATTTATTTACTATCTTTAGAAGCGAAAATTCTGTATAATCCTCCCTCTCTCCATCATAGGAGGGAGGCTTAATTTTTATTTATTTATTATTTTTTAATTTTTTTTTTCCGGAATTCACCCTGTAATTCCTTATTCCTTCTAGGCTATTGTCTAGAAGTTCCATTTTCCTCAGAATATTCTGAGTGACTTACAATTCTCTTTCTCTTTCTTCCCAGACCTTCACCTTCGTGACTGTCTCTGGAGGTCAATTCTTTGATTAATCTTTCCTTCTCTTCACTAGCTAAAGATAGCCTCTCATTGTGGTTTTTAGTTTCATCCATACTCTTTACATTCGATGCATCATAACCCTCAATGAAGAATTTAAATCTGCTGGATTTTTCTTCACCACCTAGATCCACATACAACTCATCCCATCTCTCATGGTTTTCAGCTGTATGGTTCTGCTATGTTTCACTGTTCATAAAAGTAAGACATTAGTGAAAATTTAAAATTAATGACGACTTTACAGCAACATAATTCTTCTCTGGTGTGAGCACACATTTAGGTCCCATGTTTTAACATGGGCTCTGATACCATTTGTAACGTCTCCAATTTTCCAAAAAAAAAATTCTAAATATAGTGCCAACAGTAATTTATTCACTTGGACAAGTCATTAGTTTTTGACCCTACATGCATCCATTTATATTTTTATCCAACCACTTTCTTTCAAATATACTCCTCTAATTGTTTGAATTTCTACATACCTTATAGTAACGTAGTGAAGTGGTATTTTTAAGATGCCTTTTGAACCCACTAGTATTAGAACTAAATGTCACAATATACTTGCAGTCGTCATATTGACCAACTATAGTTTCTCACTTTATTGAGAATGATCCATACCTAATTCTTTACTCAACCTATATATTATTTGGCTTTAGTTTAAGAATTACCATATAAGCATTTGAAATAAATCAAATTAACTTTGATTTAATTATTCTCATGATTGATACTATGCAAATTTTCTTGCTTCAATATCCACACTTTCGAGAGTTATTCATTTATTTTCTCATATATATGCCCTTTCATTACCTTCCATCACAGAAAGGGGTGTATGACTCCTTTATAAATTTTATATTAGTTAATTGATGCTTTTCACCATCTCAATCTTCTGACTTATGAATTTATTCTTGTTTAACCCCTACAAGCTAGACATAACTTATATTTGTTATATAGAATTTACATCCATCATCCTCTATTAAGAAGAATAATTTACAGCACAATTATCTTCTCCACTTTCAAATCCCATAACCTAGGACCTATATATATATATATATATATATATATATATATATATATATATATATATATATATATACTTGTTGTTAAATGAAGTGGCATATTCTAAAATACCCTAAAGGGAATTTACTTTTCCAACTTATGGAGAATTTCCTATTAAATTTCTTGTCATAAAAATTTTAAAGCAAATCCATGTATATTTATCCACATTAATGTTACTAACACATATCATTAACCGAATAGAATATTTATTACGGATTTATTTGGCAAACCTTTACATATGATACTCTACCTATGTGGACTTATCCTTTCCACATGGCTCCCAGAGTTATTAACTATCATTCACAGCTTTTCATAAGAGATACAACCTTGATTTCATTTTGTTTATTCAATAGACCTATTCCTTAATGTCAGATTTATCTTAAGGTGTATTTAGAACTTCAAGATACGATATTTTCTTCCATTAAATGTGATTACACTTGTGATAGTATTGTGGACACCAATTAACTATGCTAGATATAGCATTATGATCCAATTATAATGAATTTCTCGTACTAAATCACATGGCTTTGGATGGATCCCTTTTTGAGCTGCGGGAAAATTCAAATCACTCGTGATTCCCAACACTTGGAAATCTACGATTAAACCTAATTTAGGGTTTGATGGCTCCATAAAACTTTATGGATTTAGTTCTATCATTTCTCCTTTGGCTCAATTGTGAAACAATTCCAGGGTGTTGACGATACTTCTGTCCACTGAGCTGAAAACATTATTTACAAAAATCTGATGACAAGATTGTTGGGTTTGTGTTATATTATTTCCACGACTAATCATGTGTGGGGGGATAACAAGGGGGTCATAGGGGGGTGGTAGCCCCCACTGTCGGGGTCTAGGGTAGCACCCCAAAAAAAAAATTTGGTCCTTATTTTCCAGTGGGCAGACCCGCCCATGGTTTTGTGCATGGGTTTGCACATGGTTTTGGGGCGTGATGGTTTTCGGCCCCTGGTATTTTGTAGATCCGGTCAAGGGAACTATGGTTATGTTCTAATCTAGGGTTAATGGATTGGGGTTTATGTATGCTTCGACATGTATATATATGTGTTGTAACACTAAAAGGAATATAATGAAAAATCAAGCTGGTCATCCCGATTTGGGATCCAGGGGAAAATATCTGTGTTTGTCTATTTTATGTTTTATGCTCTCGCTACTGTTTATTTTATGTTTTTAAGATTCGTTTGGAGATAATTTCTGTACAGGGTTAAAACCTACATTTGGTATTAGAGCAGTTTCGGCTTCAAGGGGACGCCTTTGTTGCTGAGGGGTTTTTTGCTCGAGCCTGAGGTAGACCCTGTTTAGTGGGAGATCTACGAGATCGATTCTTATGGTGAAAGAAGATGGCGAGTGGCGGGAATATAGAGATCGAGAAATTTAACAGTCAGAGTTTTGAGTCGTGGAAGCTCAAGATGGAGGATCTACTGGTGGATAAAGATCAGTGGATCGCGGTAGATCCAGGTACTAAACCAATGACAATGTTAGATGAAGACTGGAAGAAACTGGATTGGAAGGCAAAGAGCACAATAGGGTTGTGTGTCTCAGGTTCAGTATTGTTGAATGTATCTGGAGAAGCTACGATAGAGACCTTGTGGGACAAGCTAGGGACTTTGTACCAATTTAAATCTATGGTGAATAAGTTGTTCCTACGATAAAGGTTGTATAAACTAAGGATGAAGGATGGAGACTCGATGACAGAGCATCTGAATGCCTTCAATACTGTGGTAAGTCAACTATCATCTAATGATATTAAAATCTCAGATGAAGATAAGTGCATCAGTTTTTTGTGTTCTCTGCCAGACTCGTGGGAAAATCTTGTTATTGCAATAGGTAGCAATACAACTACCTTGAAATTTGATGATATTGTCTCAGCCTTGCTGTCGGAGGAAATGAGATGGAGAAATTTGGAGGGTTAGAATGGAGATTCCTTATCTGTACGAGGAAGGTCCCAAAATAGAAACAAGAATAAGGTTTCGAGTGGGAGATCTCAATCTAGAGGGAGATCTAAATCTCCTGGAAAGTTTGTAAAGGTGTGCTAGAAATTTGGAAAGGAAGGGCACTACAAAAGGGATTGCAGATCTAAGGCTCCTAAGAAAGGAAAGGGATATGATGATGCTCCTTCTGCAGAGGAAAAAACCACCTCGGATGAAGGTGGGGATGTGTATTTGGCTTCTTCTTCAAATACATATGTAGATCATGGGTCATGGTTGATTGACTCAGGAGCATATTTTCACTTCACTCCCCAAAGGGAGTGGTTCTGCAAGTATGAGAAATATGATGGTAGTGGTGTCTTCCTAGGGGATGATAGGAAGGATAGAATCGTTGGACATGGAAAAGTCAAGCTGAAGCTGCAAGGTGAAGGATTAGGACACTTACTGGTGTTCTACACATTCTTGCACTGGCTAGAAATATGATTTTTGTAAGCAAGATGGATGATGCAGGTGTAAAAAAAGTGTTCAAGAATGATACCTGTAAGATGGTTCAGGGAGCACTGGTATTAATGCAGGGAGTTTGGATTGGAACGCTGTACAAGCTTCAGGTCAATATTGTTATTTCTGGGTGCAATAGTTCTGTGGTTCCCGAAAGTGGAGCAGAAAGCTTAGCGGTCTTTGGAGAAAAGACAATGCTATGGCATCAAAGGTTTGGATATATTGGAGATAAGGGCCTTTGGATACTGCATGGAAATGGTATGGTAGAAGGTATGTCTAATATCTCTCTGGATTTTTATTTCTATGAACATTGTGTATATGGGAAGCAAAATCGGGTGAGTTTTCCTTCTAGTGCTAAGAGGGCAAACAAGATATTAGAGCTTGTGCACGGTGATGTGTTTGGTCCTGTGTTGGTTCCATCATTGGGTATGTTTCATTCATAGATGACTTCTCAAGGAATACATGGATATATTTCTTGAGGAAGAAATCTGAAGTCTTTGACAGATTTAAAGAATTTAAGGCTCTGGTGGAACACCAGACAGAGAAGACGATAATGGTGGGGAGTTCTCCAAAAAAGAATTTGAAGAGTTCTGTAAGAAGTGTGGTATAGCATGGCATAAGACTAATCCATACACACCTCATCAAAATAGAGTTGCACAAAGAATGAACAAAACACTGATGGAAAAAGCAAGAAGCATGCTCAGTGGTATCGGGTTAGGACAAGAATTCTGGGCAGAGGCAGTAGAGACTGCATGTTACTTGGTTAATAGATCGCCTTCATCAGCGTTGGAGGATAAGACTCTACATAAGGTATGGACTGGTAAGAAACCCTCTCTTTCACATCTGAGGGTATTTTGATGTGATGCATATGTACATGTTCCAAAGGAGAAAAGGAGAAAGTTGGATAATAAATCTGAAAGGTGCATCTTTATTGGGTATAAGGATGGTTTAAAGGGTTAGAAGCTTCGGAACCCAAAAACAAGGAAGGTTGTGTACAACCAAGATGTGGTGTTTATAGAGGTGAAAGATATTGTTAAACATGAATTCCTACCAAAGGAACCTGAGAAGATAGAGTTTGAGCTAAAGGAGGATGAATCAGACTCTACAACAGAAGAAGACTTAGAAGAGGAAGAACCGCAAACTCTAGCTATGAGAAGATCAGTTTGGGAAAGAAGACAACCAGAAAGGTATAGTCCATCTACTTTCTGTTCAAATTTTTCTTTAACTATAACCGATTATGATCTCAGAACTGTCAGGGAGGTAGTATATTCAGAGGATGGAAAACTCTAGAAGGAGGCCATGGTTGATGAAATGGCATCCTTGCATAAAAATGAGGCATGGGATCTGTTGGAGTTGCCAGATGGAAGGAAGCCCATCGGGAGTAAATGGTTGTTTAAGAAGAAGATGAATGTAGAAGTAAAGGTGGAGAAATACAAACCTCGGTTGGTAGAAAAAGGTTATTCCCAAATGCCAGGAATTTATTTTGGTGATATTTTTTCTCCTA
Source organism: Pinus albicaulis (assembly GCA_034641835.2). Classification (NCBI taxonomy): domain Eukaryota; kingdom Viridiplantae; phylum Streptophyta; class Pinopsida; order Pinales; family Pinaceae; genus Pinus; species Pinus albicaulis. Next base: position 1,310,705,951 of record CM076584.1, on the reverse strand, counting down.
TTGTCAAAGTTACTTCTATTAGATTACTTTTATCTGTTGCTGTTGCATTTGATTTTGAGGTAGAATAGATGGATGTAAAGACAACATTTCTTCAAGGGGATCTAGAAGTGGATATCTACATGAAACAACCTGAAGGATTTATGGTGAAGGGGAAGAAAGAGCTATTATGCAGGTTAAAGAAGTCTCTGTATGGGTTAAAATAGTCACCAAGGATGTGCTATCAGAAATTTGATACCTGTATATGAGGACTTGGATTCACCAGAATTAAGGAGGATCACTGTGTTTATTTTAAATTAATTGGTGACCATGTTATTTATTTGGTCTTGTATGTGGATGATATGTTGTTGATTGGAAACGACAAATAAATTATCCAATATTTAAAGAACCAACTGTTCTCCAAATTCGACATGAAGGATATTGGTGCTACAAACTATATTTTGGGCATGTAAATTAAGAGAGATTGGGCAAAGAGGAAGCTCTGGTTAAACCAGAGAAGTATGTCGAGACTGTATTGTAGAGGTTCAATATGCAGGATACTAAACCGGTGTTGTTCTGATTCTTGTAGGTACAAAGCTGTCTACTGAATAGTGTCCCAAGAAATAAGAAGAAGAGGAGGATATGTCCTTTGTTCCATATGCAAGTGCAGTGGGTAGCCTAATGTATGCAATGGTCTGTACTAGACCATACATTACAAATGCAGTGGGAGTATTGAGCAGGTTTATGTCAAACCCAGGGAACGAGCATTGGACAACAATGAAGCGGGTTTTTAGATATTTGCGTGGCACTAGTGATTATGGCTTGTCCTACCAGGGAAGACTAGGATTGGAAAAAGTGTTGGACATTCGTGGTTTTGTTGATGTAGACTGGCCTAGAGATATGGACCAAATAAGATCTATAAGTGGGTATGTGTTTAGACTATTTGGAAGTGTAGTCAGTTGGATGAGTAAAAGACAATTTTTAGTGGCTCTTTCAACTATAGAGGAAGAATACTTGGTAGCCACTCATGCAAGCAAGGAAGTAGTTTGGTTGTAGAGATTGTGTTTAAATATGGGGTTAGTGCAGCAAGCTATAAGGATAGAATGTGATAGCCAAAGTGCAATTTTCTTGGCTAAGAACCCAACTTATCATTAAAAGACAAAGCACATTGATGTTAAATATCACTTTGTAAGATATATGGTTGAAGCTAAAAGGGTGTTGCTGGTAAAGGTGGACACTTTTAAGAATGTTACAGATGCATTGAAAAAGTCTGTGAGCACTCAGAAATTCTCTTGGTGTAGAGAAACAATGGGTGTTGCAAAGCTGGGCTAATGAATTAGCTCTCCTGTGGCCCCCTGCAGAAACAAAACAACAAGTGGGAGAATGTTGGGTTTGTGCTATATTATTTCCACGACTAATCATGTGCGGGGGGGTAACAGGGGAGGTGATAGACCCCCTTTTACGTTGCGCTAGATGCAACGTATGGGGGGTCAGAGGGGGGGTAGTAGGCCCCCCTGTCGGGGTGTGGGGCAGCACCTCGAAAAAAAAAATTGGTCCTTATTTTCTGATGGGCAGACCCGCCCATTGTTTTGTGCATTGGTTTACACATGGTTTTGGGGCATGATGGTTTTCGGCCCCTGGTATTTTGTAGATCTGGTCAAGGGAAATACAATTATGTTCCAATCCTGAGTTAATGGATTGGGTTTATGTATGCTTCGGCATGTATATATATGTGTTGTAACACTAAAAGGAATATAATAAAAAATCAAGTTGGTCATCTCGATTTGGGATCCAAGGGAAAATCTCTGTGTTTATCTGTTTTATGTTTTATGCTCTCGCTACTATTTATTTTCTATCTTTAAGATTCATTTGCAGATAATTTCTGTACATGGATAAAACCTACAAAGATTACAGTGTTCACGGAGGTCCAGTTAACACGTCTTTATGGTTGAAATCACCATATATTAATTTCAAAAATTTCTTTGCTTCTTTCTTCTATTGTATAATCTTTTAATTTATGCCCTCACGAAGTCTGTATATTTTTTACCAGAGAGACATGAGCGACAACGTTCCTTCCTGATGCGTTTTCTAGGAAAGTGAGAATTTCTGCCTCTCCATATAAATCTTTGGAAACTCGTTTTCATTGTTTGTATTCAACTCACTCACTACATTTTCTTGGACTTATATGAAAATAATTCTAGAGGTTTTTAGTTTCTGAATATTTCAATAAAACCTATAACTAGATATGGAAAGTCTTGTCTTATATTGTCTTTCCGCCCATTTTAGCTTCCCTAATTCATCGTTATGACCTCTTCGTCCATGAATGTCTCATGCTGTTCTTTTTATCTGATACTCCAATACATAGAGGTTTGGAGATTTATTTAACGTTATGAGAGAGACAAAATCTTCCCAACAATTTCATTAATTTCGGAATGGGAATATTGATTCCACTTTTAATACCTAATACATTATTTTTTATTCCTATTTTTCCTAGTATGTAGCTTGCCTTTGTTGAAATATGTTAACAACGTTTTTGGAAACACAGATGGATGTTTAGGAAGACTTCTACTAATGCCATTGTATCTTCCTAGAACCCGATACCATACAGGTGACGCTTTTCCACATTTTAAATCAATTGCTGAATTGTTATTTCAATGGATTTGTTTTTTTCCTTTTCCTTTATCATTTGGAGGACTCCATTCTCATTTTCTAACTTAATGGGGTCGGTTACCATACAAATTATTCATTTTAATATGGTTCCAGTTTACAGTTTCACATTGGTTTTTCAGGTTCGAAGACCTCGTTGTTCCATTTTATTATACAGATAATTTCGTAAACTACCCCCCAATTATTCCTCTTTTACTCCTGGTTCTTCTGAACGATGGTTCTCAACTTTCTACTTACATATGGATTTAAAGTATTAGTGGATTTTAATATCTGTATTCCACAAAATTTGTTACGATGTCATTCCAGTTAAAATTTCAATATATTAATAAGATGCCTATTTTGTGAGATCTGTATCATCATATATATACGTATTTCTCATGCATTGTGATTCTATTGGCACATTTTCGTTTCTGGCATTTAAATTTTCATATACTTCCTTGGCACTTATTTCGTCCCCTTTTTCCTGGCTACAAGAATAATATAAAAAATCTTCATCCCATAAGGTATTTAACTAAATACTGTGGCATTTACATTATATCGCATTTATGTAATTTATTTCAAATAATAATTCTCTGAATCTAATTTCTAATTTTCTTCCTTTTGGTAGGTATGATTATATGTCACCTACCTTTTGGACTTGGTGTACTTCAACTGGCCTTTGTTACTGGTTTATAATACTTGGAATATCAAGGTTGGTCCAGATACCTATGGTTATTCTCATATGCAGCCCTTGCATAAATTTTTCATATAACCTTTACCATTTTTCATATAGGAACAAAATGTCCCCTGTGTAATTGTTCTTAGAACTAGTCTTGTTTAAACTCTAAAATTTTACAGATGGAAACATTTATAAGAAGGTACTCTATGGACTGATATCTTATAATTGTCTTAATACTTATTGTATAATTTCATTCTTTTTAAACGAAATAATCATTCCATTTCAGGGGATTATCGCTTCCAGATTCATATATAATTGTGTGTACTGGAATTAATTTATTTTCTGTTTAGAAATCAACAGTCAATGAAACTTCTTGAGAATATTTTGACAGTATATAATATGTAGTTTACTATTCTGTATATTCGTTTATAACTGTGGGTGTAATATTCCTAATTAGTGACAACTAATTGGAATATTCTATTTTGTTTAGTTTTCCGTCTATATTTTGTAAATAAATAAAAAGTGAGTAAAGAGGGTCTAACTCACTTAAGTGAAATAAGAAATCCACCTAGTAGCACAATGTTGTGACTTAAGTGGGAGTCAAGGGGGGGACCCAACACCACGTGGAGGAGGCGGCCTATGTACACTCTAGAAGCTTCTGCAAGCAAATAAGGATGAGGATGTGGATAAGGATGAGGATGTGGAGGAGAGAGAGAGGCTACATTGGGTTTTGGAGGGAAACCAAAATTATAAAAGATGGAGGAGCCTCCTCATTTCATTCATGCTTGAGTTTTTGATTGTTGAGTGAGACATTTGTCTTCTTTGGCATGCTGGCTGGTTAGCCCGTCTGTTGCACTGTTTAGTGCACTAAGTGTCTCTGTGCGAAGATCTCACCCTTAGCCCCGGGGAACTTCGAGTGCCTTCTCGGGCAAGGTCATTTTTTCAGCATCATCCTCCAGGATAGCGTTATTGCTACAACACAATACTGTGTTGTAGGGTGTTTCCGTGGTGAGTTTACGACACCACTTCCTTCTCTTCTTTTTCAGAGGGAGAGTCTTTCATTCCTTTGGAGGAAATTGGAGCAGATTTGCAGATCTTGTCATCAAGCCAACACTTATTATACCCCTACTGTGCAATCCCTCTTAGTGTTTGCGTTATTTTTATGGTGTAGTTGCTGTGAGGGTTTGCAGGTTGAGTTGAGGGGGAAGATCTCAATTGTAAGGATCAGCATTCCACTTTGGGGATCTATGGGAGGAGGTTTACTTCATATTTATCATCATCTTTAGCCTTCTCTATTGAGTTCCAGATTTGATTTGTAGTAGCTGCCCAGCAACTCCGGTATTCTTGCCATTTTTTATATTTCAGCCAATCCCTTGGAGGATTGAGATATTATTGCTTGTAAGGGTTAGATCTTTGCTCCCCTATTGTATTTGGGCCATATATTGTTATATCCATGTGTTGAAATCATTTTTCAGCAGTGTTCTATCATAGACTGTGTTTTTCTTAGTCTGGGGTTTATGCAGAAATAAAAGTATTTTTCATGTTCATGTACATGTGTTGTTGAGGCTTGGATTGCTCTTCTTGAGAGGTTGTTTCCTCAAAACTGGTACACTCTTTTGCTGCTACTATTCTTGTCTATATATATATTCATATTATTGTCTCACATCTCCTAGAAATAATGATGAAGGGTTTCTGGGTTATTCTCTTGTCTTGCGGCACCTCATTCTTGAGGGATTTTATATATAAAACTGTTGTTTAGCCTTGCTTAATGCCCATTCCATATTCCTAAACCTATTATATGATTATTTATAGTGTTTCACATCTTATTCCTTCAGAAAATATGCTTCCCTTGCTTCAAAAAATTTCTGCATATTCAAAGTCTTGGGAAATGAGGGTTTTTCTTGACTAGTTGGGAAGGAGGAACTATTTAACATAGAAAAACGCCTTTTTTTGAGCTTAAATTAGACATGGTGGTCCCTCTTAACCTAATTTAACATATTACACAACCTTGACCCATAATTTTACACAAATTTTCTTATACACTCATTTTAGGGCCAAAATCCTCACTTTTTCCCACCTTTTTGCCCCTAAAAGCTGAGTAAAGGTTTTTGAAGTATTCAGACTGGGTTTATGAGTGTTTCTAAACATTTTTTATGATGGCTGAAGCATAATTTCTTGAAGAATGCATTTTTGAGACACGATCTACTGAAAATTCCATTTTTGGGATACTACAGTTTGCTGCACTATTATTGTTTGGGTGTTCTAGTTCTATACCACTTGGTGTGTTTATATCTCACTCTTAGACAGATTCTAGAAAGGGCCAAGTAGCCTCTAGATCTCATACTCTTTTAGAGGCGACATATCCGGTAAATGCCCTCCCAGTCAATCTCTGGTAGGAGTTTGCTGTGTTTTTGAGATATCCCCGAAACGAGATATTGTAGTGCTATCAGATCTTTTGAGCGGGATATTACATTGGTATCGGAGCGTTGTTCTGGCTCAGCCTGTGGAGTTAGTTATCTATGAGAAATATGAGGATCTCACATCAGCATGATCATATACCCTTTGGAGATTATTTCCGAGAATGGCAGTCCAAGGGGGAAGACTTTAAAGTAGATTTTCCCTTCAGAGATTACTGTCAGCTCAGGCAGGAAGAAGGAGGAAGGAGCATTAGGGTTCCTAGCATGTAGAGTTCAAAGTTACAGCATACCACGGGGAGGTCACCTTTTCCCATGAAGGAGGGATCCACTAGTCCCTGTGAGTCTAAGCCCAAGAAGAAGATGATTTTATTCTCATCTCTTTTCAGATCCAGAAAAAATACATCCACCTTTGACGAGGTCAAGAAGATTGAAGAAAAAGTAGAGGAAGTACCATGAGCTTCCTATCAAGAAGAGATCACACCACCTCTTGAGGAGGCTTGTGAAAATGCTGTCACACTCATGGAGGAGCAACCACATGTATCAACAGTTGGAGCAGACAACACTTTTGAGGAAGGGACTCTTGTAGACCTACAAGAAGTTCCAAATGTACATCAAGATCAGCTTGGTTGCACTACGCTATGCAACATGGAAACACTCGACGAGGAATCAAACCATCATTCTCATGAGCCATTGTTGGATTGTACATCACATTGGAGGTTGGGGTTTGAAGCCTTGAAGATTGATGGTAGACATCTTGGAGTTAGAAACCTTTTCTCCCTTCAAGATGACACTTTCTCAATGAGCTCCTCTCAGCTCAAAGAGGAACTTCTACTTTCATATCGAAGACCTCATTAGTTTTGGAAGACTATGGATGAAAGGGAGGTCTCAAGGAAAGATCTCATTGGAGATGCACTTTGACACACCATGGAATGCAATGATTTTCTTCCCTTCTCACAAGAGTAGATAGAAGATGGAGGACATCTTAGGATGGATAACATCTGTCATGCTTGTTTTGGACATCCCTTGAACCATACACATCATGATGGGAGGTTTTTTACTACCACCTATTTGATTCTTGATAGGGTCTCATTGATCCTTGAGAAGTTTACATTTCAAAATCCCATGAAGTGCAAAGTCAGAAATTTGATTTGGGAGGATGGTAACCCTCATTGGAGGAGTACCAGGATGAGGAAAAGAAGGAGGCATCCACAGGTGATTGAGTGGATGTGGTTGATGAGCAAGGAGCTAGGAAGCTACCTGCAGATCTATGATACCGAGCAGTAGGAGGCTTGGCTACACTGGTTACTCTTTAAAGAGTTTGGCCATCACTTGGCAAACACTCTTCCTAAGAGTAGGAGGATAGGGGAAAGATGGCAGGATACTTGCATCATTGAGCAACATAGAGAATGGATTTATGATGTTTATGTGTTACTCATATCATTCATTATGACTTCATCACATGATTGGTATGATGGAGGTATGGGGAGGCAACACAATGTCTTGTTGCTTTTCTTGGGAGAGCAAGGGCAGATTTGCTCTCACACTTTGTATGATGTTGCAAGAAGAGGGGATGACACTATCTCCTTGGTCTTTGATGATTATTGGGAAGCACTTCCATCTTGGGAAGTATTCCACATTTTTTGCAGCATTATTAGAGGAGTCTTTGACAAGGAGCATGTCAAAGAACAGAGTTTTGTATCGACAAGAGCTTATTTGCATGAGCACACAACACTGTCACTTTGGAGCAGAGACTTATGGATGAAGTGTGCCCAGGGTAAATATGGTGGATCTATAACCCATAGGTCCCAGGATCACTTCATATTTATTGCACTTGATGAACAAAGAGGAGGTAATGATGATAAAGACATCTATGGCATATTCTTTTTGACTTGGGTTTTCAAGCATAAGGAGGATTATCTTTTTGCAGCACATGGTTCATTCTTCTTCATAGCATGCCAAAACACTATGTAGGACTCATTCATGGACCTATGTACCATCTTACTTCCAGCATATGGTGAAGCGTTTGTTTATACATTCATTGATTTGCACACTCTTACCATTCTTATGCAGTGCATTGCTTCACAAGAGGGCAAGCTTGTCAAATTGCTCCATGGATTTTATTGGGCCAATCTACAGGATGGAGGAAGCCATCTCTTTTGTGGCCTTGGGAAAAATTTTTATCACTACATGTATGTTCATTTGATGCACTATAGCATGTATCATATAAAGACATGCATAATTAACCATGTAAAAGGAAGCATTTTGCCATGTATTTTCATCAAGCAGCAACTTGTAAAACTGCGCTGTGCTTGTTTGGGAAGATGTTGGTACCTTCTTGCACCACATGAAACCTTCAACATTCTCTTCATATTATTTCTGATCATGTCCTCATTTTCTAATATATATCAGATTTTTATGGGAGGCTTGATTATGGGAGAGACACATGAGCTGGATGTGTCCGTGAGTGGGAAGAATTCTCACAATTTTTGCACTACATGTTCTAATGGGAGCATGAGAGGAGATATGGCCACCACAGCCAAATGTTTGTTCTCTTTTGAGGTGGGCCATAAGATTGATATTAATTCATTTTACAGCCATGGGCAAGTTCTTGATCATGTATTATTGTTGTTACATTCAGCCATTTACTATATTTTAGTAGATGTGATGAATCATGGATATTGCTTGCCATGTAATTTTCTGAAGTTGCAGTGGATGAGACTGCGCTGTATCCTTGTGAGGAATCATTTGCATCATGTATCATCATGTAAAACCTACAACAAACCTCTCATTAGGATTTTCCATGATGACCATGTCCTATTCTTCATGGATGGATTGTTTTGGGACAGCTTGTTTTTCATTGTTGGAGGAACCTTTGTTGGAGGATTTTTCTTCACTTTGCCATTGCAGGGCAATAATTTTGCAGCCCAGGATTAGCATACACTCTACACTTGTCATGAGTGGAGAGAAGGACAACATAGGGTAAGCTGTGATGCTTGCTAAGATCAGATTTTCAGCCCATCTTCATTACCAGAGCTTGAGGTGGAAGGAGATTTTCAGGAGTTGCCTTGTTGGGAGGTGGCTCATTTTCTTTGGATGATTGCATGGGATCTAGAAGGATTGTTGGTTGGATGGTACCGTGAGAGATTAGTTTGGGATCCCGGCATTGAGAGATCCCTTCATATTAGGGTGATGCAGAGGATAGGGAAGATTCATTGGCGCATTTGGGACCCAGGCATATTTTGCAGAAAGGAGACTTGTTCAGGCAGTTACTTGGGGGAAAGCAACATTTTTCCGGCGGGGACTGTAATATTCCTAATTAGCAACAACTAATTGGAATATTCTATTCTGTTTAGTTTACCGTCTATAGTTTGTAAATAAATAAAAAGTGAATAAAGAGGGTCTAACTCACTTAAGTGAAATAAGACATCCACCTAGTAGCACAACGTTGTGACTTAAGTGGGAGTCAAGGGGGGGACCCGACATCACGTGGAGGAGGGGGCCTATGTACACTCTAGAAGCTTCTGCAAGAAGATAAGGATGAGGATGTGGATAAGGATGAGGATGTCGAGAAGAGAGAGAGGCTACATTGGGTTTTGGAGGGAAACCAACATTATAAAATATGGAGGAGCCTCCTCATTTCATTCATGCTTGAGTTTTTTATTGTTGAGTGAGACATTTGTCTTCTTTGGCACGGTGGCTGTTTAGCCCATCTGTTGCACTGTTTAGTGCACCGAGTGTCTCCGTGCAGAGATCTCACCCTTAGCCTCGGGGGACTTCGAGTGCCTGCTTGGGGAAGGTCAGTTTTTCAACATCATCCTCCAGGATAGCGTTATTGCTGCAGCAGCATAATACTGTGTTGTAGGGTGTTGTCATGGTGACTTTACGACACCACTTCCTTCTCTTTTTTTTCAGAGGGAGAGCCTTTCTTTCCTTTGGAGGACATTGGAGCAGATTTGTAGATCTTCGCATCAGGCCAACACTTATTCTGCCCCTAACTCGCAGTCCCTCTTAGTGTCTGCGTTATTTTTATGGTGTAGCTGATGTGAGGGTTTGCAGGTTGAGTTGAGGGGGAGGATCTCAAGTGTAAGGATCAGCCTCCCACTTTGGGGATCTATTGGAGGACGTTTACTTCAGATTGATCATCATCTTCAGCCTTCTCTATTGAGTTCCAAATTTGAGTTGCAGTAGGTGCCCAACAACTCTGGCATTCTTGCCATTTTGTGTATTTCAGCCAATCCCTTAGAGGATTGAGATATTATTGCTTGTAAGGGTAAGATATTTGCTCCCCTATTGTATTTGGGCCATGTGTTGACATCAGTTTGCAGTAGTTTTCTATCATAGACTGTGTTTTTCTTAGTCTGGGGTTTATGCAGAAATAGCAGTGTTCTTCATGTTCAGGTACATGTGTTGTTGAGGCTTGGATTTCTCTTCTTGAGAGGTTGTTTCCTCAAGACTGGTACACTCTTTTTCTGCTATTATTATTTGCTATATATATATTTATATTTTTTTCTCACATCTCCTGGAAATAACGCTGAAGGGTTTCTAGATTATTCTCTTGATTTGCGGGACCTCATTCTTGAGGTATTTTCTATATAAAACTGCTGTTTAGCCTTGCTTAATTCCCATTCCATATTCCTAAACCAATTCTCTAATTATTTATAGTGTTTTACATCTTATTCCTTCAGAAAATATGCTACCTTTGCTTCAGCAAATTTCTGCATATTCAAAGTCTTGGGAAATCAGGGTTTTTCTTGACTAGTCGGGAAGGAGGAACTGTTTAACATAGGAAAACGCCTTTTTTTGAGCTGAAATTTGACATGGAAGTCCCTCTTAACCTAGTTTAACATATTCCATAACCTTGACCCGTAATTTTATGCATATTTTCTTATACACTCATTTTAGGGCCAAAATCCTCACTTTTTCCCACCTTTTTGCTCATAAAAGCTGAGTAAAGGTTGCTGAAGTATTTTGCGTGGGTTTTTGAGTGTTTATAAACATTTTTAATGATTTTTGAAGCATAATTCCCTGAAGAATTCGTTTTTGAGACATGATCTGCTAAAAATTCCATTTTTGGGATACTACAGTTTGTTGCACTATTATTGTTTGGGTGTTCTAGTTCTATACCACTTGGTGTGCTTATCTCTGAATCTTAGACAAATTTTGGAAAGGGCCAGGTAGCCTTCGGATCTCGTACTCTTTTAGAGGCAACATATCCGGTAAATGCCCTCCCGGTCAATCTCTAGTTGGAGTTTGCTGTGTTTTTGAGATATCCCCGAAATGAGATATTACAGTGGTATCAGAGATTTTCAGCAGGATATTACAGTGGGGTTGTATAGTCTATGAATTATTTCCTTTAAATCAAATTATGAGTAGAAATCCAACATAATGTGCTCTTTCGAGCTACAATTCCACTTTCATTTCTAGTGTAAGAATAAATTCTAAATGGATGCATGTGTAATAAGCTCTAGCTCATGATTTCTCTTTCTCAATTTATAACATAGCACATGAATTATTTAATTATACAATACATAATTTCTTTCACTATACAGTGTAGAATTTATTTAGCTATACAGTGCATACAATTATCATCCATGGATATTCATTTATACTTAGAATTTGTTTCATAATGAAATGTATAGCTTTGTAACATAATACTAGAACAATTATATTAATTAGGTCACAGTTTCCTGTGAGGTACCTAACCTTAGATCTAAGCCTTATACAGGTTTTAGACATTCTGAGAGTTGGTCCTTTACAAAATTCTGTTTGTACAACAATAAAGCACAGACTATTTTATTATAGTTAGTTCTGTTTAATGTATAAACAACAAAAATAAATTCTAACTCATCTTAATTCCATAATATAGGTGCATATCCATATTCATAATTTCATATAAAACTATACTAATTTAATTTCTTAGCAATTCAAGACAGAACTACAATATCATTTAAAAATTAAATTCACTGATGCATATCACTTAAGGTAGACTAGGTTCCTCCTAACCTTAGAGCTCTTTATCCACAGCTTATCCCCAAGCAGAGATCCTTTTCTCCAATAATCGACAACCCCTTGTCTATTCTAAATCTGCTTATATAAGATTGCTTTCCCCTCAGCCAGTTTCCCTTAACTGCGTCCAGTTAAATCAGGATGTTGCTTTCCTATATGCCTAGGCTTTCCCTTTGTTTCTTACACAAAGGTACTTTAAAGCTAGCTTTTCCTCTTTGCAGCTTTATTCTACTTCTTCTCAGTAATTTCCTCTTTACTGGGGTAATTTTTTTAGATTTTTATCTCTAATATAAATTTAGTATTTAATTTATTTCTTCGAAGGATTTTTCGAAGACTCAAAAAGTCTTGCAAACCTTATCCATCCTCATGGATCTGGCTTTTAGATTTCTAATCATAATCTAATATTTGCATAATTTATTCCTTTTAATTTTATTAATTTAATTTAATAAAATATATCTACAATTAATATGTTTCTTGGGTTGCGCTTCCAATCTATCAACTTTCAGGCCGAGCATGTCCGAAAGGCATATGTTCCTCATTAGTGTCCATGTTTAACAGATTTCTGTGGCAGGGTGCTAAAGACAAAAAGAAATGGGCTCTGGTATCATGGGATAAACTTCTGAAATTAAAGACAGCGGGAGGACTTAGCCTCAGAGACCCTTTCATTTTGAATAATGTACTTGGAGCTAAGTTATGGTGGCGATGGCTAATGGGAGGGTCAGATCTTTGGAAGAACATCTGGCAAACAAAATATGCTATGCCACGCACAGTCTGCGGCAGATTGAAGATAGATAGAGTTCCAAAAGGCTCTTTAATATGGAATTTGGCTACTACAAACAGGCATTTAATCAGATTGCACAGCTTCTGGGAAATAAGAGAAGGAAGTACAGCCCGGTTCTGGGAGGATTCATGGCAACAGAGAGAGAAACTTTTCAGTAGATTAGATTTAGGTGAAATCTTCTTATATATAAAAACGCCAAATCATTGCTTGGTTCAGCACTACTGGTGTCCAACAAATAATGATGGCTGGAGGAAGTGGAAAGATAAAAGTGGGTGGCAGGAAGCCCCACCTACACAACAATGGGATAACTTCACCAAAGAATTGAAAACAAGGAAACTCAGACAAGCTGCAGGCCCAGATATATTGAGGTGGGGATACACAACAAAAGGACAGTTTACAATCAAAGAGGGGTACTATATCCAATCCCAACAACTTAACCAAATTGCTCAGCCGTTGTGGAAAAATATTTGGGCACAAAAACACTGGCCTAAAGTTCAATACTTCCTGTGGCTATTAAGCCATAGAAGAATCCTTACTTGGGAGAACCTTCAGAAAAGAGGTATGATAGGACCATCGTATTGTGTGTTTTGCCAAACTGATAATGAAACTACGGAACATCTTCTTAATAATTGTCCGTTGGTACAACCGATCTGGAGAAACTTGGAGCTTCTATTTAGACAGACGGATAAAAATAATGGTAGCATAGTAGATACGATCAGCAACTGGAGGAAAGGTCGATATCAATGTCAAGTCATTAATAGAGCATGGACACTATCATTAGGATTCATCCTCTGGAACATCTGGAAAGAAAGGAACCAGCGTATCTTCCAAGATATAGCTCAACCTCTGCAACACATTTGGCATCGCACTATAGAAAATATCTGTGAAACAATCCTGGTAGAAAATTGGTCAGATGAGGATTGGAAAGCGGTGGGAATAGAAGCCTATATTTTACAACAACTTAATCTAAAACCTCAAATGCTTTACAAAGGATTATGGAAATATAAGGACCCTCACTCTACTACTGAGGATCACTGGTCACCTCCTCAATCAGGTTTTATTAAACTGAATTATGATGGAGCATCTAAAGGTAACCCAGGTCAAGCTGGAGCAGGAGGGATCTTTCGTACTTCCCAAGGAACAGTTTGCCGCTTCTATGCAGTGGACTTGGGACATGCCACAAACAATGAAGCAGAGCTTATAGCGGTTAAGCAAGGCATCCTTATAGCTATCAGGGATAGATATCACAGAATCATTGTTGAAGGAGACTCAGCTATGGTAACTGGAATTATTCAGAAGCTACAACAAGGCACTCCGTGGGAGAAAATTACTCAAAGCTGGAGGACAGCAGCCCTCATTGAAGAAGTAAGTCAATTGCTGAGACAGGTTCAGTATCTAATCCCCAGCCACATTAAAAGGAAAGGCAATGAGGCAGCAGACTTCCTTGCCAACTGGGGCTGTCAAAACTTAGATCGATCCATTGATGCTTGTCCGAACCAAGCAATATGGGATGTAGAGCTCCACTCTTTACAAATAATAGTGAATAAAGACCTCCAACCCCCCGATCGGGGTGAACAGATGGCAACTGGGACAGCTCATGGCCGGCCGACGGCGCGCCACTCCCCGGATAATTAACCCACATGATGGTCCACCGACAAACCTCATCAATGGGAGATGAGATCACTTGTGCGAAGTTTATGATGCCGAGAACTGGTAAGGAAAATCTGTTAGTGTCCGTATTGCAAGGGTCGATTAAGGTAAGCTTCCCTTCGCCTTTCACCTTAACGCTCATGCAAAGCTTGGCGCATGCAAGAGCTTGGAAGGTGAACTGGAGGCGCCACTCAAACCGCAAACTTTACAATCAGGAATCGGTATGTATTTACCTCAATGTTTTCTTCATGGAGCTGCATATTCATGTAAATTCGAGGGTTTTGTGTGACTCATATTTTCTCACAGCTTGTATCAGCTTTTCACCCCACCTGTGTACCCCCGCCCGTCTTTGTTTTCGGACTTCTTGTTGATTTGTTCTGTTCTGTATACTGTTTTATCATTTCACACGCTTTAAAATTTGTTCCTTTAAAGAAGTATACCAGCAAATTACCTTCGCTCATGGGGTCTTCAAGCCCAAGGATCATATTAGTCATTGTTTGGACGAAATGTCCTCAAGAGTTTCAGGGTTTGGTTTATCCCGTCCAGTCCTGTCCTTTCTACAGGTATGCAAATGATACTTTCATTGGGTGGTCGGGGTTTTTACAGGTTGGGTTGTATTGCGTTTGTATGGATTGCCAGTCTAAGCCTGTAGAGTCTGCTTTTATCCCTTTGGCCTGGAGCACGCCTTTATGCTGTTCAGGGAGTCTGCGTTATGTAATTTGGGTTGAAGGAATTCTCTGCTGTTTATGGACCGTCTGCAATGTTTTTCGGCGGTATGGTTCTACGATTTGCTGGCAGACTCAAATGGGTTTTGAAACTGACCTTAATGGAAACAGAGGGACTATCTGTATGCTTGTTATTTTTCTAGTTATCATCTGTATGTATGTTCTCCTGCTTAGGGACCAACGCATTATGGGGAAACATGGCCTCCGCTCAGAAACAGCTAAGGGGAAACAGGTGCAGCAGGACCCGGAACCAAAGAAACGAGGAAGGAAATCTAGTCAGGAGCATCTAGAAAATTTTGTTGTGAATTACATTCTGGGTAATTCCTCACCAACCCGCATGCAAATCCATGGCTGGGAAAGAGAATTGCAGACAGACATGGAAGATACTGAGGCTGAAACTGATATACTAGATTTTATTCATGACCCTGGGAACACCCGAGGCCGTCTCAGTTTATTTAACCAAACCATTCATACTTACTGGTTGGTGAAGTGCCTCCTTGCAAAAGCTATCCAAAGTGCACATCCTCCGGAGTTCAAAGTGCAACCAAAGACAGAATCCTTTCTTAAAGATTTGCTGGAGAAGATAGAAAGTCACTTGCAGCATATAAAAATAACTCAATATCAAGTAACTGACCGCATTCAGAGAATGGATGATAGGATGGAACGTATGGAGAAACTGCTACAGCAGCTGCATCAGGTGGACATGCCCGGAGCGCATGCAAAGGACCCAGCCCCAATCTCATCTGATGGATAGTTTTTTCAGTTACATAGGATTTAGTTTTTTGAAGTATGGCAACTCATGCTAGGTTTCACAACTGAACTTATTTTTTGTTACCTGTTTAAATCTGGTGGAACAGTAGAACAGTTGGTAAATGCGTTATATAGATTAAGAAGACAATATCAATTTTGGCAAGCATACAAAGCACTAAGAAGGCCAACAGACCTGGTTTCCTACGGGTAGGTTGAGGCCAAGTATATATATTCTAATGTAGCCTGTCCTGATTTTATAAATGGAAAATAGAAAAGGTACTACCTAACTTACAAAAAAAAAAAAAAAAGTGTTTAACTGCCTATTTTTAAGAGTAGAAAATTAGGGACATTACAATTTCACTTTCATACAAATATAGTAAACATACAATTCATTACATGTTTCAAACCGGTTTATAAACAATTCATTAGATGTTTTAATCTTGGATATGGATATCAATGATGACTCTTTCTTATTCTAGTTTTCCTAATTATAAATATAAAATATCTTTACATAATAACACTGATTCAATAGTATTAATATTCAATATTACAGTTCATAAACCATTCATTAGATGTTTCAATGCTACATATGCATAACCATAAGGACTATTTCTTCTTTCCGTTTTTTTAAATCATAAATATAAAATATCCTTACATAGTAATATTGAATTAATAAATCAATTTAGTATTAAATATAAAATATCTTTACCTAATAATACTCATTCAATAGTATCAATATTCAATATTACAGTTCATAAACCGTTCATTAGATGTTTCAATGCTACATATGCATAACCATAAGGACTATTTCTTCTTTCCGCTTTTTTAAATCATAAATATAAAATATCCTTACATAGTAATATTGAATTAATAAATCAATTTAGTAGTAATATTCAATATCACCCAACACTCATTAGTATTAATATTCAATATCACCAAAATTAGAAAAATTGTTAACATGGCAGCTTCCAAATTCAAGATAATCTTCTCGATTATTTTCTGGCTACAACTCTATGAAACATTGTCTAAAAAGAATGATAATAACAACGGAATATCTATGACCCTTCACACTAGAAGGTCCTTACAAGGGATCAGCGAGGAGGAGCCCCTATAATATCTTGACAATTTCCCCGAGTATTACATCAAATTATTGGTGGGCACTCCTCCGCAAGAATTATTGTTGGTCATGGACACGGGCAGTGATGTGCTTTGGGCACCATGCACCTCAAATTATATATGTACCGACTGCAGTGTATACATTACAAATTTTCTTCCCAACAAGTTATCGTCTACTCTGCCTGTACGTTGTGAAGATCCAAAATACAGAGATGTGTGGGAAGAAGAGGAAAACTGGAGGACGTGTCCAGACAAGTGCTCGGAGACTTGTCCAGAATATTACCTTAAATATGGCACCGGAAACACCACCGAGCAATTTCTGACTAATACATTGACTTTGGTAGCTGGAAGTATACGAATAAATAACTTTGGATTCAGATGCTCAGTGGCTTCGTTCATGATTGATGATATTGCAGGATTTGGCATAGGAAATATTTCTTTGCCTTCACAAGTGAGCGTTTTTGTTGGCGATAAATTCCCGTATTTCCTTAACGATCAAAGGAACAACAACATCATGATAGTGCTGGGTGACATGGCAGTTCCCGTGATGGTAACTTTGAATTACACTCCCTTCCTTGATACCTTACAATAAAATTTTGTTGGATACAAGGGTTTTTATTACATTTGTTTACAAGGGGTGAGTATTGGAGGACAAACCTTGACGCTTCCCTCCATTTTTTCCACGACTGACAGTAACGGAAACGGTGGAACCATGATAGATTCCGGCAATTTTTGAACTATCATTTCCCAACCAGTCTATGACCAGATTGCAACTGAATTTCATTCTCAGATTGGATATACAAGATATCCTCAAGTTGAAGCGACGAGTAGCCTTGGATTGTGTTACAATGTGTCTGGTGTGGCCAATATTCAATTCCCTGAGTTTTCATTCCATTTCAGTGGTGGCTCAAACATGGTAATACCTTAGGGAAATTCTTTCCTATCGGTGACCTCAGAGACTTACTCCTTAGCATTTAATAGTGGTATCTATTGATCTGTTGGACCTGATACTACTCTAGGAAACTACCAGCAGAGGAATATTTATGTATTGTTTGAACGGGAGATGAATCATTTGGGCTTCAGCAATCAGCTGGCCTGCTAAACAAAATTCATCTGTCTCATTCATTGATGTTCCACTCTATCCACTTATAGATGGTCCACTCTATCCACTTATAGTATCTGTATTTCATTTTGAACCATGTTTTCTTCCTTGTTTATCCACCATCAGAATAAGCATCTCATAAACTCCTAAATATTTATGTTTTACATATAATGAGTACAGTAAATGCATGGAGATCTAGTCTTATAGCTTCATATTATTTTCATAGTTAGGCATATTTTTAACCATTATGACTATATATATATATATATATTTACTTTATTTCTATCCTAAAAATATGTTTCAATCATTAAAATTGATGGGATGTAAGGTTTTATTCTGAATTTTTGTTATTATAAATTCATCTTGTTTATATTGAGTTTCCATAGATATCAAATAGGGTAATATCAATGTGATTTTTAAATGTAACATTACCAATTATGTCATAGATGTAATTCCATCACTACTACACAAATGAGGGTTTAAAGACAATATTTGAGACATTTTTTGGGTCAATTGTGTTAATTTGACACATCAAAAAAACTTGTGTATTATTTTCAATATTTTCTTTACTAGACTCTCAAATTATTCTCTTAAACTATTGTCTCTATAAAGACAATATATAAGCCAAACTTTATTGTCTCTTAGAAGACAATTTCATTTTGTCTATCCAAAGACAATAGCCAATATGTCTTTAATCATAACTATTGCCTATGTAGAGATAATAAATAGTTATATTTAAAGACAATACAACATCACAATCCAAAAAAATATCTTACCATCTAAATAAATCAATCTAAAAAGTATTAAATTTTAAAATGCTACAATATCATTGATGAATTCATACCATGGCACAGTGGAATGAAACCATCAACCCCCTCCTTATAAGAAAGTTGCTCTTCCATTGAGTTAGCACCCTCTAAAGAATTATGAAAGAAGTTGTGTTTTTCCTTGAAATTTCATATATACTCATTGATTTTAAAAATTGTTCAACACATAATGGCACAATATTTGTAAATCTATAATCATGTAGCCTCACTGATCGGAATATTTAATGGCATATCGCCCTAAGCATATGTAGTTCCTTGGATAAAAGTAAATTGGACCCAAGTTATTAGTGTTAGTTTTTGTTCTAGACATGTTTACATCACCTACTTCAAAATTATAAATGACAGAACACAAATTGAACTTTGAAGGATGGCCCCTAGTTTTGCAATAAGTCTTGCCTTTTTTTTAAACTTAGGTTTCTAGAATTTGACCCTATAAATATGCCTATCTGTGATGTGCCTACATGGGTAAAACTCCCTAATCTCGCCTAATATTAGTGACAAAATCCAAATTCATTGGCAAAAGTGGGTAACCCGTTGTGTAAATTAATTCTCTCAAATGAAGTTGGGTGATATTTGTATTTCCTAGTTGTTTAAGAAAAAAAATTGAATTATCATGTTGATATATTGTTTTATTACCCACTACATGCATAGTTGGGTGGATATATAGATTTACTATGACTTAACCATCCTAAATTTTTTTTTCTAGGGAATATAAATACATGAAAGTCACAAAAAATAAGATTTTCAAAAACATGTCATTTATTTAATGATGATCTAAAAATTGGCCATATAGCTTAAATTTTTTTTAATGAGGAATCACTATAACCTCTCCACTATTGATCTATTCATCCAAAGAATTTACAAGGAAGCGACATAGTAAAACATGAAAACTCTTTAAGCAAGTTGCAGTATTATAGATAAATAAGCATTTGAAAAAAATTACATCCAACCCAAATCTACAACAATGTTTGTATCAACGAGATTTAAAATTTCCCATAGTAGATTAAGAGTGTGTCATATAGAAACAAAAATTGTAGCTCTTACCTCACAACCTCCATACATGTATTATGCTCCATTCACAACTACATGACCGAAATTTCTCTTGTAAACTTAACCAATTTTCCCCAAAAATAAAGAGGATCTCCCATATTGAAAACATAAAGTACCCCACCACAAACCACCCTTATTAAATAACAAGATCCAATCTTCCATATTTTAGAAGCTAAGCAGCCCACCAAACACCACCCCTTATTAAATAACAAGATCCAACATGATTATAGAAATTATTAAGCCAAAAAGTTTATCCCTTAACTAAATGTTACCAAAAGGATTAACCAAAGGGTAATGAGATCAATAAGAATAGAGGTGATATTAATGTTGTTTGAGATGTATGACATGTTTTTGCAATAGATGGGAAATACCAACATAGCTTGTGAATGTAATAAAATAAATATAAGAGTGATATGAATGTTGTTTGAGATCTATGGCATTTTTTTGAATGGGAAAGACCAACAAAGTTTATGAATGTAGTTTAGCATGTAGTCTTTTGGATTACTTGTAATTCTAATTTTTGGTAGCAATTTTTTTTTTACATTAGTGTTTTAGATATTTGAAATGGACTCAAATGTGAGTTGAAAGAATAGGTTCCTTTGAGTTAAAGAATAAAAAATGTGAGACAAATAAAGGTCCACAATGTTAAATAATGATGCCATATGGAATGATGGAGAACTAAAATCCAATGTAGTGAAAAATATTAAACAATGATGTATATGGAATGATGGAGAACTCAACTCTAATGTATACTACCTTCAAATTTTACAATCAGAATTTTGATTTTTTTTTTGCCTTTTTTTTCTAAGTATGAATGCTAAGTTTGACCAAGTTTGACTGAGCAGTGTTTCCCATATGCATTCACAATATTCATCTTTTTCTTTTTTCTTTTTTCTTTTTTTTCTCATACTAGACCGTAGGAGAAAAAAAAAATCTTATTTCAATACTACTTGTAACATAACAACGTGTCTATATCCTTCTCCTCGATTGGAATATGGATGCCACTAGACTGTTTCTCTTAGATTGAAATATGGGTGCCACTACAAAAGAGTTTACAAGGACCAAAATTAACATATACAATTAAAAAAAATCAGGTTTAACTAATAAAAATGATAAAACAATGGATAGGACTTGGATGAAATAAAGATATTGAGTAACAACAATCTAGTGTAAGAAGAAACGATAAAACAGTGGATAGGACTTGGATGAAATAAAAGATATATTGTTTGACAGGGAGACCACTCATTCATTGATGGTCCACTCTATGCATTTCATTTTGAACCATGTTTTCTGCCTCGTTTGTCCAATGTTAGAATAAGTATCTCATAAACTCCTAATTATATCCGTTTTACATATAATGAGTACATCAAATTCATGGAGATCTAGTCCTAAACTCCTAAATATTTCCGTTTTACATATAATGAGTATAAAAAATTCATGGAGATCTAACCTTATAGCTTCATTTTATTTTTATAGTTACGCATATTTTTAACCATTATGACTATATATATATATATATATATATATATATATATATATATATATATATATATATATATACTTTATTTTTATCCTAAAAATTTAAGTCATATGAAAAGGAAAAAGATATTATTTTATTGAAAATAAAAAAATATGTTTCAATCATTAAAATGGATGGGATGTATGGTTTTATTCTAGAATTTTATTATTATAGATTCATCTTGTTTCTATTGTGTCTGGAATAGAGTAATATTATTATATTTTTTTTCAATTATTTTATTTCTTTAAAATTAAGGTAGATATTAAAGTCTTTTATATATATTGAGTTCATTTGTTATTATTATTTTTGAATTTGCTATTTGTTATTGTAAGTATAGTTTTGTGATTTTTAAATGTAACATTATCAACTATGTTATAGATGTAATTTCATTTACTATTATACAAATGAGGGTTTTAAGACAATATTTGAGATTTTTTTTGGGTCAATTGTGTTAATTTGACACAAAAAAGATTTTGTATTATCTTCAATATTTTCTTCTAAAATTATTCTCTTAAACTATTGTCTCTATAAAGGCAATATATAATAGAAGCTTTATTGTCTTTTAGAAGACAATTTCATTTTTTTCTATCGAAACAAAATAAACAATATATCTTTAATCATAACTATTGCATATGTAAAGATAATAAATAGTTATACTTAAAGACCATACAACACCACAATCCAAAAAAAATATCTTTCCATCTAAATAAATCAATCTAAAAAGTATTTAATTAAAAAACACTACATTATCATTCATGAATTCATGCCATGACACAGTGGAATCAAACCATCAACGTCATCCTTATAAGGAAGGTGTGTTGGAGAATCTAATTCCAACCACCTGCTAGGTGTCGAAATTGTCCCTCCAAGTGTCCACTTCAATTTCATTTAGCCTAGTTTTAGTTGAGTCTCTTTGCAATCATTTATTGCTAATGTTTCCAATGTAGTATTTTTTAACTAATTCATAATATTTAGAAGAGAAATCCTTTACAACACTTCTTTTCAATTTTCAATCATTATCATGGTATGAGAGCTAGTTTGCATAAGACTCCTTGAGAGCGCAACAACATGAGCGAAGTTGGAGCACCAGTGAGAAAAGAGGATCATGCATTAGACTCTTTGAAAGAGCCGCATAAGTTTGAAGAAATTTGAACACCCCTCCAATAATGAAGCATCTCGTAAACTCCTAAATATATCCATTTTACACATAATGAGTACACCAAATTCATGGGTATCTAGTCATAAAGTCCTAAATATTTCTATTTTACATATAATGAATACAACAAATTCATGGAGATCTAGTCTTATACGTTCATTTTATTTTTATAGTTAGCCATATTTTTAACCATTATGACTATATATATATAGATACTTTATTTCTATCCTAAGAATTTAAGTCATATTGAAAGTAAAAAGATATTATTTTATTGGAAATAAAAAATATGTTTCAATTATTAAAATGGATGGAATGTAAGGTTTTATTCTAAAGTTTTATTGTTATAGATTGATATTATTTTTACTAAGTCTAAATATATATCAAATAGGGTAATATAAATATTTTTTTCCTTTATTTTCAATTATATTATCTCTCTAAAATTATGGTAGATATTAAAGTATTTTATATACACTACACTGAGTTTTATTCGTTATTACTATTTTTTAATTTGTTAGTGTAAGTATAGTTTTGTTATTTTTAAATGTAACATTACAAACCATGTTATAGATGTAACTCCATCCACTACTACTCAAATGAGGGTTTTAAGACAATAATTGATAACCTTTTTGGGACAAAAAAAAAACTTGTATATTGTCTTCAATATTGTCTTTACTAGTGTCTCGAATTATTCTCTTAAACAATTGTCTCTATGAATACAATATGTAAGACAAGATTTATTGTCTCTTAGAAGAAAATTTCATTTTTGTCTATGGAGAGACAACAGACAATACATAGACGATATATATTTAATCCTAGCTATTGTCTATGTAGAGGCAATAAATACCTATATTTAAAGACATTAAAACAATGAATCCAAAAAAATATCTTACCATCTAAATAAATCAATCTAAAAATTATTTTATTTAAAAAGAATACAATTCCATTGATTAATGAATTTCACAGCACATTGGAATGGAAACATGAAGCCTACTTATAAGGAAGGTGCTCTTCCATTGAGCTAGCACGCTCTAAAGAATGATGTAAGGAGTTGTGGTTGTCCTTGAAATTGGATATATACTCATCGATTTTAAAAAATGTTCAAAAAATAATGGCATAATATTTGTAAAATTTATATCTTATAGGCATATTGATGGGAAGATTTAATGGCATATGGACCTAAGCACATGTAGTGCCTTGGAAACAAGTAAATTGGACCCAAGTTATTAGTGTTATTTTTTTTTCTAGACATGTTTACATCATATAGTGGAAAAATATAAATTGCAGAACACATCTTGAACTTTGAAGGATGGCCCCTAATTTTTCAGTAGGTCTTACCTCTTTTTAAAACTTTGATTTCTAGTCTTTGACCCTAAAAATATGCCTATCTCTCAAGTGGGTACATGTGTGAAAGTCCCTAATCTCCAATAATATTAGTAACAACCATAATCCAAATTTATTAGCACAAGAGCGTAACCCATTGAGCAGATCCATTCTATTAAATGAAATTGGGTGATATTTGGATTTACTAGTTGTTTGAGAAAAATGATTGAATTATGATGTTGATATTTTGTTTTAGTATCCACTACAGGCATAGTTGGGTGGATATATAGATTTACTATGACTCAACAATCATGAAAATTTCCTTTTCTAACAAAAATAAATACATAAAAGTCACAAAAAAAAAAAAAGGAATTTCAATAACATGTGATTTATTTGATGATGATCTACAAATTGGTCATATAGTTTAAATTTTTTTAATATGGAATCAAAGTAATCTCTCCACTATTGATTTATTCATCCAAAGCATTTACAAGGAAGCAACATAGTAAAACATAAAAACTTAAGCTGTAGTATTATAGATAAATAATTACTCGATAAAAATTACATCTAACCCAAATCCACAACAATGTTTGTATCAATGAGATAGCAAATACATAAAAAATTCCCCAGAGAGTAAATTAAGAGTGTGAAATCTAGAATAAAAAATGTACCTCTTATCTCATAGCCTCCGTGCCTACATTATGCTGCATTCACAAATTCACGGCCAAAATTTCTCTGGTAGATTTGACCATTTTTCCAAAAAACACACTAAAATTTCTCATAATAACAACATACAAAACCCCACCACAAAGCAACCCTTATTAAATAGCAAGACCAAATTTGTGGTCGTTAAAAGTTAAGCACCCACCACAAACCAAACCCTTATTAAATAGCAAAACCCAATCTGCCATCTTTTAGAAGTTATCAAACCAACAACTTTATGCCTTCTTAACAAAGGGATTAACCAAACGGGGATAACGAGAGCAACAGAATATATTATAGCAGTTATTAAACAAACAAGTTTAGCCCTTCACTCAATATTAGCAAAGGGATTAACTAAAGGAGATTAACGAAAGGGGGATAACGAGATCAATAAGAATAAAATAAATATAGGAGTGATATGAATGTTGTTTGAGATTTATGGCGTGTTTTTTCCATAGAGAAGATCAATCGAGCTTGCCAATATAGTATTTTTTTTTATTAGCTGTAGTTTAAAATCTTCCTCGATTTTTTTTTTTTTGGTACATTAGTACTTCAGATATTTGAATTAAAACAAAATAACCTTTGAGTTAAAGAATAAAAAATGTGGAACAAGTGAAGGTGGACAATGTTAAACAATGATGCCATATGGAAGTAAGGATAAATCAGCTCTAATGCAGTGGACAATGTTAAACAATGATGAAATATGAAATGATGGAGAACTCAACTCTAATGCAGTGGACAATGTTAAACAATGATACCATATAAAATGATGGAAAACTTAACTTTAATGAGTATTACTTCTAAATTCTAAATTTTTATTTTTTTATATTGTCTTTTTATGGAAACTAGATTTTGACCAAATTTTTTTGAATAGTGTTTCCCATATACACTCACAATATTCATCCCTATTTTGCTCCTACCTCGCCAAAGAAAAAAATGTTGTTTCGATACTACTTATAACATGACAACGTGTTTATATCATTCTCTTAGATTAGAATATAGGTGCCACTGCACTCCTGTTAGATTGGAATATTGGTGCCACTACAAAAAAGTTTATAAAGACCAAAATTAACATATAAAAAAACATATTTAACTCGTAGAAATGACAAAACAGTGGATAGGACTTGATCGAAATAAAAGATACAAGTAATAACAACTTAGTGTAAGAAGAAACTCGATGACTCCAATAATAATAAACAATTCTTGGTTTCCTCATGAATTGAATTGTGGATTATAGACTTATCAGCACTGCTGACTTTATATAATTTCGTTCACTGAAATCAAGATCATGTCTCCAACTTGTACATGTATTAACTAGATTTTTTTAAATATTGTAATTCAAGATCTGATAACCCAACTGGCTTGAGGGGATGTTGTTATTCTGTTTTTCTAACATAAAAAAATAATTGAAAGAACATGTGTGTGATTCAAAGACAATCCAATAATAGTTGAGGCCCCATGTGATTGTATCCCATTCGCACCATGGTCCTGTATCCACTAATGTTTTATTATTTACAACTTTTTTAATGGTGCTAATTTATGTTGTTACACATACTAATTCTAATTATTCTACACTCAAAATAAGAAAATTTAAAAACAAATACAAAATTGAACCATCGTTAGCCAAGCTCTTAGGTTTATCAAGACATGCATTTTGTTATAGTCTAGCATTGGAATCACAAGGCAATGCACATTGTCATCGAAATTTAATGTTTGTTGTTCCTCGTAATTATGTTATTCATGATGCACAATCATGACTCATAAATAGAAGCAAACTCTCAGCCATCTTTATCCAAGTTGTTAACCAATTCAAAATTTAAAGCCTCGATACTGCACCGAGTTACAATCTTCATCGATTGAGACTGTCCAGGAGAAAAACATGGTGGACCTCACATTCAAAGAGTCAATTTGTGGTGATCCATATTTACAATCTAATTAGTTAAATTGATAAGTTCGAAATCAGAAAGGTGAACCATTGTATGATTTGCACATATGGTTGTTGTTGGAATAGTGAAAATTCCAAATGAACAGTGGAGAGAATAAACTCTCCTCTACAACATAGAGAAATATAAAACTTTTCTTGATAGGAGACAGAGTTTCTCACTATAAAATAACTTCTATTACTTTCAAAAACTGTTAAAAATCTTCCTCTTAACAGAGGGATGAACAACAATGGTGACTGCTACAGACGAAGTGCACAGAAAAACACTCTATCTTTTCAGAACATTACTCTCTCTCTCTCTGAAAACAACACTGTAGTTTTTTGTTTTCTTCCGCGCTGCTGTGCGAAACAAACAAATGACAATTCATTACTTTCTATAGGCTCTCGGGCCTTTTTCTTTTTATATGGCGCGGCGGGAATAATAAAAACATAAAACAAACAAAAAACAAATTACAAAGGAAAAACCTTTGCGGAACTTTAAAAATAAAATGCACAACGTGCGAGTGGGGACCACATCGCAATCGGCAGATCGGCGGTGTCAAAAAAAAACTTTACGATTTAGCGATGTGCGATGTTTCAATTGCGATTGGATCGCATCGCAAACATCCGACGGAACATTGTGATTACGATTATAATACGGATGCGATGCAATATATGAGCTGTGTCACATAATGCCGTCGGGTCCGCCCTTTGGTAATGTGATCGGGCCACATAACAAAAATTCCCCGATTAAACCTTGTGATTACAGATCTGCGATTATATGTTGTAACACCACGTGTTCTTGTGGACCCACGGGCCTCGGTTATGGTGGGGCGATTTATAATATAAGATTTCAATGTATTAAACATTCCGCTTACGGAACTCTTCCATCAACAAGACACTTGGGCTATGCATCATATATACGTTGCGATTTTGCGATTGCGATTGGATCGCATCGCATCGCGACTCCTCATCAACACTGCTTCACCAAAAAATTTGCGATTCTGATTGACATATAAATGGTGGGGACCACTTGTCCTGCCAATTCAGAAATTAAAAGGACTTCCGCTTGTTCAAACAATTTCCATTCATTTCTGGTTGTTGAGGGCTTTAAACGCCCGAAACGACTGTTTTTAATCAAGTCTGCTCCTCCGTAGACAAAAACGGCTCTGCACATCACGAATTCAATTTCTTCTCTGCTGTTGTGGCTGCAGCCCATCACAAGCTAAATCTTCTTTACGGATTTCTCCATTCCTCTTCAATATAGAGTGTTGCGCACTCAATCTCTGTTGCTGCTGCCTTTGTATTTGTTTCTTCCTGCCCAAAGGCACGACAGGTGACTTTAATATTTTCAACACTCCCCCTTAAAGTCAGCTACTGGGTTATCCATCATACCTAGGCATTTTCTTAAAAATTCAAAGCTCTTTTGTCCCAATGGTTTAGTTAAAATATCTGCATATGTCTCCTTTGTTTTACAATGCAGTAAAAAAATTTCTCCGTTATTCACCAATTCTCTGATATAATGAAACTTTGTATCTATGTGCTTCGTTCTCTTGTGAAACACAAAATTTTTTGACAATGCAATAGCTGAGCTATTGTCACAATAAATCACAATGCCCTTTACCTGTTCTTGGCACAAACTTCTCAACATCCTTCTCATCCAAATTGCTTGACACGTTGCTACTGTAGCTGCCACATACTCTGCCTCTGCTGTAGATAATGCTACAATAGGCTGTTTCTTGGAAGCCCATGAAATGACTCTGAACCCATATGAAAAACATAACTGGAAGTGTTCTTCCGATCATCTACACTTCCAACCCAATCACTGTCAGTATAACCAACTAATTCTAAATTTTCTGAAGCTGTATACAAAATGCCAAATCTTTTAGTTCCTTTAACATACCTCAGAATTCTTTTTGCTGCTTGCCAATGTGCTTCTTTTGGCTTCTCCATAAATTTGGAAATTAAACTAACAGTATGCATAATATCTGGCCTAGTTGCAGTCAAATACATGAGGCTGCCAACTATGCTTTTATACAAACTTGGATCAACGTCCTTACTGTTGTCATCTTTGCTCAACTTCAATCCCATTACTGTGGGAGTAATTGCAGCTTTGCACTCCTGCATATTAAATCTTTCTAAAACTTGATTCACATACTTTGTTTGAGAAATAAAAATTCATTTTTCACTTTGTTCTACTTCTATTGCCAAGAAGTATCTCAACAAACCCATGTCAGTCATTTCAAATTCATCTTTCATGACTGTTTTAAAATTCTCAACAAGATAATCATCATTACCTGTAAAAATTAAATCGTCAACATACAAAACAACAATGAGAATCTTACCATCATTTTCTTTGATGTAGAGGGTGGGCTCTCCCTCACATTTTTCAAATCCATTCTCCAATAGATAGGAATCTATCCTATTGTACCACGCTCTTGGTGCTTGCTTCAGCCCATAAAGCGCTTTCTTCAATTTGCAGACCTTATGCTCTTGGCATTTCTTCTCATATCCAAGAGGTTGTTCCACATATACCTCTTCCATTAAAATTCCATTTAAAAATGAAGATTTCACATCCATCTGGTATACTTTCCATTTGTTTTGTGCTGCTATGGACAACACTGCTCTTACTGTCTCCATTCTTGCAACTCGTGCAAAAGTTTCTTCATAATCAATCCCTTGCTTCTGCTTATATCCTTTGACAACAAGTTTGGCCTTGTGTCTTTCAATTTTTCCTTCAGCATTGCTTTTGGTCTTATAGACCCATTTAACTCCAATGACTTCCTTTCCTTTTGGGAGATCAACCAACTCCCATGTTTTGTTCTTCTCTATGGCTTTAATTTCATCATCCATAGCTTCTATCCATTTTCTATATTTAATAGCATCTTCAAAATGAATAGGATCATCAAATTGACAATACAAAGCAAATAGGGAATTCATACCTTCACCTGCTGCTCCTTGCTCATAGATTTCTCTAAGACTTCTGAACTTTGTTCCTCTTTCACTTGGTGTAGACGTGCTTGATGAAGCACTCAATGTTGCTCCGTGTGGTGTGCTCGGAGAACCATTGCCACTTCTTCTCAAGGGTGTTCTAGCTGCCACTTGAGGCGTCCCTTGCTGGCCTTGCGCTGCTGGAGGTTGTGCAATGGATGAGTTGTTGATTTCAACCACATCTCTATCATCTTCATCATGAGATAAATAGTTTTTGACATTAACTGTTTTCTCAATGCTTCCATCCCATGCTTCCTCTTCAATAAATTGCACATCTCTGCTTATCACAAACTTCTTTGTGGATGGGTTATACAATCTATATCCTTTGGAATCTTCACAATATCCAAGGAAAATGCACTTCTCTCCCTTAATATCCAATTTCTTTCTCAATTTGTCTGGAATGTGTGCATATGCCACACATCCAAAAACTCTCATGTGGGTGACTCCCTGTTTTTTGCCACTCCACACTTCTTCTGGAACTTTGTTCATCACCACTTTTGTAGGGCATCTATTGAAAATACACATAGCACAGTTTGCTGCTTCTGCCCAATATTCATTCGGCAAGTGTTTTCCCTTTAGCATACTTCTCACCATTTCCATTATGGTTCGATTCTCCTTTTAGCAACTCCATTCTGTTGCGGTGTGTACCTTGTGGTAAACTGCTTGTGTATGCCGTTCTTTCTACAAAAACGCAGAAACTCCTTTGATATGTATTCTCCTCCTCTATCGGTTCTGAGAACTTTAATGTGCAGTCCGCTCTGTTTTTCTGAAAGAGCTTTAAAATGACGGAATTTCTGAAAGACTTCACTCTTATATTTCAGAAAATAAACCCACACTTTTTTTGTGAAATCATCTATGAAGGTCAGCGTGTAATTGCTGCCTGAAAAAAATGCGGTTTGCATCGGTCCACACAAATCTGAGTGGATTATCTCCAAATGTGCTTTTGCCCTTATGCTTTTTCCTCATGGAAAATTTTGTCTGTGTTGTTTTCCCAAGATGCATCCTTCACATAGGCTGTTAGGCTTCTCAATCAATGGTAAACCTTTTACTATTCTTTTTCTGTGCAGCAAATTTAATCCTCCGAAATTGAGATGTCCAAATCTCGAGTGCCATAACGAATTTTCATATTTAGCTTCCTTCTGAAAGGCTTCTTGTGTTACAACTGCTATACTCTTTCCTTTTCCCTTCAAGTCGATGTTGAGCTTGAGCGGAAACATTCTATTGCTAGTCATTTGAATTTCAGTAATGATTTTCTTGCTTGGAGGTATATCTTTAATTGTGCACACATCATATTTAAAAACCACATTGTAACCTTTGTCTATGACCTATCTAACGCTCAAAAGATTACATTTCAGACCTGGAACATAATACACATCAGGGACAAATTTCTGCTCCCCATTTCTTGCTCGAATACTAACTCTGCCTTTCCCTTTGACAGAGATTTTAGTATCAGTCCATGTGGTCACTTCAGATTTAATATCTTCATCTAGATTGGCAAACATTGCTTTGTTTCCAGTCATGTGATTACTACAACCTGAATCTACGAACCAAACATCATCTTCTTTATCCTGTGCCACATTACAAGTTAACAACACATTACTTGGGTGCTTTTCTTCTTTTGCTACATTAGCATTTTTCTTATTTTTCATGTCATTTTGCTTCTTTCTACATTCATTGGCATAGTGCCCATATTTCTTACAATAATGACATTGGACATTGGATTTGTAATACCTCTGTCCATGAGCATGTTGGTGTTGATGTCCACCTTGCTGGCTATTGCATTGGCCGTGGCTTTGACTTTGACTGTTGCTCCTTCCATGTGAATGTGAAGGGCTATTTCTTCCACCTCTGTTCTGGCTTCTGCCTCTTCCTCTTCCTTTGCCTCGACCTCTTCCTCTTCCTGAAGGCATCTGGGTCTTGAAGGCGTGCTCAAGAGATGAATGTTCATCTCTACTCAATCTCTGTTCATGAGTTATTAGTGAGGCATGAAGTTCATCCACTATGAACTGTGAGATATCTTTGGTCTCTTCTATGGTGGTGACAATAACATCAAACTTTGAGGGTAAGCATCTCAAAAGTTTCTCCACTATCCTTCTCTCTTCAAGAGTTTCTCCATGGGATCTTATCTGATTTACAATCCCAATCACATGTGTAAAAAATGTGTCTACATTATCTGACTCTTTCATGCAAAGAGTTTCAAAATCTCTTCTCAGCAACTGAAGTTTTGCTGTCTTAACTTTCTCCATACCTTGATAGGCTACTTTCAGAGTTTCCCATTCCTCCTTGGATTTCTTAGCTGCTGCTATCCTTGGAAACACACTCTCATTTACAGCTTGACACAATAAGAAGAGAGCTTTAGAGTCTTTCTTCTTATTATTCTTCAACACATCCTTCACTGCTTGAGTTAAGGCGTTGAAGGCCTGCTCATCATCTGGTTCTATAAAATCATCTTCTACTAATTCCCATAAGTCTTGTGATACAAACAGGGCTCTCATGGTAATGGCCCAATAATCATAGTTCTTTCCATTAAACTGTGGAAGTTGAACATTTCCAAGACTCATAACAGTGCTTGGTCTAGCCATTGCTCTTTAACTGAACTTTGAACTTGAATAAACTATCTTTCCTTTTCCTGAAAGAACAAAGCTCTTTTAAACAATAAACAACAGCTCTGCTATCTTTAAAAAATCCCTGAACTTTTGACTTCTGTTGGGCTTTCACTTTGCTGGAGAAAACGCTTCAACAAATCTTCTTCTTCCTCAGCTTCTTTGAAACCTTCAAAGAGCCTGAACTAGCTCTGATACCATGTTGGAATAGTGAAAATTCGAAATGAACAGTGGAGAGAATAAACTCTCCTCTATAGCACAGAGAAATATAAAACTTTTCTTGACAGGAGACAGAGTTTCTCACTGTAAAATTACTTCTATTACTTTCAAAAACTATTACAAATCTTCCTCTTAACAGAGGGATGAACAACAATGGTGACTGCTACAGACGCAGTGCACAGAAAAACACTCTATCTTTTCAGAACACTACTCTCTGTCTCTGAAAACAACACTGCTGTGTTTTTTTTTCTTGCGCATTGCTGTGCGAAACAAACAAATGAAAATTCATTACTCTCTACAGGCTCTCGGGCCTTTTTCATTTTATATGGTGCGGTGGGAATAATAAAAACATAAAACAAACAAAAAAAAACTACAAAGGAAAAACCTTTGCGGAACTTTAAAAATCAAACGCACGACGTGCGAGTGGGGACCACATCGCAGTCGGCGGATCGGCGGTGTCAAAAAAAACTTTACGATTTAGCAATGTGCGATGTTGCAATTGCGATTGGATCGCATCGCAAACATCCGACGGAACATTGCGATTATAATACAGATGCGATGCAATATATGAGCTCCGTCACATAATGCCGTCGGGTTCGCCCTTTGGTAATGTGATCGGGCCACATAACAAAACTTCCCCGATTGAACCTTGCGATTACAGATCTGCGATTATATGTTGTAACGCCACGTGGTCTTGTGGACCCACGGGCCTCGGCTGTGGTGGGGCGATTTATAATATAAGATTTCAACGTATTAAACGTTCCGCTTATGGAACTCTTCCATCAACAAGACACTTGGGCTATGCATCATATATACGTTGCGATTTTGTGATTGCGATTGGATCGCATCGCATCGCGATTCCTCATCAACAAGACACTGCTTCACCAAAAACTTTGCGATTCCGATTGGCATATAAATGGTGGGGACCACTTGTCCCGCCAATTCAGAAATTAAAAGGACTTCCACTTGTTCAAACAATTTCCATTCATTTCTGGTTGTTGAGGGCTTTAAACACCCGAAACGACTGTTTTTAATTAAGCCTGCTCCTCTGTAGACAAAAACGGCTCTGCCCATCACGAATTCAATTTCTTCTCTGTTGTTGTGGCTGCGGCCCATCACAATCTAAATCTTCCTTACGAATTTCTCCATTCCTCTTCAATACAGAGTGTTGCGCACTCAATCTCTGCTGCTGCTGCCTTTGTAGTTGTTTCTTCCTGTCGAAAGGCATGGCAGGTGACTTTAATATTTTCAACAGTTGCGTATCTACCTGTTTGCTTTTATACAAAAGATACACACAGAGAATGTACACTGTATCAAAGAACATGCTTTTCAATTAAACTGCCTTTAAACCAATAGAGTATGGTCATGCTTGCTCACTTCTTTGTGTTCATAAGTGATTTCTTTCATCTATCCACCGAACAGTATAAGCAACAGTGAGTCAATAAATGGAGGAATTTAGTGTAGAATGTTTTGCCATGGGTTTATTCTAGTGTGTGGTGGGGAAATAGAATGATCGGGACCTGATCCTTGCACCTAGGCACATACTGTTATTGACCCTGTAATTGAGGGATATACGCTCAACCCCACTACTGGGAAGCCTGCTTTCATCGACCCCACTACTGATATCTAACATGTTTGACGGAAGAAGAGGAGAGCCAAGTTGGTTTTGTGACTTTAAGGTGTTGACGCTGATGGCTCAAAGGTAACATTTTCACCACCATGGCTTGGTTGGACCCGCCGGCTTTGGAGAGAACCACCAATGCTCCATCACATGACACAGGAAAACACAGGAAACCATATGGCAATGTGAATTGACGTACTTATCAACATGTCACAATCTAACACCCACCTGAACTTACTTGTTATTCTCCTTAGATAAGAAACATTGAAACAATTAATCAAGCCAAGAATGAAACAATAACTAATTTCTAAGAGTGATTTTCCAAAACTAAATATAATAGCCATCCTTACGTGCAGGCGATTCCAGGAACCAACTGAAAATTACTTAATAGTAGTAAATGCTAAAGTGGAATGTTTTATGCCTCACCGAGAAAATATTTCACAAAATTAGCCAAACTTAAATATGTACAAAGTGCCAAGCACTAAACAGGAACTATCATACTTCATTATAGTCATCATAAATTACAAACCCAGCAAGGACGAAAGCTGTTAATAGAAGTCCCGAGACCAGAAAAATATTGTACCAACAGATAAAATTCTCGCATGTTCCATTTGGTTTTTAAGCCCGTTAAGCAACCAATATCACAACTAGATGTAAGACGTAAAATTAACTCACAACATATCTTCCATCTCTTCCATCAGGACCAGGGTTTTAAGTTATATTGTTCAATGACTAATTTCTCTATTTCCTCAGTTAACTTCTAAGTTACTTTGGTTAATGATTGTAGTTAACTGAGTAGCTTGAATGTTGACCAATACAAGTTCTCTGAAAAAGTTTGAAGGTAGCAGTGAAAGATCAGATGCCGCACTTCAGGCACAAAGATTCAGATGCCGCACTTCAGGCGCAAAGATTGAACTGTAAGGGAATTTTTCCCAAGCGGAAATTTTTCCTGCAAGTCTCAAACCCAGATTGACAACCAACAACAATCAACATATGGAGCACATCCCATAGACTTTCATTGATTTATTGAAAATGTTGCAGCTCCAATAGAGATTGCCAATAGCAGCTCCCATTCTAAAATGTTATGGTAACTTCTCGGATGCAAGAGGCCCAGAATGACACCAAAAACAATGCACAAATGGGCCACTTCGCGTGGAGTTTCTTTTACTTGGTAAAGATCACCTGTCAATAGAGTTTATACATTTATGGATTTTATTGTTTAATCATTAGTTATAATATATGGAATAGGATCAATGTATGAAATAATAGCCATTTACTATTTTTTCAAAATAGTAATTTGACGGCATTAAATATTTTATAAACTAATTAATTTATATTTAAAATTGAAATTAATATAATTTAATGACTAGTTTAAAATATATATTAATTTAAGATAATATTTTATTAAATATTTATAATTGAAGTTAATTGAGTTTAAATTATTAGTTTAAAGCATATAACCATTAAAAGAAATAATATTTTGATTTGGTTCATATTCTTAAATAAAATATGGAGAAGATATCTATAACTCTTGTTTTTTAAACTTTAGCAAGTATTATTAACATATAACAATTTCATATTTATTAAATAAGTAATTTAATTTTGCTCATATTCACTAAATATAAATATGAAGAGAATACCTAAAATGAATACTTGCTTTTTTCTTTTTAGCATATATCATAAACATAAAACTACCCATATTCATTAGATGTTTTAAACCTAGATAGCTGAATATAAATACCAATAAGGATTTTTTTGTTTTCATTTTTTCTTTCATACATGTTTTTTTATTAATAAATATAAAACAACATTACATAACAAGATTGATTCCCCAATGTACATTTCAGTGATATTTTTAGTTGATAGCTTATTTCCAAAATTGTTAATATGGTAGCCTCCAAGTTCAAGTTGATCTTCTTGGTCATTCTCTTGCTAATGCAATATTGTCTAACCAAAATGACCATAGCAATGGAATGTCTATGGCCCTGCATAGTGAAGGTCTATGCCACTTAAATATGTTATGATATATAATTTTTGAGTTCATGGTGGTCATTGAATGGGTATATGTTGTTGTCTCTTATACTTTGCATGTATTTTCAAACAAGATATGTTTGTGAGTGGTGACCTTTGGTGTTTGATCTAAGGAACTTACTATGAAAATTACTACATGTTTTAACAACATCAAATACTAGTGTAAAATTTCTACAAATTGCACCTAAAAGTATTAATATATATAGATAATTATAATTTTTTATTTTAACTATTATTATTATTTTTCAAATACCATATAAATTTTATATTCCATTTTAAAAATTACATATTTTGGTCTTATCATTTTTATTAATAAGTAATTGAATTTTTTCTTTTTAATTTTTTCTTTTTTGCAGGGATTGAGATATTTTATTATGGTAAATATAAAAGTAACTTAATTCTTACTTTATATATGTGAAACTAATATTGAAATAAAATGACTGACATGGATATGTAAATAGCCTATTTAAGTTATATATTGAAATATTTTTAAAAACTATAAGAATTAGAGGTTCATCTCTATATAATTGGCATAAAATTATGTTACTTTGTATAACTTTATATACACATTGAAATGTTTTATTTATGGTTGATAGTTTTTACTACATTTCCTACAGGTTCGGTTGTAATATAAACTAACAATTGAGTTTAGAAGAAAGAATATGTTTCAGAGAAGGAGACATCATGAAAAAATAAAAGGTGAAATATGCTTCCATGGAACGAGAATCTGGAGGTTTTAAAGATAATGATGATAAAAGTGATCAACAAGTATATGCTCTAGAAATGTGGGGAAGGTGCACATAGGAGGTAGTTCCAAGGGATTAACCCTCTTGTATCCCCAAATGGTCATCAATACACATATATGTAACCCAACATAATGTGTGCACATATATAAAGAATTTGTTACAAATATTGAAATAGGAAATTTGGGGTTAGGAGTGGTCTGAAGGGTTTCAAATGTAAACACAGATCCAAATTCTAGACAAAACCTTACCTTGTATATATGCCCTTACAGTGTGCTTAATGTTTCTTTCTTGCAAATATGAAAACTTTGTACCCAACTAAAACATATACAATGACTAGGGTAGTATTCAGAAAGACATCCTCTATGCACTTACATAACCTAAAGGATGATGGTGGTTTTGATTTGTATCTTGCAAAATATACTTAGGTAAAAAATCTCACATAAGAGACCAGTGGCAGAAGTAGGTGGAATTACATACATAGTAGGAATGTGGCCTTTGTCAACATTTTTATAAGAATATATATCTAGTGCTACGGATGTGGAAATCCAGAGGCAATGATTCTGATATCAAAGACACAAATTATATCCATGTGATGTGATCCATGTGGGTGCATTACTGATGTATATATGAGGGATAAGATGATTACTTTTATCTTACAAAATTCCCCGAGAATAAAAGAAGGGAGGAAAAGACAAGAAGTCACCAATGAGGGTTGAAAAGGAACACATTAACATGGGGACATTTATATAAAGAAAAGAAGATTAACAAGAAAAAATAAAATAAGAAGAAAATCAATGATGTGGATTCAAAGGCGTCAAAGAAGAAATATTCTGATGAGGATCATCCATCTCCTCGACGGAGCCAGGACGTGAATGATGAGGAAGGTGATACATGAGTGAAATGGTAAATTGACACCTGTGTTGAGGTTTCTCAAAAGAGGATCAAGGAGTAATAATGTTCATGTTAAAGTTGTAAGTTTGAAATCTTGTAGTTACAAATGCAATCATATTAAATTTTATAAAGTTAAAAATAAAAGAAATAAAAAAACATTATAAATTTATTATTATGGCCCAAGCAGGAATTTCAAATCCCCTTTTCCTGTCAAATGAACATTTCATGACGTTTTTTCATTTTCCATGCCTTTTTCGTTAAGTGTTGCATCCTCCCGTAGCAGACCTTCATTATGTTTGATGCAATAGTCCCATTTTTTGAGTCTCCGACTCCTGAGCCTCATCTAGAAAAATTTAAAGGTTCCATCCTTGAATTATTATGTCAAGCAAAAAAGAAATTATTTTTCAAACTCCTCGATTTTATGAAAGAACGAGACCAAAATTTTGAACTATCTTTAACAAAAAATCATTGGAGTGCTCAACGCTATAAATATACAGAGATAGAAACAACTCCAATGCCATGTTCCTTTACATTTAAAGCACACATTAGGAACTATTATGCGTACTTGAATGCGGAAGATGGGAAGGACATGACTTATTCCCTTTTCCTAAGCTATCCTTTTTCCATGTTCTATCATCAATGGAAACTTTGAACTGATGGTTTCATACAGATAATATCAGTTTTCAACTTCAGATTTTCTTTGTGAGCCAGATCATTATTTACTCTATGTTTTGTTGCATATCAAATGACTGGAGGGATATTTTGGAGCATATAATTATGATAGAGGAGTTTTACTCTAAATGAGTCATAAAATAAGTGTGTCTTACAATAATTTTCCCTATCATATGATAGATTCTTTAGGAACAACTAAGAATTTTGTAGTGGCTTAGTTATACTTTATGAGTTATAAACCAAAGTAAGTAAGTCTAGCTTTCACACCTTTATAATGAAGTAGAAGTGGGTGCAAAGGTGGAACTAAGCCTTCTGCGAGGAATGTTATCATGGAACTAAACCTTTAGTGTTTAGTAAGAGAGAGTCGAGGAGAATATTCCACTTACGAGATGGACTCCAACTTCAATTAGATACAAATAATGAAAACAAACTTCCAAGATGGAATGTTAAGCAATAATATCACATGAAAAATAAGTTGTGCAAAAGGAATACAATTGCATAAACCTAGCGAAAATAGTTACGATGAGAGCTGCAATAATGATTGTCAACACTACATGTAGAATCCAATGAAGCAATATGATGAGACATCTATGTTATGTTGGATTTCAATAGAAACGATGGATCAATCACTCTAATTATTTCTCTAATAAAGAGGTATGCAATAATTTGTGATTTCCCATTGTCTATAATTTTTGAATAGGTGTGAATTAATTAGCATTTTTTTAATATCGTTTAAAGTCACTTTCGTAAGGTCGTGCTTCGAAACGTTATTAGTACAAATGTACACCAATTTACACTTATATACTGTTATGGAGAAATAGTGCATACGATGCGGCTCGAACTTAAATTGTTATGTGATATGAAAATTATTTATTTGAACCCTATTTTGGTAGGGATAAATTGTTTAGAATATATTGTATATTTCCATAGTGGATAAGGGTGAACAAACAAAAGCAGATATGTAGCAAACCATAATTTTATCGATTTCTACAAGACATTGTTTTGGGAGACAGTTGGAGAATTTTTTTTTTGGCTAGATCTTTGCACACCATAGAGCAGTTTAATTATTTTCATGTGAGAGAAAATTATTTTTAGAATTTATATGAAAGAGGTAAAATAAATTATAAAATTCATATGAAAGGTAGATTAAAAATAAAATTGTCACGAATTTTTTTTTGATAGGTAGAGGACCCTTCAAATTAAAATCATGATGCATCCTATGTCATAAATGAGATCTAAGATCTAGTATAGAGCATTAATTTTCTCAAGAAAGGAAACCCCCAACCAACTAAAAATAATGAAACAAATCACAAACAAATTTAGACATTGTGGGCTCGAAACTTAATTGCACCACTTGGCATCTCAGACCTTCATGGCATGCACAGTAACATGAAAATTGGAGGAATGGTAGGTAGGAAGACCTCCAATATCCATTTCTAAGTTATTCTATTTTGGATGTGCCTGTCATTGATTCGACCTATCTATTGACCTAAAAAGGGATTTGCCACCTTACACTTCACATAATCCCATGTTTATGGATCACCAATTCAAAAATGGGGTAAATTGTGTCATCCTCGATGACGAAATTAGCTTTTAATATCCCACTTGACAATGTGTGTGTAAGGAATAACATCTAACTTGACTCTGATTTGGAGGTAGTGGATGATATGGTTAAGTGGAGATAGTGGATGATATGGTTAAGTGGTTATAGTGGAAGACATGTAGAAGCAATGGGGTATTTCAAGGTCGAGATCATAGGTTATTTCTTGTAGCCAATGAGTACTCTGACATCAACTCTATAGAGTATTTAAAGGAATTTTTCTTATTGGATGTATGAAAAAACACAAGACATTATAGCTATGTAATATTGTGGGAAAAATTAATTTCTTCACCTAGGAAACTTTATTATGAAAATAAACAGAAGAATACCATCTTCGTGTGATCTCGAGATGTGGGAAAAAGTGCATTATATAAGAAAATAATAATGTTCATGAAATTCCCATGAATGTGAGTGCATCGATCGATTTTAAGTTTTCCATTGCGTATTGGTCTCTCTACTATAGAGTTGTGGGAGAGTTCCATCATGTGACTAAACTATATTCAATAAATAATCTTTCACTTACACTGATCTTTGAGGAGTAGTATATTTCTATATGTGTATCAATATGGTGAGAGACTTCCTAATTGAGAACTAAGCTCAAGATCCTTTGCGTAATAAAATATATCAAGTGTGAAAGTATGAGGTGATTATAATAAAGAATCCATTGTTAGATGATATGATTTTGCAATGATGTCATATACTATGGTGGTTCAAGAGAGAGGGTGAATAATTGATATCGCTCCTTAGAATCCTCTAAAACTAGCAATCCGTGCACGGATAGGATGCCTACAAGGTTCAATATCTATTTCTTTTTCGTAATTGAAAAACTTTTTCTGTAATGGCCATGCTAGTAGAGGAAGTAGTATTTATTGGTATGTTGAATTACTAATGAGTCTACTTCGAAAGATACTCTGCAAATCACTCGGATATTTGACACTAATTTTTTTTTTTTTTTTCAAATCAATGTGATCTTTAAGACTAATATTATTTTTGTCCATGAACTCATATATATTGTTTGAAAGGACATTTAAAATTCTGAAGCCCCATTTCAATGACTATGTTACTGAGGTAAACTTACTTGATGTGTTGTTACTAAAAAATCTTATTTAACTGAACCAGGCTAAATTCAATTGAATAACATCACAAAGTCCTAGCATGGAAGGAAAATTACTTGATGCGATATTACTAAAAATTGACGTAATTGAACCAAGTTAAATTTAATTGAATAATATCACATATATGAAACAAGAAAGTTACACATTGTTCAATAAAATTTTCACAACACAACATACCCCTGAAAGCTCGATCTAACGTATGTTTGCACCACATGAACTCTCATCAACATAAAACCATTGAGTATGAAAAGAAATATCCATAAAAATAATATGAATAATCATGATATAATCCTGAACCTCTAATTAATTACAAATATGAACTAAAAGAAAATCTAATGGCGCAAATCATTGCAATAGAGTTAGCAATGTGAGATATCACAGAGGTCATGCTATCAACGTGTTGTACTGTACAACAACCCTCCCCATTTATAAATTTTAGAATAAATCTCATTTGAAAATAGGTCCCCTTTTTATATATCTTTTTCCTAAATAGAAATAAAAGATCGATAGATAAAAGGGTGCATATCACATTTTATTGACAAAGTACACAAACTTTAAAAACTTTCTGATCCGATATAATAAAAGACCTTTTAACATATTTTGAACATATTAGAAAAACTTTCTACTTAGAAATATGTTAAGATGAACAGTAATCGCAATCAGAAATTTAGAGAAGTTCTTTTAAAGAATTTTTATTGCTTTGAGAAGTTCCGATGCGATCGCGCTCAATCGCAATCGCATTTCAGAATAATATTAAGACTTGCACTTTTCCATTTATAATGATGCGATGCGATTTATCGCAATCGCATTTCGGGAAAAAATTAAACATTGCATTCCTTTCATTGCAAAATTTCGATGCGATTGCACTCAATCGCAATCACATTTTCAGAGATAGTATTATAATAGTCCACTTCATTTTAAATCTTCAATGCGATCGGGATTTGGTAAAAATGTTTTCACATACCCTCTCAAACAATTTGCGATGCGATTGTCGCAATAAAAAATCGGCATGAATCATATTCTATTTATCTTGCGCACCATTGAAGACTTGTGATGCGATTGTTATTTCACCTTTATATTTATTCATCGCATCACAAAGGATCAAAAGTGAATTTTAACATTTATTACAAGGATGCGCAGATCTCCGATTGTACGACAATATTAGTTGAAAATCAGGCAGAAGATCATGGGTTATTTTGTTTTCAATACGTGAATGTGACCCCTTGGAGATCATTTATGTTGAAAACACGGGGAGATTAGATGGTAATTAAATAAACAAATATTTGTGTAGCTGTTCTCATTATTGTGTTTTATTTCGACTGAAAGCATTCATTTGAATTAAAGAACAAAAATTTGAATCCTTTCATTAGCAAAACCAGAGATAATTTTCCCGACACTGAAATGTCAAAGAGAAGTAGAAAGTCTAAAGCTTCATTTGTTGCAAAAGCTCCTGTGTTAAACATGTCGCCCAAGGAGAAACCAACGAAGCTCAAGCTGGTCACAGACACCTCCTGTCAAGGATTGGGGAAGATGACATGGAAGAATGTATACAACTTGATTGAAAAAGAGAAAGATAGGGTTATTGTGCCTAAAGAAACTATTCCCGATGAAGAATATTTAGACTCTGACTCTGAAACTCAACTCAGTTCATTGGAAAATTCATTTTTACACCAAGTAGCTTCCCGGGCAAACATTTTTCCCTACTATGATGTTATCATATGGGTGATGACAATGTGACCATTCAAAATAGGACTTTTGTTTCTAATTTTGGATCAGTGTTCGGGTCATTCAGGGCAGAAGATATTAAAGCAATGTATCATTTCCCAACCCGCAAAATATTTACAACAAAGAATTCCTTAAGGAATATGTTGCAGAGCATCCAAACTAGGCAGAGCCAATCAAAGAATGGAGGAGTAACCCTGAGAAGCATAATCTGGAGGCATAAGGTATGTACTCTGTGGAGTCTCCCATACCTCCATATTGTTATGCCCGCAGCGATGATGTGTAGGCTACTCGGAAACGATAACTCTGCTAGATTTTCTATTCAAATGGTCCTGTTAATTCATTCTGCTGTTAGTTCTGAAATTATGGACTGGGCTATCATTTTGTCGGATAAGATAGTCAATCAAATTTTAGAGTACAGAAAAGACAATAATTCAGGGAATTCCACTCCTTTCCATTTTTGTGCTTATATTTTGGATGCCCTATGTTTCAATTCTGAGTTCCCCATGCTAGTTTGGAAATGGACTCCAAAAGAACCTATCCCTATTCATGTGCATAAAAATTTCTTATGGAAAGAAAATTTCAAACTTCATGTTTACAGAGTCTGCCATGGTTTTCTAATTCCATTCTACAAAACCATTTTTGGTCATTTCTCCCCTAGAATTTCCAATAAAGTCAAGAATTATCTGTATTCTATCGAGGATTGGTTCGGAGAAGAAAAATTCACTTATATAAGAATTTTTGGGAGTATTTTTCAGCCACATATCCTCCCCTATATGTTCCAGATAAGCTGTTAGCTCAAGAGATTTCCTATCAACTCACAGTTGAAGGAATGTTTAGGATTTTGAAAAGCAATAAAAAGCTTATGTGGCCTACCTTCCCTTTTAAGTGTGGTGACTATACTCTTAATATTTTTGCTCATGCTGAGAAAGAAGTTGGTAAGATTTATGATCTTAAGTTTTCAACAATTCTTGGAAGACAATACGACCCAAGGAATGTGGCGTATGATTTTAGTACCTCTGTTTCGATTGGCCGGTTCGA
Organism: Pinus albicaulis; assembly: GCA_034641835.2. Classification (NCBI taxonomy): domain Eukaryota; kingdom Viridiplantae; phylum Streptophyta; class Pinopsida; order Pinales; family Pinaceae; genus Pinus; species Pinus albicaulis. Next base: position 1,310,662,356 of record CM076584.1, on the reverse strand, counting down.
GCATGAACCAGAAATTTTTGATGATTTATTTGTTTTCGTTGATGATATATCCCAAGTTTTTGATTCAGCCACGTCCAAGTTGCAACCCGAAGATTTGATTTTATTTTTTTGTATAGAAGCCAAAGGTTACTTAAAGTGCCTCTTGATCAGTTAAGAGTTCCCACACAGGAGAAAGCATCACAACAGGTAGGAAGTACTTTTGGTAAAGAATTAATAGGAGTTGATCCTGTTCTGGGAAAAAAGGATGACAACAGCAAAGCTGACACTGCCAAAACAAAAACAGCTGCTAAACAAGATACACAGAAGCCTTTAGTTCAAACAGAAAAAGTGAAAATGGGTACTGATGCCCATGTACATATTGAGAAAGGAAGCACATAAATTAAAATCACTGAACAAGAACGCAAGAATGATACATGTTCTCAACTTGGAGGACAAGTAGATACTGAACTGGTTGTTTCTCCTCATTTGCTAAATCAATATCAACAATTTTCCCAGCAGATAGGATTTCAAAACACTCCTCAAGTTGATGATCCCAAAGATCAGGATGTGGAAATCATTCCTGAAAACCCCACTGGAGAAATTATGCTAAAAATAGAAGAAATCCCTCCTTTAGATATATTCTACAGTCCCAAACATAGGGCTGTGGTAAGAAAACAAAGGAAAAGGAGGAGAACAGATCAAGATGCCCTTTTGGCATCACACGGGGAATTGCTAAATATTGTTTATAAAAATTCTGAGGTGGATCCATCTGAGGATCTCACCAAATTATCTCAGTATGTTGGTGCCTATAGTGCTGCCACTATAGATAAAGCCTCCGAAGTTTCATAGCTGGTAAAACAAAAGGATATGAAAATTTCTATTTTTGAAGAATAGGTTGCAGGTGATCAGCAAAAGATTATTCAGTTGGAATAGCAGGTAGAGGATGTAGAACTCAGAGCTAAACAACTAGAAGAGTAGCTCAGCCTTGAAAAGAAAAATATTGATGAACAAGCCTTGGGCAAACAACAGCAGTTGACTCAAGAAGTAGAAAAGCTACAAAATATTTTACAAAATGAGAGAAATTCAAAGATTTAATAGGAAAAAACATTCCAATCAGCATTGGACAAGTTCAAGGAGTATCCAAAGATAGACCAATTCATAACTGAAGCTCTTGAAATAAAAAAATTGCTATCTCAACAGTTAAATGAATTTTGTCTACAGTTAACACAGATTGAACCTTTGTGCTAAGTAACATCATCTTTGATAGATAAATTAGTCACTCTTAAGCAAGAAATTGAGGATGCTGATGATAAAATTTCCGAGTTCCTTTCATGGTAGGATACAGAGCAGGGAAGAAAAGCTAATCTTCCTAGAATTGAAGAAAGACACAAGGAAATTTTATTTATGGAATGGGAACAGCAGTTGATGAAATCAGAAAGAGCCATATGAAGGGCTAAAGGTTTAATGAATAATACAACACAATTGATTAATGATAGCTTGTACGCTACCAATTTGATCTTAGATTGTACCCCAGGTGAATTAACTAAAGTAAAAATAGCTGATTCCAGGTGGAAGGAAGATATAATCAATAAAAATCAACAGATTAGCAAACTTCAAGGAATTTCGTGGGATAATATGTGGTCTTATCTGATTAAGCCACACAGTCAACAGATGGCCATCAAATTCCTTTCGAATTCTATTCAATGTATCATTCCTGAATTCTCTGATGCTACATACACTAGGCAGTTACATTCAAAAATGAGTCGGCCAACAGAAGTCCAAGATATGCTCAATATCTGCCACCTTCGCACATCCACTGATGATCAATGAGCCAGTCTACTACAAGCTCGTATTTCAGTTTGAGATTTTTTTATATTTTAGATAGATTGTAGGAATAGTTTTAGTTATTTTGTTTTGTTAAGTACCTATTTAAACCCCTTTCATGCATTTAGAAAAGGGTCCTTAAATTGTAATATTTTTGACTTGGAGATTACATTTCTGTACTCCATTTACTCCTATATTCTTTTATAAAGTGTCACATCTAGTGATTCTGTGCAGAATTATTTTTAAGAGTTGCATTTTTGTACCTTGGAGTTGATTTTGCATTGGAATTGCTGGATTAGAGTATCATATTACATTTGAAAATATCAAGATGGATATGGTATTTCTATCTATTCACTGTTATTTCTATCAAGGCTTCATATTTAGCAACATTATTAGTGCACTTATATTCTAATCTACATCATAACATAGTTTTTTCTCCTTTTGGATCAATTAATACACATCCTGCTCCTACTCCATTAAATTTCAATCCATCAAAATATAATGACCAAAATAAATTTCTATCTAAAGGTTTATCTACAAAAGAATCAGAAATATTTACAATTCTGGAAGAATTTGATTGCAAAAAAAATTCAATTTGAAAAACAAAAGTATTTACACAGAATGGTGATTGTGGTGTAGTAAAATTTCCAAGAAAAGATTTAGCATAATAACCTCCAATAATATTATTTTTGAAAGCTACAGGTTCATTCGGTTTCTCGAATTCAGTTACAGTGTGCGTCATATGTTTCTCTCGTTCGAATTTGATTTGATTAGTTTTCCCTTGGTAGGGAAGCCACATATGTGAATAATCGTTTGAGATATAACCATTAAGTTTCGCAGACCAGTCCCTGCTTAAGACTAACCCATAGAATTCTGGAATATCTGCAATTAGAATATCAATTCTTTGAAAAATCCTAGGGTCAGAGGCTAGTCTAATGGTGACTGAATTGATTTCTCCAATAACTTCAACCTTTGAGCGATCCAATTGTACAATATGAAAATCAGACTTCTGAGGTTCGATATTCAACTTAGCACAAAAAAAATAAGGCACTATATTGGAAAATGCTCCCGAATCAATCAAACAATTATGCAAATTTTTATTGTAGATTTCATAGGTTAGTAGAAATGGAGGTGTCTGGGAACCTAATATTTCTCCAATAAGAATAGTGTCAGATGCATCTACTTTTTCTGGTGGCTTACCTGTCCCTTTAGCTGCTTTAGCTACTACACCACTTGGTAGAGGAGCAATAGGTGTAGCATTTAACTCTTTTAATAACAGCTTTTGTTGATGTTTGAGTTTTCTGAGTTCATGTAATGAGATATTCACTCTAGTCTTCATCATGTCCTGAACAATATTATAATCCATCAGATCTGATACTACCAGAGTTTTGGATGATGATGTGGGAGGATTGGGAGACGATGGCTGATTGTGAGTGGGTAATGAAGAAGTCTTTTTTGCAGGAATTTTGTCTTTGGTACTTGGAGTTGTATTTTTCTTCTTCGGAATAGTTTGAACAGGTTCCAATGTAGATTTTCTCCTAGTACGTACAGGCATAGCTTCTTGTTCCATGTCACTATCTAAATTAGGGAGAATGAAATCCCACATTCAATTTAGTTCAACTTCTTCTTCTCTTTCATCTTCTTCGTCTGATATTACAGGATTCTCTTCTTCTTCTTCATCTTCTGATTCTGCATTGGAAATTGAATTGAGAGGTTTTGATTCACTTTGATTTCTCCTGAAATTTATAAATGGTCTCTTTGTAGACGTTTCTGCTACCTGCTTCTTGATCTCAATCATCTCATTAGACATGGTTTTAAGGACCTTCTGTAAAACTTCCATGTCATATGGATCTATTGATGTCTTTTTCTTGGAATCGTCTATAAAAGTGACTTTCTTTGATTTTATTTCGTAACATTTTTCTTATCAAGAGCTATCATCTCCTTTTCCACTGAAATAGCTCCCTTCATATTTTCAACTAGAGTTGCCTTTGCAGCTCTATCTACAAAAATTTCTATATTTGAGGGTAAAGCGCTAATGTACCATTCACTTCTAACTTGTTCACTTATTTTAGATGTTGCAAGGATTTTTTTCAAAATTTTATTAAATCGTGAGTTAAAGTCTTTAATGGGTTCCTTTGATTGAGTCTTTGAATTGGAAAGATCGTTAATCAAGGTAGCTGATCTATCATCTCCATATTTAGTTAAAAAAATTTCTTCCAACATATCCCAATCAGTAATAGAATCAGCAGGTAAAGAAAAGTACCAGGATCCTATTGTTCCTTGTAAAGTATAGGGAAATAATCGGACAACAAAATCTTCATGATCCACTTGATTCAGATTTATAGCAAGCATGAAATTATTGATATGTTCTTCTGCTGATATACCACTATCTGGACTAAAATTTGGGAGCCATTTTTCAGGATGATCAAGTAGATCATGCAAAGGTGCAGCCATATTCACAGCTCTTGGTCTGGTCCATGGTCTTTGTGCTGGTTGTGCCATTCTTGTAATGATAATTGATAAACTAAAAGGGATAACTGGTATATTAGTAGTAACTGTTGAAGTTCCAGAAGAGACAATAATCATTTAAGTAGATGTAGTTTGAGGAGATGAAGATTGAGCAGATGTAGTTTTAGTAGAGGACGAAGATTGAGCAGATGTAGATGAGACTACTGTACTTTATTGATTTGGAGTTTGGGAAATAGATGATTGAATATGTGATGAAGAACTAATACCAATTTTTGTTTCCGGTGGAGTTTTTCTTACTTTGACTCTACTAGGTATAGGGAATTCTTTTGGGGAAATTCCAAGTTTTTCACTTTGTGATCTAGTAATAGGTCTGGAAGAAACAAACTGCGAAGTGACACTACCTTCAAAAAATTTCAATTCTTCTAATGATAATGAGAAACTTTGAATTTTATGGGTCAAAGCCTCAACTTTAGGGGACTGAGGAGTTGGATTATCTGATTGTTTTGAGACTTTGGTAGTGGGTGTTTGAATACTTTTCTCAATTTATTCTCTTGTGATTTGAGATGTGGAAGAAATTGAAGGTGATGAGGGTGATGTGCTCTGAGAATGGCTTTCGGATTTAGATTTATCTACCATTCATAGCTTATGGCCCTCCTTCTAATGCCAAAAATGTTGAAGCCTCGAAAATCACTGCTTTAAACATTGGGGGATAACCACCCAGTTGGGACCTTAAGACAACTCCTTTTCCGTTTGGGATGGTGGCTCCGACTGGATTTGTAGGACCAGTTTCCTGGTAGTTTAAATGGGTTGGTAATGGAATGATTGGATCGGGGAAAATGGGAGTAAATGACTTGAAATGAAAATACTAACTAATCTAATTTAAATACTGATAATGAAATTCTAAAACTAACTCAGCTATCATATATGTGAATACAACTTTAAATTATTTCAATTGAACAATAACCATAAAAATGTATTAAAGCTTAATTGAAATGTGCAGCAACAAATAAAGATAACTCTGTTTAAGAAATTAAACAGAGTTATATTAACATATTGTATTCATCATTGTATATCATTTACATATACTTATTAAAGATAAATATTTCTAATATACTAAAAAATTATATATATATATATATAGAAATATTCTGAAACGAAGTACATATAAATGATAGCAAATTTAAAAGAGAATATCATAAATAAAAAAAATTAAGAGTGAATAGATAGAAATACCATATCCATCTTGAGATTTTCAAATGTATTCTGATACTCTAATCCAGCAATTCCGATGCAAAATCAACTCCAAGGTCCAAAAATGCAACTCTTAAAAATATTTCCACATAGAATAACCAGATGTGACCCTTTATAAAATAATATAGGAGTAAATGGAGTACAAAAATGTAATCTCCAAGTCAAAAATATTAAAAATTAAGGACCCTTTTCTAAATGCATGAAAGGGGTTTAAATAGGTACTTAACAAAAAAAAATAAGTAAAACTATTCCTACAATCTATCTAAAATTTAAAAATAAAAAATAAAAAAATCTGAAACTGAAATACGAGCTTGTAGTAGACTCGCTCATTGATCATCAGTGGATGCGCGAAGGTGGCAGATATTGAGCATATCTTGGACTTCTGTTGGCCGACTCATTTTTGAATGTAACTGCCCAGTGTATGTAGCATCAAAGAATTCAAGAATGATACATTGAATAGCATTCGAACGGAATTTGATGGCCATATGTTGGTTGTGGCTTGATTAGATAAGACCACATATTATCCCATGAAATTCCTTGAAGTTTGCTAATCTGTTGATTTTTATTTATTATATCTTCCTTCCACCTGGAATCAACTATTTTTACTTTAGTTAATTCGCGTGGGGTAGAATCTGAGATCAAATTGGTAGCGTACAAGCTATCATTAATCAATTGTCTTATATTATTCATTAAACCTTTAGCCCTTGATATGGTTCTTTCTGATTCCATCAACTGTTGTTTCCATTCCATAAATAAATTTTCCTTGTGTCTTTCTTCAATTCTACAAAGATTAACTTTTCTTCTTTGCTCTGTATCCTTCCATGAAAGGAACTCGGAAATTTTATCATCAGCATCTTCAATTTCTTGCCTAAGTGTGACTGATTTATCTATCAAAGATGATGTTACTTTGTACAAAGGCTCAATCTGTGTTAACTGTAGACAAAATTCATTTAACTGTTGAGATAGTAGTTTGTTTATTTCAAGATCTTCAATTATGAATTGGTCTATATTTGGATACTCCTTGAACTTGTCCAATGCTGATTGGAATGTTTTTTCCTGTTCAATCTTTGAATTTCTCTCATTTTGTAAAATATTTTGTAGCGTTTCTACTTCTTGAGTCAACTCTTGTTGTTTGCCCAAGGCTTGTTCACCAATAATTTTCTTTTCAAGGCTTAGATGCTCTTCTAGTTTTTTAGCTCTGAGTTTTGAATCCTGTACCCGCTGTTCCAACTAAATAATCTTTTGTTGATCACCTGCAGCCTGTTCCTCAAAAATCGCAATTTACATATCCTTTTGTTTTACCAGCTGTGAAACTTCGGAGGCTTTATCTATAGTGGCAGCACTATAGGCACCGACATACTGAGAAAATTTGGTGAGATCCTTAGATTGATCCACCTCAGCATTTTTATAAACAATATTTAGCAATTCCCACTGTGATTCCAAAAGGTCATCTTGATATTTTCTCCTCCTTTTCCTTTGTTTTCTTACCACAACCCTATGTTTGGGACTGTAGAATATATCTAAAGGAGGGATTTCTTATATTTTTAGCATAATTTTTCCAGTGGGGTTTTCAGGAATGATTTCCACATCCTAATCTTTGGGATCGTCAAATTGAGGAGTGTTTTGCAATTCTATCTATTGGGAAAATTGTTGATATTGATTTAGCAAATGAGGAGAAACAACTAGTTCAGTATCTACTTGTCCTCCAAGTTGAGAACCCGTATCATTCTTGGGTGCCTGTTCAGTGTTTTTACTTTTTGTGCTTCCTTTCTCAATATGTACATGGGCATCAGTACCCGTGTTCCCTTTTTCTGTTTGAACTAAAGGCTTCTGTGTATCTTGTTTAGCAGCTGTTTCCGTTTTGGCAGTGTCATCTTTGCTGCTATCATTCTTTTTTCCCAGAACAATATCAACTACTATTACTTCTTTACCAGAAGTAATTATTTCTTTTTGTGATGCTTTCTCCTGTGTGGAAGCTCTTGACTAATCAAGAGGCACTTTAAGTAACCTCTGGCTTCTATACAACAAAAAAAATTTGAAATCTTCGGGTCGCAACTTGGACTTGGCTGAATCAAAAACTTGGGATATATCATCAACAGAAACAGATAAATCATCAAAAATGTCTGGTTCATGCTTGAATCGGGAAATCAAAATAGAGGTACTAAAATCATATGCCACTTTCCTTGGGTCGTATTGTCTTCGAGGAATTGTTGAAAACTTAAGATCATAAATCTTACCAACTTCTTTCTCAGCATGAGCAAAACTATTAAGAGTATATTCACCACACTTAAAAGGGAAGGTAGGCCACATAAGAATTTTATTTCTTTTCAAAATCCTAGACATTCCTTCAATTGTGAGTTGATAGGAAATCTCTTGAGCTAACATCTTATCTGGAACATATAGGGGAAGGATATGTGACTGAAAAGGACTCCAAAAAATTCTAATATAAGTGAATTTTTCTCCTCTGAACCAATCCCCAATAGAAGAGAAATCAGTCTTGGCTTTATTGGAAAGTCTAGGGGGGAAATGACCAAAAATGGTTTGGTAGATTGGAATTAGAAAACCATGGAAGACTCTGTAAACATGAAGTTTGAAATTTTCTTTCCATAAGAAATTGTGATACACATGAATAGGGATAGGTTCTTTTAGAGTCCATTTCCAATCTAGTATGGGGAACTCAGAATTGAAATACAGGGCATCCAAAATATAAGCACAAAAATAAAAAGGAGTGGAATTCCCTGAATTCCCATATTTTCTGTACTCTAAAATTCGATTGGCTATCTTATCTGACAAAATGACAGCCCAATCCATAATTTCAGAACTAACAACAGAATGAATTAATGGGACCATTTGAATAGAAAATCTAGCAGAGTTATCATTTCTGAATAGCCTACACATCATCGCTGTGGCATAACAATATGGAGGTGTGAGAGACTCCACAAATTACATACCTGATGCCTCTTTCTTATGCTTCTCAGGGTTACTTCTCCATTCTTTGATTGGCTCTGCTTCGTTTGGATGTTCTGCAGCATATTCCTTAAGGAATTCTTTGTTGTAAATCTTTTGTGGGTTGGGAAGATGATACATTACATTAATATCTTCTGCCCTGAATGACCCGAACACTGCTCCAGAAGGAGAAACAAAAGTCTTGTTTTGAATGGTCACATTTTCAATGACCCATCTGATAACATTATAGTAGGAAAAAATGTTTTCCCGAGCAGTTACTCGGTGTAAAAATGAATTTTCCATTGCACTGAGTTCAGTTTCAGAGTCAGAGTCTAAATATTCTTAATCGGGAACAATTGCTTTAGGCACAATAACCCTAGGTTTCTCTTTTTCAATCAAGTTGTATACATTCTCCCATGTCATCTTCCCCAATCCTTGACAGGAGGTGTCTGTGACTAGCTTGAACTTCGTTGTTTTCTCCTTGGGCGGCATGTTTAACACTGGAGCTTTTGCAACAAAAGCAGCTTTAGACTTTCTGCTTCTCTTTCACATTTCAGTGTCGGGAAAATTCTCTCTAGTTCTGCGAATGAAAGGATTCGAATTTTTGTTCTGCAATTCAAATGAATGCTTTCAGCCGAAATAAAACACAATAATGAGAACATCTACACAAATATTTTATTATTTAATTACCATCTAATCTCCCCATATTTTCAACATAAATGCTCTCCAAGGGGTCACATTCACGTATTGAAAAAAAATAACCCATGATCTTCGCCTGATTTTCAATTAATATTGTCGTATAATCAGAGATCGGCGCATCCTTGTAATAAATGTTAAAATTCACTTTTGATCCTTTGTGATGCGATGAATAAATATAAAGGCGAAATAACAATCGCATCGCAAGTCTTCAATGGTGTGCAGGATAAATAGAATATGATTCATGTCAATTTTTCGATTGCGACAATCGCATTGCAATTTCTTTGAGAGGGAATGTGAAAACATTTTTACTAAATCCTGATCACACCGGAGATTTAAAATGAAGTGGATTGTTATAATACTATCTCCGAAAATGCGATTGTGATTGAGCAGAATCACATCGGAATTTTGCAATGAAAGGAATGCAATTTTTAAATTTTTCCCGAAACGTGATTGTGATAAATCGCATCGCATCATTATAAATATAAAAGTGCAAGTCTTAATATTATTCCAAAATGCGATTGCGATTGAGCGTGGTCGCATCAGAACTTCTCAAAGCAATAAAAATTCTTTAAAAGAACTTCTCTAAATTTCCAATTGCGATTACTATTCATCTTCACATATTTCTAAGTATAAAGTTTTTCTAATATGTTCAAAATATGTTGAAAGGTCTTTTAATATATCGAATCGAAAAGTTTTTAAAGTTTGTGTACTTTGTGAATAAAATGTGATATGCACCCTTTTATCTATTGACCTTTTATTTCTATTTAGGAAAAAGATATATAAAAAGGGGACCTATTTTCAAATGAGATTTATTCTAAAATTTATAAATGGGGAGGGTTGTTGTACAGTACAACAATTGGCGATTCACTGGAAGAAACAATTATCTTTGAAAAAATGAAATGAATACTATATTTCTATGTCACGTCTCTCATACTCAACTTTTTATCCATTAACATTAACTCAGAAATACTCTACTTTTATACACCTGATACCACTTAATTTTTTATTTTTATTTTTTTCAATTACACATTCATACTTTTATCAGGTATTTAACACTCTTGTTATTATAAGAATTCGCAGGAGAAATTTTGGCTTGACCTCAATTCCTATCAGTCAACCCAGTCGACTAATATTTATATGTATATATTAACATATACTCATTTGTATTTCTCAGATTTGTTCTTCAGAGTTTTATCCAACTCTAACAGATCAATATGCCCTCTTCTCTAACTTTTCAGTCAGCAAGCTTTATAGACTTTCCAGCATCTATAATTATAGAGTTTCCACATCTATGTATAGGTATATACATATACATATACATCTACATATATTCTCTTAACTCCCTTTGCTGCAACTACTTTAGAGCAATTTATATTGAAGGGGGATAGTTGCTCTTTTCCAGCATTTTAAATATGCTTTTACTTTTCTCTTACACATATACTTTTATCTTCCTTATATTTGAATATTGGAATCTTTCCTTTGGAATATAAAATATATATTATTTTTCTGTCATCAAATGGAAGTACTGAAACCAAATTCGATAGTTTATACTTAATAATTGTAGCTCCTAGTTACGTAGTTAGGATTTAATTTCTGATTTCCTATATGTAACCTTCCATGAAATAGAACCGTTTAACTTCTTAATTCTACAATTCTTGTCACTACAGTATGACTATTTTGTTGCCATCAACACTTCTATGACAGGTTTAGTTGTTTTGTACTTGATGTTCCTGTTTATAGTTTTATTAAAATTTCTGTTTATACAATACAACAACTAAAACTTCATTTAAAAGACAGCAAGCTACACCCTTACATTTGTTATTATATTAGACATTCAGATGATCTATCATCTCTAACTTTATTACTGCAAGGTATTTATTCCCAGAGCAAACCATCCGTCCCTACTTAATTTTTCTTTCCTGCTATGAACATACTGGATTCTCAGCTATTAGATCTAGTTTGAAACTGCATGAGGTATTGAACAAACAATCAACCTAAAATTGGCAGAAGAAATTATAACATAAAAATTCGTATAACCTTGATATACTTCATACAGACTGAAATTAATTTCCAAAATTATGCATGCATACCGATACTATGACCAGTCCTCCCAACCTTAGAGTTCTTCTATCTCCAGAACTCACCCCCGAGCTGAGATCCTCCAAGGACAGACCACCCTCAATCTGTTCTGGAGCAGCTTATTTAAGCTATGCACTCCCCAAAGCCTGTTTCCAATTCTGCGTCCAGAATTTCAGGATGCTTTTATTCCTATTTGCCTAGGCTTCCCTTATTTAGGGACTTTAAAGCTGCTTTTCCAGTTTTTCCAGCTTTTCCAGCTTTTTACCTCTTCCCAACTACTTTCCTCATCATTGGGGAATTTAGATTTTTCCTCAAAAATCTAAATTAGAAATAATTTCTTTCAAGGATTTTTGAAAGATTTTGGGGAAAGTCTTAACCTGTTTCCATAACCTCATGGATTAGGCAAGTGATCTCAAAATCTCCTTTGGTCATAGTGCACACATAAACCTTTTATTTATTTTTCATAAATAAATAATTAACTACGTCCACAAAATAATTATCCATTGGGGTCTGCTCCCCTTTGGACTTAATTTCAAATGTCTAATTTGAAAAGCATAGAACTTGGGGGTGTTACATATTCCCCCTCTGAAAACAAACACCGTCCTCGGTGTTAACAACTAACTACTATAGTTCATTTTGAAAATAAAGATGGATGCTCTTCTACCATCTCACCTTCTCTTTTCCATGTAGATTCTTCAGCAGTAAAGTGCTCCCACTGCACCTTTACTCTAGCTATTGTTCGATTTCGCACTTCAATCTCTTCCCGCTCCAATATTTGAAGCGGCTCTGGAAGGAATTCCTCTTCTGGTTCCACCTCCATCACATTTCACTCCATAATGTGAGAAGCATCATATACACAATTTTTTTTTCCCAATAAGGAGACATGAAATACATCATGAAATGAAATTTAATATGCAAGGGTAAGGCCAGTTTATAAGCCACTAGTTTCGCCCTCTCCAACACCTTCCTCGGTGTTACACTTTAACGTTGATTTTTTTCAACTTTGATGAATATTTCTTCTTCGTCCTTACTCAATTTCCGGAAGACTACTCTCCTACTTCCACTCTATTTACTGATGCCTTATGAAATTGATTTTCTTCCTACTTCTTTGCAAGAAGTCTGTCTGGAAAATCTTTTATTCTTTTTTTTCTGTCCACAATTCATACCAATTTATGTAAGTAATATCAGATACATATAATTGATAATCCATCACAACATTCTGAATTTCAATAATTTCAAGAAATTCAGTTATTAGTCAAGCCGTTCAAGTTCATAATAGTTTAGTGCACTTTTAGTACACTACTTATCTTTTCTTGTTTTTTTTTTTTTCAGTGAGATTTTCTCCTCATGCAAACTTGGTCCAGTTCGGCTTTTCTTGAATTTTTTCCAGGTGCTTTATCTGCATTTACTTTCACCTTTTTTTCGTTGTTTCCGGAGTGTAAAATTTCCTGTTACACACTTGGCTAAACAAATTTACAACTTTTCATTAGTATTTATTCATGAAAGAAAACAATTGTATCATATTCATGGTTATGTTTACCCTTTCCTCAATTTTATCCACTAGTTCAAAACATACGTGAATAAATTTGGATCTGATGGGATTCCCCGACACCCAAATCCAAATACAGCTCATCCTCCTTTCTTCCAATTTGTAGTTGTATGATTTCACACTATTACCCTGTCCTTGAATTTAAGACTCAGGGAAATTAAATTTAATAAAATTTACACCAGAAAAAATTTATAGTGTGAGTACATATTTCTTTTATAGTGATATATATCTATTACTATAATACATTACATTCCCAAGAAATTCTACTTTAGCTAACTCTCTTGGGAAAATTTTTATTTATCCCTTCATTGATTCATTCATAACTCAATGTAATGGGTCCACATTACACTATTTAATATGAAATGATCCACAATTACTAACCCAATCAATTATTTAACCAACTATTTAGACCATATTTATAACTCGTACTTAAGCTTAGCACTTCATTATTTTCCATGTTCATGAACTAAAATAGGCTTATTTTCATATACTTTAGTCATGACTTAATTTTACATGACTTGGAATTCATCCTGGTAACTTTACCAAATACCAACATCCAATTTTTCCCTTTTAACTCTTAATCTACCACAATAATGTTTCTTACTCCTTTAACCATAATTAGAGAAAAATATTCCAGCCATATGGTCAAATATGGCATCCCACTTTACTTATAAACTTTTAAGGTGAATTCACTTTCAATTTTTTCCTAGTGAATTTGTGCTTCTCCCTTAATCTTGTGGGTATAAAATTTTTTCTAATCTCGTCCCTTTGAGATATCGTAAGATTACACCTTCATTTAATTTTTCTACTTACATTTTATTTTTATAATCTCATTAGTCACACTTGAATATAATTGTATTACAATTCTTTTAATACACCAATATTGATGCCCTGAATATAGTCTTTACTTTTATCACCACTTTATATGAATAATCCATTCATATTTCGTAAGTGTTGAAACCTTGTTTTCTTTTCTTTTCTTTTCTTTTTTTCAAATTCGTAAGTAACTAATATATATATATATATATATATATTCTCTCCCATGCAAAGTCATAAACATATTCTTGTTTAATAATATATATGTCATTTTTAATTTTCCTTACCAATAGGTAATGGTTCTAACTGTCAACCTTTTCCTCTTTGACTAATATCTATTATTTTAAATTTATAACATACTTGGTTTCTGTTTCAAAGAGTCCATACGTTATCTTTATAATTAAAACAATGGATCACGGTTATAATATTTGTAACTCTCATTTCGCTTCTTTTTTTTTTTAATCTATCATATGATTTATTTATTGTAAGTAAAATATTTATATTCACTTACTTGAGGTTAGTAAATGTAAATATTATTTATTATATTCCCACCATAGTATCTTTGTCCACTACACCCTAATAAAGGCATTAATCATAGCCTATCCACTTCTATATTTATTTTGTGATTGTCACATATATAAGTATATTCTTTCAATGATAAGAGGTTTACTCTACTCCTTACCAAATGAGTTTAATTATATTTAACATATTTAAATTACACAGGTAAAGTTATACCCAACTTAATCAAAATTTATTTACACATATCCGACATGTACAGTTCGGCATTTTAACCACAATGTCTAGGTATAAATTCTTACTACATCAATTTACTTTTTATAACCGTGAAAATGGTAATTTCTTCCAACACGTCTATTTCCCCAGTCTACGACTTCTTTTCCTATTTAATAAGGTTTCTTATTGTATATAGTGTTAACCGCCTAAATACTATCACTCAATAAGAGGTTATATAATACAACCCAATTAATTTAACTGTAATTTTTTTTATTTTTTTTTTGGTTCAAACTTATTCCACTTGTGTTTTAACTTAATACTTCTACTTATTTTAACAATGGTATTTGCCATCAACTATAAGGTTGAAATCAATTAAATAATTTCGAACTAGTGATAAAGATGGCTTATCACACCTTCTCGTAAGTGGTGACATTTATTACTAAACCTTTGCCGCCCCCCAAACAAGTACAATACATGGCCATCTTTGATGTTGAAAACGGGAGATTCGAGATATTAAGCCATACTCTTTCACGACGATGTTGATGTTTATTTTTTTTTACACCGCTGCTCCCTTACCAAATCCGAGCTAGATGTGATTTCTTGAAACGGGTTATTCTTTAGTACATTTAACGTAGCTGCAGGGCGAACTCATCTTTAAGATGACATTCATTTCACATACCATCATGGTTTACCATGCCGATGGTTTTAAATATGGCTTTACTTTCCAACGGTTTTTAAAAACCATGCGACCTCCATTCGATCGCCATTACCTATGTACTTGTCTCTTCATACACCTCGGTAATTAAGAACCTGCCAGAAAGTGATTCTCTAAGTGATTCGCCATAACTCTGTACCTACTAACGAGCTGGGATATTTGATATCTAAGGTTTTTTTCATTGATGAGATTTCCCTGTGATTCACTGCACAGGATATGACCGTTTTGATATTTCTGTACTTTACACAGTTCAATTCGTCCAAATTTCCATGTATCGATATAAGGGATGGCCTCGGATCTAATGCCAAGTGGACGGTCGCCAAAGCGTTCCTCTTTAGGTTTGTTTTTTTTCTAGGGTATATAATTTTTTGTTTTTGCTTTTGCGATCCCATTTGAGCATGCAACTTCTGGCCATTTCTATGTACTACGCCTCTGCTATGCTCAGGAGCGTTGGAACCATCCCGGTCTGAGATGGTAAACATGATTTTTCACAATAATTCAGTTTGATCTTTCCTCTTAAAATAGTTTGCGTTATTTTCTTTACAACAAATAAAATTTCCCGGAGTTCAATAGACCTCTTCCACACATTCATTTTTGATATGAAATTCAACGATTTTAAAGAATCTGGTGCATCCAATACACTCTTCCCTTACGAGTTATGGGGTTAGATTTTCTTAAGATGTTGCGTTTTGTGTTTTTTCTTTTTTTTTTTCTTTTTCAGTTTGCAGTATTCACCATTATCCATTGGGATTTTTATTTTCTTTATATTTATTTCTTGGATTCCCCTTTTTATATGTGGGAACATATCTTTACGTTCAAGAATACATCTCGGCTATTGTGGAAAAACAAGGAATAAGAAATTTCCCTAAAATTTCGATTCCCCTATTTTTGTTATTTTCCCCAGCTATGAATTTTCGAACCTTAGTACTCTATAGATTAATACTCTCAAATGTAGAATATTGATTGATATTTCCTCTATGAATTTGAGAAATATAATTTAAGAATGAACTCCTGCTCCTCCTAAAAATTCAACAGTTTCATTATTTTCAGCTTATCGTTCATGTATATCTTACTAGAATTCCCAAGCATTTCCTTTCCAGTTTGCAGGACCAATGAGCCTTCATTGGTTAATTATTTATTTACTGAGAGTATCAACGCCGAGATAATCATTTACTTTTATCAAAATTTGTTAGAATGCTAATCTTTATAGAAATATATTTTTTTTTTTTTCTAAGTTGTAACTGTTTGTTTGTTCGGTCATTTATATGCAATGTGAACCTCTACCCTTTTTCAATGCAGAAGGCACATTGGCACATTTAAACCACTCCTTCCCTGAAGTTGTGACCGATGTTAGAAGGATTTTGAAGACGTGGTCACCTATTCTTCAGTTAAATTCTATTCAGGTCAGTTAGCCTTCTTCCCTATTATATATTTTTCAGTATCAATTCTTCATATATATATATATATATATATATATAAATTTATTCTTCTTACCATGAATTTCTTGGTATTTTTTAGGTAATATGCTGTATACCAACGCGAATTTAGCTCTGCTGTAGTATTTCCACATCTACATTCATAATTGGGTTCTTACTGATTATTTACATTTAAGTTGGCTGTAAAGTTTAGGATGAATACCAGCTTAAGGGTCACAAGTACGAGAGTACTGATATTTCTTAGTTTGGTATTATAATGCACCTAGTTTTCTAGAAGTATTGCATCCTCAAGTCATTTGCAATACTAAGTAGAATTGTGTAAATTTCTCTTCTAAATTTGTAAATCTTTAAGATATATACTAATATACCTGAGGAGAAAATTTATTCAACAAGGAAATAAATTTCTGAGCGCAAATCCATGGTATTCACTAAGTGGTGGTATAAAATTTTATCCACTATTCTTTGTATTTCATAACATACAATATAATTTCAAGATTATATATATACACACAACTATACCTGTTCAATTGAGTAAATTTGTCTATATGGTTATTTTTTTATACTTCTCTACTCTAACTATACTTTAGGACTGCACTGATTTGTTCAACTATATAGTTTTAACAACCCCTGTATCGATTCTCCCAATTAATGGTTATCTTGGAAAAGTTTCTATCATGGTACCTTTTTCATTACAAAGTGGATGTATATTTCAGAACTAAATTTCTTTTACCTTTGCTTATAATTCCGACTATTTTTATGCACTTAATACATCAGGGTGATCCAGAATTTAATTACACATACTTCCAACATGACCTTTTAACTCTCCTATTTTATGCATAGATTATTCAATATGATTTCAAAACCATAATGTCTCTTCTCTCCATATTTGCTCAAATTTTCTGTTGCACCACTATTATACAATATATAACAACACTTAAAATAGGCAATTATATCTCCCAAATTTTCTATTTGTTTTGGTTGCGTACTAATTTTCTGTTATATTTTGGTCATATAGGAATATTGAATCAAAAATGGAACTATAAATGATGATTCCTCATTTAGTATTATACAATAGCCTTCTTGTCATTCAGCATAGAATAGGAATTGCATCTCATAGCCCCTTTTTTTTTCCATTTATTTCCATTTCTACTTTAAGCATAAATTCACAATTCTTATATGCGCATATCACTAATAGTTACAGTTCTGTTGTACCTGTTACATAAATATATAACTGTGTGATGTTGCGTACAAAGTATCCAAGTATTATATTTCTGAATGTCACCTTATGTTTATAATTTATTTCTAATAAAAGGTGTCACATGCTAACAGAATTATGGAACACCAATAATTCAGAAATATCAATTTACTATGAGATATCTAACTCATCATAATTACTCTATGATGTATCGCATTTTGAGGTACTTCTATTGTCCACAACTTTACTTTCTTCACTCGGTTTATTTAATGATAAGAACATATTTAAATTTCAATTTCAACAGTCCTCTAAGGCAAGATTTTTTTCCTTTTTGTTTATGTGGATCTGGTATTTTAAATATACTCCATAATTTCCCATTTATGGAATTAAGATTTTGGGCAATTCTTACCACTTTACCCATAATCTCTCTTATCACCATGGTTAAATCTTATATCGCTATTTAATCATGGATTTTTCATTTTACAACTTATTTCACAACCAGCAATAGTATAATCCTACGATTCTCATCATAGGAGGAAGGTGAAATTAAAATTTTCTGAAATTTTGCTTATTTCTTTTTTCAGCAGCCTATATTTCTGTGTGAGCACATGATTTGCCCAAAGTTTTAGCTAATGCTCTGATACCATTTGTCACGTCTCTCATACTCAACTTTTTATCCATTAACATTAACTTAGAAATACTCTACTTTTATGCACCTGATACCACTTAATTTTTTTATTTTTTTTTTCAATTACACATTCATAATTTTATCAGGTATTTAACACTCTTGTTATTATAAGAATTCGCAGGAGAAATTTTGGCTTGACCTCAATTCCTATCAGTCAACCCAGTTGACTGATATTTATATGTATATATTAACATATACTCATTTGTATTTCTCAGATTTGTTCTTCAGAGTTTTATCCAACTCTAACAGATCAATATGCCCTCTTCTCTAACTTTTCAGTCAGCAAGCTTTATAGACTTTCCAGCATCTATAATTATAGAGTTTCCACATCTATGTATAGGTATATACATATACATCTACATCTACATATATTATTTTAACTCCCTTTGCTGCAACTACTTTAGAGCAATTTATATTGAAGGGGGATAGTTGCTCTTTTCCAGCATTTTAAATATGCTTTTACTTTTCTCTTACACATATACTTTTATCCCACATAAGTAGATTTTTGATATGACTATTTCCTTATATTTGAATATTGGAATATTTCCTTGGGAATATAAAATATATATTATTTTTCTGTCATCAAATGGAAGTACTGTAACCAAATTCGATAGTTTATACTTACTAATTGTAGCTCCTAGTTACATAGTTAGGATTTAATTTCTGATTTCCTATATGTAACCTTCCATGAAATAAAATCGTTTAACTC
Source organism: Pinus albicaulis (assembly GCA_034641835.2). NCBI lineage: Eukaryota > Viridiplantae > Streptophyta > Pinopsida > Pinales > Pinaceae > Pinus > Pinus albicaulis. The sequence goes on along the minus strand of CM076584.1, from coordinate 1,310,643,269 downwards.
CTTAATTCTACAATTCTTGTCACTACAGTATGACTATTTTATTGCCATCAACACTTCTATGACAGGTTTAGTTGTTTTGTACTTGATGTTCCTGTTTATAGTTTTATTAAAATTTCTGTTTATACAATACAACAACTAAAACTTCATTTAAAAGACAGCAAGCTACACCCTTACATTTTTTATTATATTAGACATTCAGATGATCTATCATCTCTAACTTTATTACTGCAAGGTATTTATTCCCAGAGCCAACCATCCGTCCCTACTTAATTTTTCTTTCCTGCTATGAACATACTAGATTCTCAGCTATTAGATCTAGTTTGAAACTGCATGAGGTATTGAAAAAACAATCAACCTAAAATTGGCAGAAGAAATTATAACATAAAAATTCGTATAACCTTGATATACTTCATACAGACTGAAATTAATTTCCAAAATTATGCATGCATACCGATACTATGACCAGTCCTCCCAACCTTAGAGTTCTTCTATCTCCAGAACTCACCCCCGAGCTGAGATCCTCCAAGGACAGACCACCCTCAATCTGTTCTGGAGCAGCTTATTTAAGCTATGCACTCCCCAAAGCCTGTTTCCAATTCTGCGTCCAGAATTTCAGGATGCTTTTATTCCTGTTTTCCTAGGCTTCCCTTATTTAGGGACTTTAAAGCTGCTTTCTGCTTTTCTAGCTTTTCCAGCTTTTTACCTCTTCCCAACTACTTTCCTCATCATTGGGGAACTTAGATTTTTCCTTAAAAATCTAAATTAGAAATAATTTCTTTCAAGGATTTTTGAAAGATTTTGGGGAAAGTCTTAACCTCTTTCCATAACCTCATGGATTAGGCAAGTGATCTCAAAATCTCCCTTGGTCATAGTGCACACATAAACCTTTTATTTATTTTTCATAAATAAATAATTAACTACGTCCACCAAATAATTATCCATTGGGGTCCGCTCCCCTTTGGACTTAATTTCAAATGTAGAACAGAAATGATTAGGACTGGACTGATAAAGAAGCCATAATGAAATAAAATGACAGAAAATTCCTAGAGAAATATGCAACCAAGGTATTATCACATAAATAAGAATAAGCCAAGCACTTGTACATAGTAGAGTAGGAAATCCTTAACCCAGGTTTCAGATTTGAAAGCTCTGAATCCTAGGTTGGGTCGTTCCTATCATTCTATGATATAAATAGACAGGATTTGGGTTTGGTCTGATCAACCCTTAACTCAAAAAACTTACAAGGAAAATTAAGCAGTAATTGGTATTCATAATATAGAGACGAGAGTCATTGTCGAAAGACAAGAAATGAAATATTATATATACTGTAACCACAACAACCTAAAGAATTCTTTTATGATTTGACAATGAGGAACATAAGTTACATCGTTACACAATTAATGAACAAGAAGTAGAGACACAAATGGACAGGGCGACCATACATCAACTGTGTCAAACAATAAATGTAAATTTAATAGAATAACCAGAGTATCTAGAGCAAACTCATTTGGAATTTACTATCAAAACAAAATAATTTAAATAAGCCATAAATGCAGCAGAGTCCTTGCCATAAGTGAGGCAGGCTCGACTCTGGATAAAAAAATCATTCACCTAACATCCAAACTATATCTCTTTATACAACAATAAATGTTTAACAATTGATCACTATGAAACATAATGGCTATCAACAAATGTTGCTGCCCTAAATCTTAGAGAAGTTCTGTGGGAAACCCGGTACTTGTAGAGGAAATCATGAAGGTGGGGTGAGACCCATATCTTTATTAAGAGGTAGAGACAGAGCAAGGAACAAAATAACCTAAAACCTTGAATAAACATACCTGCACAAGCCAACGAGGATGTTAAGATATGTAGAATGTAAGTTGAAAAAGAGAAAAAAGGAAATGGATATGTAGAGACAGTGAATATAAAACCCTGGCATACCTGTGTTAAGAAAACCTAGGATAGAATATGAACTCTGCTAAAAATATAGGAGGGATGATAAGAAAAAATACCATCGAGAGCAGGAGAATGGAGGAGTTGTTTCCTGAGTAGAGGAGGTTTCTAAGACAACTTACCTACAATGAAAAACACCAAGCAGTATGTCGTTGGTGAAGGCATGGTGCATCGCACAACTCCGGGATAACCCAGCCGATTGTTACATAACAAAAGCGAGAAAAATCTCAAAGAAGAAACTATAAAACAAAGCAGATAAACTGCCTAAAGGAACGACCCTGTTACATTGAATGAGAAAGGAAAATCATAACCCCAAATCAAGGTAAACAACGACTAGACCATGAACATATCAAGCACATAATCAATAAATAATATCGTAACTTTTAATACTACCACTTACTCACCATTAACACCACGGAAGGGATGGAAATGAGGCTAAAGTTTTGGAGCTGTAGCTAGGTTGTACAGTAGAAATGCCATAGAGCTCTATCCAAATGATCAAAGTAATTAGGGTTCAAAGGGGTCAATTCCCTAAACCATTAACAAGCATTCCCAACCGTAGATCTCTTCCATCGTATCCGACGGTAACCAGAGAGATAAGTGTGCATCACTTAAACCAAATTCGATGCGAGGGTACAGCTAAACCGCATGATATTAATTATTGAAACCAAAATTGTGAACCCCAATATGCGAATACATAAAGTCTGAGATTTGTTTTAAAATCATTTAAGTACTCTCGGGATTTTAAAATTAAACAATAGAGTGCACCAAATGAAGAGAATATTTTCCAAACGTTAGAACAATTAACAAGTATTAATGTATTGTGTTATCATAAGGGTAGTCATTAAGAGTGAGTCTAAATGCTTTAACAATAAAGTTTGAGAGCTAGTGTGTGAATACAATATATGTGTGGTTAAAAAAATAGTAATTACCTTATATGAGGTACATCTCATTAAACGAGGTAAGATTTTATTTATTTATTTATTTATTTTTTATTTTTTTTTATGTTGGTTTATGTTAGATGTTACAAGTGGTATTAGAGAAGCATTCATATGCTAGGACCTTAGAGGTCACCTAATATGACAAATTGTGTTGAATGATGCACAAAGAGAGCAACAAAATATCACATTAGGAGGCGATATGAGGATGGGGTCAACGCAACAAATACCCCTACACATGGGAGAACCTACACCCCAACCACAGTCAGAAATGAATCCTGAGATGTGGATTCAGCTGAGTGTATATGATCACTAGCAAACTATTAGACTGCTGGAGGAAAAACAACATCATACCAGTATTCTGCTAAGCATTGTGGAGAAGATACTAGAGGAAATGTTCTGGGTCAGGACTAAAAACAAGCACTTAACGCAAGAGAAAGAAGGATACTTAAGAGTCTTTCGGAAAAACAGAATCAGGGATTGATACAACCCAGTCCTGATAGAGACATGTAGGAGGAAATTGAATGACAAAAAAGAGTTCAAACCACTGACAGAATGGAAAGAATCCATTTAAAGTGAAGTAACAAAAATAGAAACTACAATGAGGCCAAGTCTAGTAATGTGTCAGAACAACAAGAAATTAAGAAACAAAAAGTGGAACTACAAGGTGAGTTCAAGAAGTTAAACCACCCATGTTCGATGGAGAGGTGGAGGAGGTGGCTGAAGCATGGCTAATAAATATGAATAAGTACTTTCAAGTCTACGAATATAAAAACAATATTAAGGCTAGGCTAGCCATTTATCAGTTGAGAGAGAAGGCCACTCTATGGTGGGAGGAAATTAAGAATGTCTGTAGTATAGAAGATCACGACGTGACATGGGATGCATTTAAGCAATATTTGAAGGAAAAGTACCTAACTAAATGCTTTTATGATGAGAATTATATATAATTTAACAATTTACAATTGTGTCAAATGATGATGGACGAATACATAATGAATTTCACCTCCTTACTCAGGTACGTTCATTATCTAAGCGACGAAAAGGTTAAGGTGCAGCGGTTCCTAAGAAGTTTTCCGACCTGCATGAAATAATGAATTGAGTTCGTGAATCCAAAGACCATGGATGAGGAAATTCAAAAAGCAAGAATTTGTTACCAGCAATCCAAGGTAGAAGGAGAGATGGGGAAAAATTGGCATCCCAAAAAAGGGCTGAGAAGTAGCTAAAAATTGAAAAATGGTAAAATCAACAATTTTAAGACTTATGCAAGAAGTTCAATAAGTAAAAAGCTTGGAAGGAACCACCAAAGAACCCGATGGCCTACGAAAGAGAAGCCCACAGAGGCTTCCAACAAGCCTGATTTCATACCTCCCAATTCTCAAATTTTTTATTTTATTTATTTATTTTTTTTTATTTTTTTTTGGTTGCATCGTTTCCATTTAATGCGAAAAAGGCATTACATTATTTCATTGTAGGTTTACACTATGATTACCTTTCAATTTCTATTCACATACCCTTTATCTTTCCTTACTCATGTTTAACTTAAGTTTGATAATAATTATAATTATATTAATTACTAATTACCTCATGACCTCAACAGACATCTTATTATATTACCTCACTTCCATAAAACTCTTCATTTTATATCATTATAATTATATTAATTATAATTAAAGACAGAATTAACCAAATGTCCTTATTATATTACCTTCCCCACTTCCTTTAACTCATCTTATTTTATATCATAACCTTTGGACTCTTAATCAAATGATACTAGAGGGGATTTCGATTTAGTTTATGTGTATTCCATGTTAATATAGTTTCATGAAACGTGTCGATCAACCTTATCTCAATACAATTGTAACCTTCTCTTTCCTTTGCGAAATTTGGATACCCACTATGCTAGTCTGGTATTCGTGCCATTCTCCTCACGTCTTATCATTTATTTGCTGTGAATTTTTGGCTTATTAAATGCGCTCCATGTAATTTCGATTGAATTTAACTGTTTGATAAATTGAAGAGCGACATCCTCATCTTTATGAGCCACCATAAGGTTTAATAAGCCGTATGGGCGATAGAGGTCTAGTTCGATTGTGATCACGTGGTATTGGATTCGCGTATCAAAGCCTCATTACTTTCGTTTCAAGTGATTTTCTGGTGTAGCGGATAAATACCAAATTTAATTCGTTACTTGTCATATTAATTTTTGGAAACAGAGGAGTACCTTACCTCTTAACTCCTCGATCAATGGCTTCACCATCTGAATCGCCGTTAGGCGACTTGGATGCATCGCCTATTAGGATTTGTTGTTTGATTCAGCACATTATTGTAAATCCAACAATCTTGGTTAAACATTGATTCTTTTACCTCTTCACCGCTGTTCAGTTGTTACGGACCGTGTTGAGTAAACATACTGTAGTAATATGAGGTGATTAGTTTCATCTCTTTGCCTTGCTCCTGTGCGATAACGAATTTCTCGATAACATCTTTACTAGAGTTTGAACTTTTGTCTCTATAATTTATAGAATTCTTCATTTGCCATTTAGGATGAAGCTACATTTTTCTTCATGCATTCTGATTTGGTATTATACATTTGTACTATTGGAATAATTATACTTGAGAAAATATTTTTTGAGGTATATAAGTTCGCAGCACCATAGCAGTTAGCTTGGGTTTTCCTACACCTTGGGTCTGGTGTCATGTCTAGGACTTCAGGTTTTACGCGAGCTCTCCTGGCTTCGTGACCCAATCCTCTTCTCAAAAGTAAAATTAATTGTGTGCAACACATTGATGTCATAAGATTCTCACTTTCATTTTCGTTTAAACTTCCATTATTTGACGTATAAACATAAAATAATTTTCTATTTTACTCGTTCTCTGGAGAGTTTCTCTGGCTTTTAGTCGATTTTTTTAATAACCCTTTATTCATGATGATTTCTGTATTATCACTTGTGAGATTGCTATGAGGAGAGAGGAGGATTCTCCTCTCAATTACTCGCCTTTCTCACGGTTATCATATTGACTTAGTTACGTTATTACCTCTCTCTCTTCGATGTTTCATTGATTTTAGTTTTTTTTCTTGCCGGATAAATGCCATTGCTCTCCTTATGCACTTAGCAGAGATCGTGGCGCTCCTTAAAAATATGTAACAATTGTTTACCTAGTGCTTGGAGTCGGTATAGACTGAACTCACGCTCAGGAGGGAAATTCGATTCTTCGCTACGATTTATAGGTTTATATTTTGACATTTGTTTACATATTGTAATATTGATACTAAATTGTAATCTCAGTTTAACACACTAATAAGTAAATCCCCACCCTGAATAATTATGGGGCTCTGTTCATGGGACTTTATAAAGTTGTTTTGAAATTGTATAAGATATCCACATATACATTAGTCTTTTCTGGGTTTTTATAATACCCACTTTTGATTTCAGTTATTGTATTTATGAGTCTGCCCCAACAGTACCCTCTCTTTGCCCGTTTTGTCTTGGCTGAAAGTAATACTTAACTTTTGGCGATTTAATTATATATATATATATATATATATATATATATATATATATATATATATATATTACACATACTCTTCACTCTGTGTAGTTTATTGCCTCTAGGCTCTTAGGCCATGCAATTTTTAACTATATTCATACTGTAGTGATATTAGAATGAATAATGTACTGTAATAAAAAGTTTCCTATTCCAGGAGAACATAGCTTCTGTGATGGTAAAAGTTTAAATATCTGAATGAAATCAATAGTATTATTGTGAGTCAAAACTTTCTAAATTTCTTCCTCCAGTTGTATTTAACTGACCCTAAAGTCGAAATGCCCGGTTCTTTTTCTTCTGAAGTTTAGATAACCAGAGTGATATGATCATTTATAACAGAATGACACTGTAGTTCTATGTAGATGCTTGAGGAATTAAGGTGTTATGTCTTTGCACATAATATGTATCCAAATTGTCTACAAGGATGAATGCACTTGCACTTCTTTCTTTATGTTTAGAGAACATTGGGGTTTAAAATCTACAAATTTACCCTCTTGATTTGGATTATCACGAAAGACTAGAATACATATAATTCAATATATCAAACTGGGGTGATCATGCATGTTGGATATTTACTCAACTATCCTTTGTATTTACTTACTATGCTATAATATTTGAATGGTTTCATAAGTTACTTGTCTATGATCAGTATTTCGTAAATTATCAGTTGCTTTCCTCTGCTATAACATGTGTTGCTTACATACAACTTTCATGACCATTAATTTTCTAATTACATGTGAATGGTATGTTGACCCTGAGGTCAGTTTATAGGTCTCTCCTTCTATTCTCTCATGCACAGTGAAATTTAAAACTCATTTTCGACTATTTTCCAATATAATACAGGAATTCAAATTCTCTCTCATGTATGTATACATTAGAATCATGCTAGGAAACAGAAGCAGATTAAAACAATTTCATAAATTTTCCTGTGAAATAAAATAATAAGTATCCTCAGATTTAAACCAATCACTGGTTTAAAGACTCTGTTGGATTCTACTTCACCACTCCAATTCTACAACTATACAGAAGTTCATGGATTATTTCCTTATGATCAATTCTGTTAAATGTAGAATTGATATTCTAATAAACAGTCAAATTTTTTATATGTAGCCAATTCATACTATATGAAATAGAACATCAACAATTTTAGATGCATACCACTCATGCAATTGACCAACCTCCCAACCTTAGAGTCCTTTTTGTCTCCCAGAACTCACCCCTGAGCTGAGATCTTCTCCTTGAAACAGATCAACCTCTAATCTGTATAAGAGCAGCTTATTTAAGCTATTGTTCCCAAAAGCATGTTTCTAATTCTGCGTCCAGAATATCAGGATGCTTTTCTTCCTGTTTGCCTAGGCTTCCCAATTTAGGGATTATTTAAAGTTGTTTTATGCTTTTCCTCAGCTTTTCCAGCTTTTTACCTCTTCCCAACTACTTTCCTCATCATTGGGGGAATTCATATTTTTCCTCAAAAATCAAAATTTAAATTTAATTTCTTTCAAGGATTTTTGAAAGATTGTGGGGAAATATTTGCCTTATCCATCCTCATGAATTTAGCAAGTGATCTCATAATCTCATTTTGGTCAATCTGCACCACATTATTTTATTCATTTCCTCAATTAAATTTTTAATTACATTCACAAAATGTTTATCCTTTGGGGTCCACTCCCCTTAGGATTAAAGTTCAAATGTCTACTTTGAAATTCAAACACATGAATTGGAGGTGTTACATATTCCCCTTGTGAAAATAAACACCATCCTCGGTGTTGTTATTCAACTACTAGAGTTCATTTTGCAAATAAAAATGGATATTTTTCCATAATTTCAGCTTCTCTTTCCCAGGTAGCTTCTTCAGCAGTAAAGTGCTTCCACTCCACCTTTACTCTTGCTACTGTTCTGCTTCTCAATTCAATTTCTTCCCGCTCCAATATTTGTAGCGGTTCTGGCAGAAACTCCCCTTCTGGTTCCACCTGTACAACATTCCAATCAACTATGTGAGAAGCATCATGCACATATCTTTTTAATAACGAAACATGAAATACATCATGAACTCTAACATGGGGTGGTAAGGCCAGCTTGTAAGCCACTGGTCCCACCCTTTCTAATACTTCGAAAGGACCATAGTATATAGGGCCAGTTTTGCACAACTTCCCGCATAAAGGGTACTCTTTTTTGGTTTAATACGCAAATATACATGCTCCCCCACTTTAAATTCCCGGTGCACTCCTTTCTTATCAGCATAATTCTTCTGGCGATCTTGTGCTGTCTTGATGTTTCTTTGTATCTGTTTGACAATTCTTTCCATCTCTTGCAAAGCATCTGGTCCCAACATTAGCTTATCTTCTGACTGACTCCAGCTCAAAGGAGTACGTCACTTCCTTCCATACAATGCCTCAAACGGACTCATTTTGATGGAGGATTGGTAGCTGTTATTATAGGAAAATTCAGCTAAATGCAAGTAATCTTCCCACTTTGAGGGTCTATCCATCACATACATTCTCAGCATATCCTCCAAAATTTTATTAGTTCTTTCCATTTGGCCATCGGTCTGAGGGTGGTAAGCGGTACTAAAATTCAATTTAGTGCCCATACCTCCAAACAACCCTTTCCAAAAGGCTGCTGTAAACTTAGCATCTCTATTAGAAACAATCACCTTCGGAACCCCATGGAGCCTCACTACCTCCTTCAGGAACACATTTGCTACTTGAGTTGTCCCAAAGGTATATTTCACTGGTATAAAGTGAGCAGCTTTGGTTATAGTGTCTACTACTACCATTACAGAATCATGCTGGTATTTGGTTTTGGGTAACCCTGTTATGAGATCCATGGAAACTGTGTCCCATTTCCATTCGGAAATCGGTAAAGGGTTTAAAAGGCCAGCAGGATGCTGATGTTCAACTTTGACTAGTTGACATTCCATGCATCTACTTAAGTATTCTGCTACATCTCTCTTCATTCCTGGCCAGAACAACTTCTTTTTCAGGGCTGTTAACATTTTATGATATCCTGGATGTCCTTCATATGGTTTTTTGTGGTACTCATCCAAAATTTGCCATTTTAAGGACTCTACATTGGGAATATACAATCTGTCTTTATAACGGATCAGCCCTTTTTTATTTTGAGTGAAATCACTTTTCTCCTTTTTTTGTAATTTTACCAGAAGTGTTTCATAATTTGGGTCTTGGTTTCCTACCTTATTCACCAACTCTTCTATATCCATCTGAGCACTGCTTCCAATACTATTGATATTCTGACATGCATTTCTGCTCAAGGCATCAGCAACTTTATTTTCTTTCCCTCTAATATGTTTTATCTCCATATCAAATTCACTTAAAAAGGACAACCATCTGGCTTGTCTGGCATTCAAATCAGTTTGGGAAAAGAAATATTTGAGACTAATATGATCAGTCATCAATGTAAATTTCTTTCCAAGAAGATAGTGTCGCCACATTTTCAAAGCATTGATAACAGCTATTAATTCTAAATCATAGGCACTATAATTCTGTTCATGTATCTTCAGTTTCCTAGATTCATAGGAAATAACTGAATTTTCCTGCAAAAGGACTCCTCCCAATCCTTCTCTACAGGCATCCGTACATACCACAAATTCTTTATCAGGATCTGCAATTTTCAATATAGGGGTTGTAGTAAGTTTCAGTTTTAATTAGTCAAAACTGTTTTGACATTTTTCAGTCCATTCAAACTTGACACCTTTCCTTTGTAATGATGTGATGGAATGTGCTATGGCAGAAAATCTTTCTACAAATCTGCGATAATAACCTACAATCCCCATGAATGCTCTCACTGCTGAAACATCAGCTGGTACAGGCCATTCTTTTATAGCCTTTATCTTTTCAGGGTCAACCGCAAGGCCTTGTTCAGAAATAATATGACCCAAGTATTGGATCTTATCTTTATAAAACTGACATTTGCTAAACTTGGCATATAGCTGATTTTCCTTTAGAGTTTGCAATACTATCCTCAAGTGTTCTTTATGTTCCTCCTCACTTCTTGAGTAAACTAGGATATCATCTATGAACACAAGGACAAATTTATCCAAGTACTTGTTTAACACACTGTTCATTAGGCACATAAATGTGGCAGGGGCGTTTTTCAAACCAAAAGGTAGGACTACAAATTCGTAGTGACCATACCTGGTTCGAAAGGCTGTTTTTCTGATGTCTTCTTCTTTAATTCTAAGCTGGTGATAACTAGTTCTTATGTCAATTTTCGAAAATACTGAAGCCCCTCTCACTTGATCAAAAAGATCATCAATTCTAGGCAAAGGGTATCTGTTTTTAATGGTCAACTTATTCAGTTGACGATAATCAACGCACATCCTAAAGGTTCCATCTTTCTTTTTCACGAACAACACCGGTGCTCCCCAAGGAGATACACTCGGTCTGATATACCCTTTATCTAACAGTTCTTGCAATTGCATTTTCAGTTCCATCAGTTCAGGAGGACTCATTCGGTAAGGCGCTCGGGAGACAGGTGTTGGTCCCGGCACCAGATTGATTGAGAAATCAATCTCTCTTTTGGGGGGAAGATGAGGGATTTCCTTTGGGAAAACTTCCCTGAATTCTCTTATTACTGGTATCGCATCCAGTAATTCCTCTTCAGTTTTCTATTCTGTTTCTTCCACATACACTGCATAAACTTGGTATCCTTTTCTAGTTGTTATTTTTAATTGCAATGCTGAAATATGTCTTACAGAAATAGGCTTTTGTTTCCCTTTGAGAATAAAAGGTTTCCCTTCCTCATCTACACAATGCAAAGTCTTATCCCAGCAGTTCATCAAGGCTTTCTTCTTTTCCAGCCAGTCCATTCCTATCAGTAAATCATATGACCCTAAGGGCAGAATGTTCAAATTTACTTCTGTTTGAAGCTCATTTAATTTAATTTCTGTTCTGGGCAGTTTATGTGTTACCTTTTCTCTTAGTTCCAGTGGCCAGCTGTACCAGCCATGACTGTTGAAATTTTTCAGTTTTTAAGTTACATTTTTCTACAATCTTTGGACTAATGTAACTCAAAGAAGCACCTGGATGAATCAGAATAGTAACAGGTAGGTCAGAAATCTTACCCTCCATTTCCACCATGGTTGCTTGATGTTCTGCTTGCCGATTTTCTAGGGCTGCACTGATAGTTGGTATATTTCTGGCTATATCATTTACTGTTGTCGCTTCCCAATTCCTCATGAGCATATGAATGTTTCGATGCGGACAGTCCCTCAAAAGATGGGGTTCTCCACAGCCCCAACCTTTCAGGGGTTCTCTCATTTTAACTATCCCTTCATTTTTACTGTCTCCATCTATTTGTTTGGAAGCTACTTGGGACTGAGCAGTTTGGCTTTCTTTGGGTTTATTAAACTTTTTTCGCTGATGGTCTCTGCCAAAATTTTTCAAATAGGCTGGTTTATGTTTCCTCCCTTTGAACTCATTTTTATTTACCCGGCTTTTCCCTTGATCGGATTTTCCTTTCAACTATTGGTAACATAATCTAGCTTTTCTAATAGCTTCGTCCATTGTTTTTGGGTTGTCACACTCAATTTTCTCTTTGTATACTGCAGGCAAGAAATTTAGAAATATTTGAACTTTTGCCTTCTCTTCCCTTATGTAGGGTACGTATTTCAACAGATTTGTAAAATTAGTAACAAACTCATCTATAGTGAGTTGTCCCAGTCTAAGTTCATGAAATTCTTTTGCTTTATCATCATAGTAACGTTCATTTAGGTAGCGGTTCTTGAACTTAACCTGAAAATCTTCCGAGGTGACTGTCTTTTAATAAATGGCATGCACCATTTTCGTCTCCTCCCACCACAAGGTAGCCTTGCCTTGTAGCTGATAAACATCTAATCTGGCCTTCAGCTTGCTATCATATTCATAAACCTGGAAGTACTTGATCATGTTCAATAACCAAGCTTCCGCATCCTCCTCCTTCTACCCATCATAGGAGGGAGGTTTGATTTTCCGGAATTCCCCCTGTAATTCCTTTTTCTGTTTATATTGATGCCTTACTGCATCTTCATCTTCAAAATCATCCGTTTTCCTCTTTCCGGAACCTTTTCCTTCCTGTTTGTTCCGCGAAGTTAATTCCCTGATGAGCTTTTCCTGCTCCTCGTTGGCTAATGACAATCTGTCATTCTAGCTTTTTATCTCAGCCAGCTCTTGTTGCAATTCCTGCAACATAGCCATCATGGGCACATTTGGATCTGGTGCATTTTCCTCATCACGCAGATCAACATAAATTTCGCCACCTTCTTCCATTTCAGCACCACTGTACACACTCAACACAGATCAGTGAAATAATAATAAAATACAATAATTTTTTTTTTCTTTCCACAGAATTAAATTTATACAGTGAATACATAGCAACAGCGAGCACAATGTCACCAGCCCAGTTTTGTAGCATGGGCTCTGATACCATTTGTCACACCTCCGAATTCACAAAAAAAAAAAAATTGGTATTAGAGTTGCGTCGTTTCCAGTTAATGCGAATAAGGCATTCTATCATTTCGTTGCAGGTTTACACTATGATTACTTTTCAATTTCTATTCACATCCCCACTTTATCTCTCCATATTGTAATTTACTTGATTGGTAATAATTATAATTATATTAATTATAATTACCTCTGACATAACCAAACGTCCTTATTATATTACCCCACTTCCATACATCTCTTCGTTTTATATCACAATCCTTTGGACTCTTAATCAAATGATATAGAGGGGAATTCGGTTTGTTTTATGTGCATTCCATGTTGATATAGTTCCATGCACGTATAAAATCCAAGCGGTCATCGGTCCTTATCCTTGGTTGTCATGTCTCCCTTTTTCCAACCACAAATTTTTTTTTTTATACATATATATGGGTGATTGACTTGTCCTTCGTGGTTGAATTTAATTTAGCTTAATGCACCCTTACTATATATGATTATCTTTGATTTATCTCATATGATAATTTATTATTTAAACTTCCATAAAATTTAAGACAACCCTTATATTTTATAATACCCCCGTTAAGTCGTTCTGTCCCACTCATACCTCAATTGAAGTTTTATTTCACTACCTCATAATTGAAATTTCGGTCTTTATATAGTCCGAATCTTTTCAAAGGTTTGGGGAATGTCGTGCTATTGGAGAGGGGTATTATTCCCATTACCATGGGTACGCTACATGTATAGCGATGGTGTGAATTACATGTGATAATGATTTATTTTCTCACTTGCATATATACGAGATATCAAAGACCCGTAAATGGTCGACAAGTGTGGGTTTGTCAACCTCTGTCCTACGTCCCTGTGGCATGAAGAATTAATTCGTTTCACCCACCCTGGTACCTTGACTTGATACGAGATCAGTCGTGAAGTAGACACGTAGGTTTATGAATTCGAGTTTTGTGTATTAGAGATCCACACCAGCTACGGCCTTCATGCGTTTGGGAATTGTCGATTTGTTTAACTGCGTGATAATCCGACTCTGAGTTGTTTACTGACATATGATACTAAATGTACGATTTCCTACGCTGGTGTTTAATGTTTCGATCTCCATCGAGGTTTTCAAGAGTCCTTGTCTTTGCGTTTGATTTTATTTCAGAAACCCTAGAACGCCATTCCTATGTTGAATTGACACCGGGCTGATATCGAGCCACGAGCTAGGGTTTCAACGAAAACAAATTTTTTCCAGCCTCGTTATCTTCCAGAGTTTTCGTTTCATTTCATTATCCTTTCTCATATGCATCTCTGCTTTTTGCTTTACTCCACGAAGTGCCGCAACTCGGGAGGATGTTTACCAACGCGTGGTTCTGGGTTTCAGCGGGAAGGTAACCAAGTTCACTTCTGGAATTTTTTTTTCTTCCTATGGTCGATGTCTTTCAGATTTGCTGATGTATATTCTATGAATTTTTCTGTTGGTTGCAAGAACGGTGCCTCATCCGAACATGCGTTGGATTGTTTACCAAGTCCGCAGACTCCAACCCACGTCGTTCTATGGCTATGCTTCTCCCTTTTGCATCTGAGTTCTGAAGAGGGGTGAGGGTTTTGAACCCCAACAGACAGCCTGAGCTGGTGCAAAGCAAAGTCTCTTCAACTCGTTATGGTTAGTTGAAACCCTCACTGTGTTTATTTGTTGTGATAGACGTGCATATGGATATATGATAACCAATTGTATTCTGATTTCTACAGATACCCTTCGCTACAATGGATGCAATTCTTCTATTTTTCTTCAGGGTTTCTAATCGTTCCTCATCACGTTTATAGGTAACCCTGGTTCCCACCATTTCCATATCATACCATCTACTAGTTTATCGATTCAGTTTTTGGGCTTGCGCCTCTTCAAATGCGTATGGTATATTTTGGTTTCAGGTTATGTGAGCACGCTGGCAAACGAAACTCCCGACCATGCTCGTTTTCCATTTCCTCTGGCAACGACTGAGTCGTTCCTTCAATCTCCCTCTCAGGGGTTTCGTTTTACTATGTACATAGTGGACGTCCTAGCAACTATGTTAGTTTTTCATTTTTCCATTGCTTTATGATGCAGGGTATGACTGTCTAGCAGTCAACGTTGTATCAAGACTATATGATACTAGTTTTTACACACAATTTGTGCATACACTGCGCCACATTTCTATTTGCTTCGAGGTCTGTTGCTATGCTGACCTCGCCCTTCACTTGTCGGTATGTTGGTCATGAAACTCGTTCAGGTGGTCTATGGCCGCCCCCTCCTTAACCGCATTTTCTCTCCTACAAGTTTCTTTCCTCGTTATATAATTCGTGCTGGTCTCGCACTAGAAGTATAACCTATCACTACTGTGTATGACATATTTTCGCACCATGTTCGTTACCTTCTGGAATTTGGTTTTATTTATCTTTATTAAGTTCTGCTGGTGTTGTTATCGATACCTTGTTTTCCTGGCTCAATTTGTTTAGATAATACAAATCTCAGAAGATGTCGGTGATGACTGTGCTACCCACCGATCTAGATTTTTAAGTGTAGATTGCTATTGTAAGTCAATGATTCCATGACTGAAAGTGCTTTCGCATCATACTTGGTTTCTCGTTTCTTCTTTGGAGATTTATCTTGAGGACGTGTAGTAGATAAAAGTATTCATTCAGTTTTATATGGGTTTCTAAAATCATTGCCAGTACAGTTATATGCAATTATACATGTAAGGCATGAATATGATTAAATTTTTTCTGCATAGACAGAAATGTTTATACATCATTTACATGGTCTAATTCTGTTGTGTCTAGAGATATATTGTTCACTTCATTACTAGCATGGTATCTTGTTTCTAAGGATTAATGGACGAACAATAAATTTCTCTGGCTATAACTACTGTAATACAATTTCTGACAGTCCGAATATAGGTTTTTTTTTTCTGGTCCTGCCTTCTTCAGAAATTGCTTGACCTTCAATTTTTCTTGTGTTGAATAATACTCAAATAACTTTTTATTATGCCAAAGACTTCTTACAATTCCAAAATTTTAAGATGAGATTTACAGATGCTTGAACAATACTAGGAACTTTTGCATATAAAATTTACTTCCTATATACCTCTACTATCATATGAGGAATGTACAGATTTCTAGTGCAGGTTATGTTTTTTTTTTTCTTTTCATTTTAACTATGAATTCTCATATGCACATTCTGATCTGGTTATAGTAACTCTCCTAGTGCTCTATTTTATTCTTGCTCATAGAGTGCATTAACATAGGAGAAGCAGATTGAAATAAATTCAAGTGTTATATTCTGTGGACATAGAAGTATCCCCAGATCTGAACAAAGATGGTTTAGAAATTCTGGTGGATTCTATGTTTCACAGCTAATGTCTACAACTATACAGAGTTCAGAAGGTGAATACCTTCTACTAATTCTGTTAAATGTAGCATTTACAGTATAATATATAACAAACCTTTATATGTAGCCAATTCATACTGAAGTAAAGAAAACAACAGATAAGTAGAATTACATACCACTCAGCAAAATGACCAACCTCCCAACCTTAGAGTTCTATTTTTCTCCGAGAACTCACCCCCGAGCTGAGATCACCTCCACCACAGACTAACCTCAATCTGTTTAAGAGTAGCTTATTTAAGCTATTGTTCCCCAAAGCATGTTTCTAATTCTGCGTCCAGAATCTCAGAATGCTTTTCTTCCTGTTTGCCTAGGCTTCCCAATTTAGGGATTATTTAAAGCTGTTTTATGCTTTTCCTCAGCTTTCCCATCTTTTTACCTCTTCCCAACTACTCTCCTCATCATTGGGGAAATTCAGATTTTTCCTCAAAAATCTAAATTTAAAACTTATTGTCTTTCAAGGAATTTTGAAAGATTGTGGGGAAATATTTGCCTCATCCATCCTCACAGATTTAGCAAGTGATCTCATCATCTCATTTTTGGTCAATCTGCACCACAATACTTTATTCATTTCCTCAATAAAATGTTTAATTACATTCACAAAATAATTATCCTTTGGGGTCCACTCCCCTTAGGATGTAAAGTTCAAGTATCTAACTTTAAAAAGAAATCACATGAATTGGGGGTGTTACATATTCCCCCTCTGAAAATAAACACCGTCCTCGGTGTTGTTATTCAACTACTAGAGTTTATTTTGCAAACAAATATGGATATTTTTCCATCATTTCAGTCTCTCGTTCCCAGGTAGCTTCTTCAGCAGTAAAGTGCTTCCACTGCACCTTTACTCTTGCTACCGTTCTGCTTCTCAATTCAATTTCTTCCCGCTCCAATATTTGAAGCGGTTCTAGCAGAAACTCCCCTTCTGGTTCCACCTGTACCACATTCCAATCAACTATGTGAGAAGCATCATGCACATATCTTTTTAATAATGAAACATGAAAGACATCATGAACTCTAACATGGGGTGGTAAGGCCAGCTTGTAAGCCATTGGTCCCACCCTTTCTAATATTTCAAAGGGACCACAGTATCTAGGGGCCAATTTTGCACAACTCCCAGCATAAAGGGTGCTCTTTTTGGGTTTAATACGCAAATATACATGCTCCCCAACTTTAAATTCTCTATGCACTCTTTTATGATCTGCATAACTCTTCTGGTGATCTTGTGCTGTCTTGATGTTCTTTTGTATCTGTTTGACAATTCCTTCCATTTCTTGTAAGGCATCTGGTCCCAACATTAGTTTGTCTTCTGGCTGACTCCAGCTCAAAGGAGTACGACACTTCCTTCCATACAGTGCTTCAAACGGACTCATTTTGATGGAGGATTGATAGCTATTATTATAGGCAAACTCAGCTAAATGTAAGAAATCTTCCCACTTTGAGGGTCTATCCATCACATACATTCTCAACATGTCCTCCAAAATTTGATTAATTCTTTCTATCTGACCATCAGTCTGAGGGTGGTAGGCAGTGCTAAAATTCAATTTAGTGCCCAATCCTCCAAATAACCCCCTCCAAAGGGCTGCTGTAAATTTAGCATCCCTATCAGAAACAATCACCTTAGGGACCCCATGGAGTCTTACTATCTCCTTCAGGAACACATTCGCTACTTGAGCTGTCCCAAAGGTGGATTTCACTAGTATAAAGTGAGCAACTTTGGTTAAAGTGTCTACTACTACCATTACAGAATCATGCTGGTATTTGGTTTTGGGTAATCCTGTAATGAAATCCATGGAAACAGTGTCCCATTTCCATTCTGCAATGGGCAAAGGGTTTAGAAGAGCGGCAGGATGCTGGTGTTCCACCTTAACTAGTTGACATTCCATGCATCTACTTAAATATTCTGCTACCTCTCTCCTCATTCCTTGCCAAAATAATTCTTTTTCAGGGCTGTTAGCATTTTATGATATCCTGGATGTCCTGCATAAGGTTGTTTGTGGTATTCATCCAAAATTTCTCTTTTTAAAGACTCTACATTGGGAATATACAATCTGCTCTTATAACAGATCAGCCCTTTTTGATTTTGAGTGAAACCAGTTTTCTCCTTTTTTTGTAATTTTACCAGAAGTGTTTCATAATTTGGATCTTGGTTTGCTGCTTTAAGCACTAATTATTATACATCAATCTGAGCACTACTTCCAATATTATTGATATTTTCACAAGCATTTCTGCTCAATGCATCATCAACTTTATTTTCTTTCCCTTTTATATGTTTTATGTCCATGTCAAACTCACTTAACAAGGACAGCCATCTGGCCTGTCTGGCATTCAGGTCAGGTTGAGAAAAGAAATATTTGAGACTAATATGATCAGTCATCAATGTAAAATTTTTTCCAAGCATATAATGCCGCCACATTTTGAAAGCATGAATAACAGCTGCTAATTCTAAATCATAGGCGCTATAATTCTGTTCATGCATCTTCAGTTTCTTGGATTCATAGGCAATCACTGAATTTTCTTGCAAAAGAACTCCTCCCAATCCTTCTCTACATGCATCCGTACATACCACAAATTCTTTATCAGGATCTGCAATCTTCAGTATACGGGCTGTAGTAAGTTTCAGTTTTAATTTGTCGAAATTGTTTTGGCATTTTTCAGTCCATTCAAACTTGACACCTTTCCTCTGTAAGGAAGTGATGGGATGTGCTATGGCAGAAAATCTCTCCACAAATCTTCGATAATAGCCGGCAATCCCCATGAATGATCTAACTGCTGAAACATCAGCGGGCACTGGCCATTCTCTTATAGCTTTTATTTTCTCCGGGTCAACAGCAAGACCTTGTTCAGAAATAATATGACCCAAGTATTGGATATTGTCCTTATAGAACTCACATTTGCTGAATTTAGCATATAGCTGATTTTCCTTTAGAGTTTGCAACACTATCCTCAGGTGTTCTTTGTGTTCCTCTTCACTGTTTGAGTAAACTAAAATATCATCTATGAACACAAGGACAAATTTATCCAAATACTTGTTTAACACACTGTTCATTAGACACATAAATGTGGTAGGGGTGTTTGTTAACCCAAAAGGTAGCACTACAAATTCGTAGTGGCCAAACCTGGTTCTAAACACTGTTTTGCTGATGTCTTCCTCTTTAATTCTAAGCTGGTGGTAACCAGTTCTTAAGTCAATTTTTCAGAATACTGAAGCTCCTCTCACCTGATCAAAAATATCATCTATTCTAGGCAAAGGATATCTATTTTTAATGGTCAACTTATTCAGTTGCCTGTAATCAATGCACATCCTGAAAGTTCCATCTTTCTTCTTCACAAACAGCACTGGTGCTCCCCAAGGAGACACACTTGGTCTGATATACCCTTTATCTAGCAGTTATTGCAATTGTATTTTCAATTCCATAAGTTCAGGAGGACTCATTCGATAAGGTGCTCGTGAAACAGGTGTTGCTCCCGACACCAGATCGATTGAGAAATCAATCTCTCTTTTGGGAGGAAGGTGAGGGATTTCCTTTGGAAAAACTTCCTTGAACTCTCTTATTACTAGTACAGCATCCAGTGATTCTTCTTCAGTTTTCTGTTCTGTTTCTTCCACATGCACTCCATAAACTTGGTATCCTTTTCGAGCTGTTCTTTTTAATTGCAATGCTGAAATCTGTCTTACAGAAATAGGTTTTGGTTTCCCTTTGAGAATAAACATTTTCCCTTCCTCCTCTACATAGTGCAAGGTCTTATCCCAGCAATTCATCAAAGCTTTCTTCTTTTGCATCCAATCCATTCCTATTAATAGATCATATGACCCTAAGGGTAGAATGTTCAAATTCACTTCTGTTCGAGACTCATCTAATTGAATTTCCTGTTCTGGGCAATTTATGTTTTACCTTTCTTTTTGTTCCAGTGGCCAGTTGTAACAGCCATGACTGTTGAAATTTTTCAGTTTTTAAGTTACATTTTTCTACAATCTTTGGACTAATGTAACTCAAAGAAGCACCTGGGTCAATCAGAACAGAAACATGTAGGTCAGAAATCTTACCCTCCATTTCCACCATGGTTTCTTGATGTTCTGCTTGCCGACTTTCTAGGGCTGCACTAATAGTTGGTATGTTTCTGGCTATATCATTTACTGTTGTCGCTTCCCTCTCTCTCATGAGCATATGAATGTTTCGATGAGGGCAGTCCCTAAAAAGATGGGGTTCTCCACAGCCCCAACATTTCAAGGGCTCCTTCATTCTGACTGTTCCCTCCTTTTTACTGTCTCCTTCTACTAGTTTTGATGCCACTTGAGACTGTACAGTTTGACTTTCTTTGGGTTTACTAAACCTTTTTTGCTGATGATCTCTGCCAAAATTCTTCAGATAGGTTGGTTTCTGTTTTCTCCCCTTGAATTCATTCTTACTTACCCAACTTTTTCCTTGATCAGTTTTTCCTTTGAACTGTTGGTAACACAATCTAGCTTTTCTAACAGCTTCGTCCATTGTTTTGGGATTATCAAACTCAATTTTCTCCTTGTAGACCACAGGCAAACAATTCAGAAACCTCTGTACCTTCGCCTTTTCCTCCCTTATGTAAGGTACATACCTCAATAGATTGGTAAATTTAGTAACAAACTCATCGATAGTGAGCTGTCCCAATCTAAGATCATGAAATTGTTTTGCTTAGTCATCATAGTACCGCTCATTCAAGTAGCGATTCTTGAATTTAGCCTGAAAGTCTTCCCAAGTAACTGTCTTTTCATCTATGGCATGTACCATCTTTGTCTCCTCCCACCACAAGGTAGCCTTACCTTGTAGCTGGTAGACAGCTAACCTGGCCTTCAAATTGCTTTCATATTCATAAACCTGGAAATACTTAATCATATTTAGCAACCAGGCTTCAGCATCTTCCTCCTTCTCCCCGTCATAGGAGGGAGGTTTGATTTCGCGGAATTCCCCTTGTAATTCCTTTTTCTGTTTATTCTGATGTCGAATAACATACTCCTCATCTGATTCATCAGTTTTCCTCTTTCCGGAACCTTCGCCTTCTTGGCTGTTCCGTGAGGTTAATTCCTTGATGAGCCTTTCCTGCTCCTCACTGGCTAATGACAATCTATCATTTTGGCTTTTTATCTCAGCCAACTCTTGTTGCAATTTTTGCAACATAGCCATCATGGCAGCATTGGGATCTGGTTCACCACGCAGATCAACATAAATTTCTCCACCTTCTTCCATTCTATCACTCCACTGTACACTACATAGCACAAATCAGTGAACAGAAAAAAAAAAAACAACCAACAAAACAAAACTTTTGCTACAGCAACCAAAATCACACAGTGAGTACACAACAATCGTGAGCACTAAGTCACCAGCCCAGTTTTATAACTTGGGCTCTGATACCATTTGTCATGTCTCCCTTTTTCCAACCACAAATTTTTTTTTCTTTATACATATATATGGGTGATTGACTTGTCCTTCATGGTTGAATTTAATTCAGCTTAATGCACCCTTACTATATATGATTATCTTTGATTTATCTCATATGATAATTTATTATTTAAACTTCCATAAAATGTAAGACAACCCTTATATTTTATAATACCCCCGTTAAGTCGTTCTGTCCCACTCATACCTCAATTGAAGTTTTATTTCACTACCTCATAATTGAAATTTCGGTCTTTATATAGTCCGAATATTTTCAAAGGTTTGGGGAATGTCGTGCTATTCGAGAGGGGTCTTATTCCCATTACCATGGGTACGCTACATGTATAGCGATGGTGTGAATTACATGTGATAATGATTTATTTTCTCACTTGCATATATACGAGATATCAAAGACCCGTAAATGGTCGACAAGTGTGGGTTTGTCAACCTCTTTCCTACGTCCTTGTGGCATGAAGAATTAATTTGTTTCACCCACCCGGGTACCTTGACTTGATACGAGATCAGTCGTGAAGTAGACACGTAGGTTTATGAATTCGAGTTTTGTGTATTAGAGATCCACGCCAGGTACAGCTTTCATGCGTTTGGGAATTGTTGATTTGTTTAACTGCGTGATAATCTGACTCTGAGTTGTTTACTGACATATGATACTAAACGTACGATTTCCTACGCTGGTGTTTAATGTTTCGATCTACATTGGGATTTTCAGGAGTCCTTGTCTGTGTGTTTGATTTTATTTCGGAAAGCCTAGAACGCCATTCCTATGTCGAATTGACACCGAGCTGATATCGAGCCACGAGCTAGGGTTTCAACAAAAACAAATTTTTTCCAGCCTCGTTATCTTCCAGAGTTTTCGTTTCATTTCATTATCCTTTCTCATATGCATCTCTGCTTTTCGCTTTACTCCACGAAGTGCCACAACTCGGGAGGATGTTTACCAACGCGTGGTTCTGGGTTTCAGCGGGAAGGTAACCAAGTTCACTTCTGGAATTTTTTTTCTTCCTATGGTCGATGTCTTTCATATTTGCTGATGTATATTCTATGAATTTTTCTGTTGGTTGCCAGAACGGCGCCTCATCCGAACATGCGTTGGATTGTTTACCATGTCCGCAGACTCCAACCCACGACGTTCTATGGCTATGCTTCTCCCTTTTGCATCTGAGTTCTGAAGAGGGGTGAGGGTTTTGAACCCCGACAGACAGCCTGAGCGGGTGCAAAGCGAAGTCTCTTCAACTCGTTATGGTTAGTTGAAACCCTCACTGTGTTTATTTGTTGTGATAGACGTGCATATGGATATATGATAACCAATTTTATTCTGATTTCTACAGATACCCTTCGCTACGATGGATGAAATTCTTCTATTTTTCTTCAGGGTTTCTAATCGTTCCTCATCACGTTTACAGGTAACCCTGGTTCCCGCCATTTCCATATCATACCATCTGCTGGTTTATCGACTCGATTTTTGGGCTTGCGCCTCTTCAAATGCGTATGGTATATTTTGGTTTCAGGTTATGTGAGCACGCTGGCAAACGAAACTCCCGACCATGCTCGTTTGCCATTTCCTCTGGCAACGACCGAGTCGTTCCTTCAATCTCCCTCTAAGGGGTTTCGTTTTACTGTGTACACAGTGGACGTCCTACCAACTATGTTAGTTTTTTGTTTTTCCATTGCTTTATGTTGCAGGGTATGACTGTCTAGCAGTCAACGTTGTATCAAGACTATATGATACTGGTTTTCACGCACAATTTGTGCATACACTGTGCCACATTTCTATTTGATTTTATTTAATGTCGAGAAAAAATGGATTATGCGCATAGTTTGGTTTATCTTTGCTTCGAGGTCTGTCGCTATGCTGACCTCGCCCTTCACTTGTCGGTGTGTTGGTCATGAAACTCGTTCAGGTGGTCTATGGCCGCCCCTTCCTTAACCGCATTTTCTCTCCTACAAGTTTTTTTCCTCATTATATAATTCGTGCTGGTCTCGCACTAGAAGTATAACCTATCACTACTGTGTATGACATATTTGTGCACCATGTTGGTTACCTTCTGGAATTTGGTTTTATTTATCTTTATTAAGTTCTGCTAGTGTTGTTATCGATACATTGATTTCCTGGTTTAATTAGTTTAGATGATATAATCTTAGAAAATATCGGTGCTGACTGTGCTACGCACCGATCTAAATTTTTTTTGAGTGTAGATCGATATTGTAAATCTATGATTCCATGACCGAAAGTTCTTTTGCATCATACTTGGTTCCTTGTTTCCTCTTTGGAGATTTATCTTGAGGACATGTAGTAGATAAAAGTATTCATTCAATTTTATATGGGCTTCTAAAATCATTTCCAGTACAATTATATGCAATTATACATATAAGGCATGAATATGATTAAATTGTTTTTCTGCATAGACAGAGATGTTTATGCACCATCTACATAGTATAATTCTGTTGTATCCAGAGATAGACTGTTCACTGCATTGATAGCATGTTGTCTCGTTTCTAAGGGTTAATTAACGAACAATAAATTTCTCCGAATATAACTACAGTAATACAATTTCTGACAGTCCAATTATAAGTGTTCTTTCTGGTCCTGCCTTCTTTAGGAATTGTTTAGCCTTCAATTTTTCTTGTGTTGACTAATACTCAAATAGCTTGTTATTATGCCAACCACTTCTTACAATTTCAAATTTTTTTGATAAGATTTACAGATGCTTGAATAGTACTAGGAACTTCTGCATATAAAATTTACTTCCTATATACCTCTCTTATCATATGAGAAATGGACAGATTTCCAGTGCAGGTTATGTTTTTTTTTTTGAATTTAATTATGAATTCTCATGCACATTCTTATCTGGATATAGAAACTCTACTACTTCTTTGTTTTATCTATGCTCATAGAGTGCACTAACATAGGAGAAGTAGATTAATATAAACCCAAGTGTTATATTCAGTGGACGTACAAGTATCCCCAGATCTGAACAGAGATGGTTTAGAAATTCTGGTGGATTCTATTTTTCACAGCTAATGTCTACAACTCTACAGAGTTCTGAAGGTGAATACCTTCTACTGATTCTGTTAAATGTAGCATATATAGTATAATATATATAAAACCTTTATATGTAGCCAATTCATACTGAAGTAAAGAAAACACAGATAAGTAACATTTACATACCAATCAGCAAAATGACCAACCTCCCAACCTTAGAGTTCTATTTTTCTCCCAGAACTCACCCCCGAGCTGAGATCACCTCCACCACAGACTAACCTCAATCTGTTTAGGAGTAGCTTATTTAAGCTATTTTTCCCCAAAGCATGTTTCTAATTCTACGTCCAGAATCTCAGGATGCTTTTCTTCCTGTTTGCCTAGGCTTCCCAATTTAGGGATTCTTTAAAGTTGTTTTATGCTTTTCCTCAGCTTTCCCAGCTTTTTACCTCTTCCCAACTACTCTCCTCATCATTGGGGAAATTCATATTTTTCCTCAAAAATCTAAATTTAAAACTTATTGTCTTTCAAGGATTTTTGAAATATTGTGGGGGAATATTTGCCTCATCCATCCTCACAGATTTAGCAAGTGATCTCATCATCTCATTTTTGGTCAATCTGCACCACAATAATTTATTCATTTCCTCAATAAAATGTTTAATTACATTCACAAAATAATTATCCTTTGGGGTCCACTCCCCTTAGGATGTAAAGTTCAAGTATCTAACTCTAAAAATAAATCACATGAATTGGGGGTGTTACATCTGTACAAACAAAAAATTCTTTGTCAGGATCTGCAATCTTCAATATAGGAGCTATGGTGAGTTTTAGTTTTAATTGGTCAAAACTGTTTTGGCATTTTCCAGTCCACTCAAATTTGACCCCCTTTTTTTGTAGTGAGGTTATGGGATATGCTATGGCAGAAAATCTCTCCACAAATCTGCGATAGTAACCTGCAATCCCCATAAATGATCTCACTGCTAAAACATCAGTTGGCACAGAGTATTCTTTAATAGCCTTTATCTTTTCAGGGTCCACAGCCAACCGTGGCTTATAAATAATATGTCCCAGGTATTGGATCTTGTCTTTATAGAATTCACATTTACTAAACTTGGCATATAACTGGTTTTCTTTCAAAGTTTGCGACACTATCCTTAAGTGCTCCTTATGCTCCTCCTCACTTTTGGAATAAACCAAAATATCGTCTATAAACAAAAGCATGAAATTATCCAAGTACTTATTTAACACACTATTCATTAGGCACATAAAGGTGGTAGGGGCATTTGTCAAACCAAAAGGTAGGACTACAAATTCGTAGTGACCATACCTGGTTCGAAAAGTTGTTTTGCTAATCTCTTCCTCCTTAATTCTGAGCTGGTGATAACAAGTCCTTAAGTCAATCGTCGAAAATACTGAAGCTCCTCTCACTTGGTCAAAAAGATCATCAATTCTGGGCAAAGGGTATCGGTTTTTAATGGTCAACTTATTCAGTTGACGATAATCAATGCACAACCAAAAGGTTCCATCCTTCTTTTTCACAAATAGCACTGGTGCTCCCCAAGGAGACACACTTGGTACGATATAACCTTTATCTAGCAATTCTTGTAACTGCATTTTCACCTCCATGAGTTTAGGGGGACTCATTCAATAAGGGGCTCGAGAAACAGGTGTTGCTCCCGACACAAAATCGATTGAAAATTCAATCTCTCTTTTGGGCGGGAGATGAGGAATCTCATCTGGAAAAACTTCCTTAAACTCTCATACTACTGGCAAAGCATTTAGTAGATTTTCTTCAGTTTTCTATTCTGTCTCTTCTACATGTACTGCATAGACTTGGTATCCTTTCCTAGCTGTTCGTTTTAATTGTAGGGATGATATCTGTCTTACAGAGATGGGTTTTGATTTTCCCCTGAGAATAAAAGGTTTCCCACCTTCATCTATACCATGCATGGTTTTATCCCAACAATTCATCATGACTTTCTTCTTTTCCAGCCAGTCCATTCCTATCAGCAAGTGATATGAACCTAATGGCAGAATGTTTAAATTCACTTCTGTTTGAAAATCATTTAATTTGATTGTTGTTTGAGGTAACTTATGAGTTACATTCCTCTTGGTTCTAGTGGCTAACTAGACCAACCAGGATTGCTGAAATTTTTTAGTTTTGAGATTATATTTTTCTACAATTTTTGGACTAATGGAACTCAAGGAAGCACCCAGATCAATCAAAAGAGTAACAGATTGGTTAGAAATCTTACCCTCCATTTCAACCATGGTAGCTGGATGTTCTGCTTGCCGGTTCTCCAGGGCTGCACTGATGGTGGGTATATTTCGTGCTATGTCATTTATGTTGGTAGCTTCTCGATCTCTCATAATCATCTGAATGTTTCGGTGGGCACAATCCCTCAATAGATGCGGTTCTCCATATCCCCAACATTTCAAGGGTTCCCTCATATTAACTGTGCCCTCTTTTTTATTGTCTCCATCTATTTTTTTTGAACCCACTTGGGACTGAGCAGTTTGAATTTCTTTGGTTTTATTTAATTTCTTTCTCTGATGATCCCTACCAAAATTCTTCAAATAATCTGGTTTCTGTTTCTTCCCTTTCAAATCACTTCTATTTACCCAGCTTTTTCCATATGCAGTTTTTCCATTGAACTGTTGGTAACATAATTTAGCTTTTCTAACAGCTTCGTCCATAGTTTTTGGGTTATCAAACTCGATCTTCTCTTTGTACACAATCGGAAAACAGTTCAGAAACCTTTGCACCTTTTCCTTCTCTTCCCTAATGTAAGGGACATATCTCAACATATTGGTAAACTTGGTGACAAACTCATTAATTATGAGCTGTCCCAGTCTAAGTTCATGGAATTCCTTTGCTTTATCATCATAATAACATTCATTTAAGTAGCAGTTTTTAAATTTAACCTGGAAATCTTCCCAAGTAACTGTCTTTTCATCAATGACATGAACCATTTTCGTCTCTTCCCACCACAAGGTAGCCTTACCTTTTAGCTGGTAAACAACCAATCTGGCCTTCAGATTGCTTTCATATTCATAGATATGGAAGTACTTAATCATGTTTAGCAACTAGGCTTCAACATCTTCCTCCTTGTCCCCATCGTAGGAGGGAGGCTTGATCTTTCGGAATTCCCCCTGTAAAAGTGGGTTTTAGTTTTCTGTGTCTGTCCGTAATTTTTTTCCATAGAAATTGTGCCTTGGATTTCTGTAATTTCTTCCATAGAGATTGTGCCATGGATTCATTCGACACATGATGGAACAGCACATCATCCAACCATTACCGGATGGTTGTGATAGCCTTTCTTTCCATTCATCTTTCATCCTTTCCATGTTAGTTACTATCATCCCAGTCATCCCTATTGACAGAACAACAGGAATTCTGTCATCCCAGTCCTCCCTATTGACGAAGCACAACTTGGTCAATAACGTTCCAAAATCTTGTGAAATGGCTCTACTGTATCGTTAGCTTGCAGGTGATATGGTGTTGTATTGTGGTGACGAATCATGAATTCCTTTACTAATTCAACCACTGCTCCACCAAAAAAATGCTGACCCTGATCATTCCTAGGGCAGTTTTTGAAGCCTCACACTCCTCCTCCCACCTTTTCTCCAGTCAAGACCTCCCAAGCCTCATCCCTATCCACCTTTGCGTATAGAGAGATTGAGAAGGTGGTTTAGCCAGTTGAGAGGCACCGCCAAAAAACTACATATAGAAAGGCACCGTGAGAGCCAGATCTAGACATTCCTGAGAGAGACCATTTATGTTGATTATTGTGCAATTCATCAGTGACAGCTAAAAGAAACCTCAGAAATTCCTGGGTAGGGCCTATCTAGAAATAAATGTCTTCTCCATAGGTTACAGATCTAATTCTAGAAGCATTTCTACATAGCCTACATAGCTAGTTACAATCCAGTTCTATTTTAGACATAGCTTTATATTTAATTAGCATTCATGGGATTGTTTTATTTGTATTATGTAATCAATTCAATTAGCATTCACTGGATTGTTTTATTTCTATTATGTAATCAATTCAATTTTATTATGTTTCTCTGCCTTATGGGTTATGGCATTGCATTAGGTTCTAATTGTAAACAGTAAATTACTAAGGTCTTAATGGACTTTCCAACAATTAGTCTAAATTATGAGTCAGTTCATGCAGAGTCGTGCTATTTTCATGCATAACAGTACATGTACAAGTTCTCTTGTATGATGAAGTCAGTCAACAATTAGTGGAGACTTATGAGTCTCTCAGTTGTGATAAGTTCAATCCGTGAGATATTTCTATTAGTATTTTTGAGTTTGAGTTCATGGGAAAGAAACTCGTCATTGCTTGGTAGTCAAGAGCAGGTAACATAAACCAATCATACAACTTCACGCATGCGCACTCCCTAAACAATCATACAACTTCATGCATGCGCACTCCCAAAACAATCATACAACTTCACAACGATCTCCTAAAAGATTAAAAGATTCGTTTTTCCCCTGTGTGTTATTAATTACGTAGATTTATAATTAAAAGATACCTTTTCCCTCTGTGTCTGTGTCATTAATTACTGTGTTTGTGTCATTAATTACTTGCTTTTATTATTAGGGTTTCACTTGGCAACTCTCAAATAATCATAAGTTTTTTTTTGGTGTTTACCGTGTTATCCATTTAGAATTTAGATCCTATATTTTATTATCATTACTTATTCATTATTTTATTTTATATTTTAATTTGAAAAATATGTATAATTTTTTTTTTCTTTCCATATGCCCATTATATCTTCCTTGTGTTGGGAACAAATATTATTTCCTTTTAGCCAGAATAGAGTATGGAGTAGTGAATATCCATATCTTACCCAACCTTAGAGTTAAAACCATTTTCAAAAGCTAGACATCACTGGGTCTATTTGAAATTTTATTTACTCAATCAAATTTCATTAATAAAAGCATGCTATTGTTTCATTGAAGTTAAAAGTTACCAAATGTGTTTTTTTTTTTAATTTAGTTGTGATTATATTAAATTTATAAATTATATTATATTGATATTATTTTATATAATAATATTGTATTAATATTTATTATACATTATAGGTTTATATATATGATGGATTTTTTTATGATTTCTACATTTAAATATGTTGCAAGTTTTTATGAAGGGTTTGTATATTAACCATATTATTCAAATTTTTTATGTTTGCAGAAAATTTATCAATGTCAAAGTTGCTCCTGAGTCGAAGACATTAGGTATTTTTATGTTTTGTAATGTTGTAATTAGAAACAAATATATATTTTTGTTTAGATGGGCCCATCAAAGGATGTAAACTATCATTAATAAAA
Organism: Pinus albicaulis; assembly: GCA_034641835.2. Taxonomy (NCBI): domain Eukaryota; kingdom Viridiplantae; phylum Streptophyta; class Pinopsida; order Pinales; family Pinaceae; genus Pinus; species Pinus albicaulis. The sequence continues at coordinate 1,310,613,227 of CM076584.1, read as the reverse complement.
GGAGTAGACATTTTTTTGGGGGAGGGGAATTCAACCCCTCCAAAAGGCTCTTAGAAAGGTCACATTTTAACCCTCCTTTGAGTTGTGTTCCTTGTGTTCATGGTTTTCATGATCTTTAGTTTATAGTAACTCCAATATGCACAACCACAAATATATCATTTTATTATAATAATAATTTTTAAACATGTTTTAAACATCGTCACTACATACACACAAACATCAAAATCACTTTTACTACACATAAATAATTTAACATTTTTTCAATGTTTTAAACATTCTCCCACATACACCTAAATGGAAAAATCACTCTTATTCACATAAATCATTTAACATTTTTACAATTTGTTAAACATCTTCCCAAAACATTGCACACAAATTACAAAATCACTCTTATTCACATAAATCATTTAACATTTTTACAATGTTTTAAACATCTTCCCAACACATTGCACAGAAATGACAAAATCACTCTTATTCACATACATTATATAAAATTTATAGCTTAAATTTATTTATCTTTTTTTTGGTTTTGATTTTGATTTTTTTAAGATTTTGATTTTTTTTTTCAATTATATATTTTTATTATAAGTATATTATTAAGATATTTATATTATATTTTTTCCTCTTTTCATATATATAGATAAATATTTTTTAATATTTACATATTTCTATTTTTATAGGTTTAAATTAAATACTAATATATTAAATATTTAAATATTTTTATTATTTATTTTTATGAATTTATTCAATATATTTAGGGTGTTTTCCATTATTTAAATATTTTTATAAATTTATTATATTCAATGTGTATGTATTGGTTTTATTATTTATATACTATAAATATATTCTTGAATGCTTATATATTTATATATTAATGTATCTGAGTTATAATTTATGCTTTGGATTCTTTATTTTGTATGTATATGGATGTATTATTTTGAGAATTGAAATGGTGTTTTTATTAGTTGCATTTAGATATTCAGAATTTATTTGTTGATATTTTTTTTTTGGTATGCATTAATGAATAGGATATCTATTTCTCTATGATATGTGTGAATGTATTATCTAGAGGTTTGCATTAGTTGCATGTACTTCTTTGGAGTGTTTATTGTTCTATGTTTATGAATCTCTCATTATGCATGCTTTTGAGTATTCTTTCATTGTTTATTTGTATGTATATGCATATGTTGTTTGGGTATGCCTTGAGTGTTAAAGTGGTGGTTTCATTTGTATGAGAATTGTTTACTTGTATGTATACAGATCTATTCTTTGTTGCAATTGATGTGTGTTGTTTACTTCTATTCTTTTGTGTTTGTATGAATCTATTCTTTACTTGTATTTTTGTATGTCTATGAATTTCTTCTTCATGTCTATGAATACATTCTTTGGTAGTGTGTCTTTTCTACTTGTATTCCCTCTATGTGTATGAATGTCTTCTTCATGTGTGTATGAATCTGTTCTTTGCCACATTCTAATGTGTGTTATTTAGTTGTATTCTTTGTATGTGTATGAATGTATTCTTCGTGTGTATGAATCTACTCTTTGCTACATTCCTATGAGATTGTTTACTTGTAATATTTTTATGTGTATGAATGTATTCTTCATGTGTGTATGAATCTATTTTTTTCCACATTTGTATGTGTCTTGTTTAGCTGTATTCTTTGTATGTATATGAATGTATTCTTCATGTGTATGAATCTATTCTTTACTACATTTTATGTGTCTTGATTAATTTTTTTCTTTGTATGTGTATGAATGTATTCTTGATGTGTATATGAGTTTATTCTTTTCTACATTTGTACATGTCTTGTTTAATTGATTCTTTGTATGTGTGAATGTATTCTTTTGGTAAGAATTCTTATTTGTTACATTTGTATATGTATTATTTATTTGTAGATATATAAGCCTAATATGTGGAAATATACTACCATTAATATGATTATCAAATATACTATCATTATTTCTATATATATTAATATATTATTTGACATATTGATATATAAATATATTATTTTTAATGTTCCTCGATTCAAAATTTTATTTTATTTTCATGACATTAATATCTCATTAACTATGACTTCTTACCAAAACTCTGCCTTAAAATCTTGCCATAACATTGTACTTCTATATAGAGTTGATTCTACAAAGTATACACTTTGTTTTATGCAAATTAGGACATATGGTTTATTATATTTCATACTTATTATATCCTATACCTATATCCACTTAGGATATTCTTTTATTTTTTTTTAAGATAGGACTTGCCTTATTTTAGTACTTCACCTATCAACGTTAGACTAAAATCAAATACGATTACTTTAAACCTCCTCTACATAGTGTATGAAGGATATTATAGTATTTTATATACACATAATATAAAACTTGGACGGTGACAAGGTACATATATATATATATTCTCTCCCATACTACACTTTTAAGTACTTCAAGTCCCATCTAAGTTATCGTTTTTGAGAGATATCATTTTTTTCTTTTTCTTTTGCCTTGCCAGCTCTCGACAGATATTTTTGAGTACGAATTTCATTATAATTTTGGTTCACATTCAATTCTTCGTATGAGTAAGTTATTTTGGCGATACGAATTCACACCAACATTTCATTGAGCCCTGTGCACATTAATGGATACCGCGCGATGTTAAGTTATCGTTGACAGCTAGGGTGCAGTATGTCAGTAGGATTAACCTAATAATAATTTCTTTTCCTCGGTTCGCCAATTTCATCGATCCCCATACCGATCTTTGGGATTGAGACAAGTGTATGGTCTCGACGTATTAGGTTTTTGTATTCTCTGTTTTTTTTCTTTAAACACTGATATTTTTTAAACCTATTATTTCTTCTTCTTTCGCAGATCGAGCTCTGAGAGTATTCCTCGATTCAGCCATTTTTATGAAAGCGGGGGAGTTTTTAGAGAGAGGTTTCAGATGTTCACCTTCTTCCCACCACATATTTTATCATGGTTGAAATCATTAAACTCCATCGATTTAATGAAATACACGCAACAATTGATATTCCCTACTTCCATACACAAGTAATTTCATTTTCAGTTTTTTTTATTTCGATGGTTGATTTTATCCATTAGCTGAAATCGTTTTTCCTGTTTACGTATTCATTTCCACAATTTCATAGTCAGTTTGTTCCAAATTATTAGGTTAATCCATGAAAATGTTAAGTGTATGAATTTTTCTTAACAGTGAATGTCGTTACCTCCTTGAAGTCACGGTGTCACCGATTTCATGAAGAGTCTTACCTTAATCCTTGGTTCCTCAATACCATTACTTTCAGGTAACTATTCAATATGCTCTATCATCACACATTCTTCCTTGGGCGAACAAAATTTGAGCTACCATTGATAATATATATATGACTTTAGTCTTGATTTGGAATGCATTAAATTTTACCCTTGTTCGCAATGTCAGAATTATTAAAAATTCATTTCCTTGCGATGCCATATGCTAAAAAAAATTTTCACCGGTTTTACGGCTTTAATGATTTATAAATAATCCTTTTTTTTATATTTCATGTGCCCAGGTTGTATTCTATAGTTAAATTTTCATTTATTCCTTCTCAAATCGGTTCTTTATATCCAATAATAGCAACCTTAAAATACTGATTCCACTAAACTGCTATACTCACAAGTCGGTATTCGAGGCGTTTAAATATTTCAAATATTTTCAAGGAGGTATACCTGATGGCTGGATTTCAGTTCCCTTAAATTCTGATGGAACTATGCCATCGTTACTTGCTTCCGAAATTTAGGTTTTTCATTTCCTGTTTAGACTATGGATTTTTACTTCTTCCCTCATTGCAATATTGTGTCGATAGCTGAAGATGGGCATCCCAGATTACTCTATTATTTTATAATTAACGATGGTTTTTAAATGGCATCTTTGCCGAGGACATTTAATTTTTTCTGTTTCTCTTCCTTAGTATTATTCATGGGAAAAATTTACGATATAGTTCGGATTTTATATATATATATATATATATATATGTGTGTATACTTCAGATGTTTGTTTATTTTGTTTTGAAATAATTTTCCATATAATATCTCATATTATCATGGTAACTATGGACAGAGATACATCATTTTATAAGACCAAGTTACTCATAATGTCACTCTTAAACTTTATTTATATAACATAATGCCCCCATCTCTTGAGATTATATATAAAGAAATTTCCTGTACTGCATGTACTAATTATAGTAAAGTATTTTGCTATAATTTCTAGTTAGCATCTTTCCTTTCTACTGCAAGACTTCAATTGGTTATCTTCAGAAATTAATAATTATTTCTAGAGTTGTTGGTTCCGTCTTAATACTGTTCTAACCCAATCTTCAGTTTACAGGATTTTTTTTTTCTATACACTTACTTCTTACTGCTAAATTTTTAAAATTTTAATTAATAGCTTGCCATAAGGATGATTAACTAAAAATTTCTGTCCAGCTAATAATGACTCTCCCTTAATGAAATCCACATTGTTTTTAAACTAGATATTTTTTTTATATCTTCTCAATTATGTTGAGACTAACCATCAATTCTTATTTATAACAGAGTAACCAGAATTTATGGAACTAATTCCTACACGATGTATTTATGTGATTTATGCTTAACAATAATTTATATAGTACTCTAATTTTTTTTTGTACATATCCAGCAATAGTTCATTTTTTTTTTCTCCTAATATTCTAATACTGGTTTAATAGAAGGATTTCCCTTGACATATTAACATATTAGTGCTCTTCTATTAACTTACAGAATTTCTCATTTCTCCATTGAATTTACCATTTTGGTTGCATCTACAATTTATTTTAACTAGATTAGTCTCAATTCAGGGTTTAATTCCAGTATATCTACGTACTCACATTCAAAAATTAACAGGAAGCAACACGTTTATTTTTGTTTTACTGTGCATAGAATTATGCATTGTAGAAGCAGATTAAAGTTACACCAGATTCATTCTTGGGAATTTTGATAGTATCTCCAGATTTAAACCCACATCGGGTTTAGAGATTCTGGCGGATAATATTCCTAAGATATTGTTCTTACTACTATACAGAAGGTAGAAGATTTACTTCTTCTATTTAATTCTGTTAAATGTAAGAACACAACAGACTTCCAAAATCTTTTGTCTACAACTATACAGAATTTTGAAGGTAAATTCCTGATGATTACTTATGTTGAATGTAGCATTAAAATTTCTAATATATGGCCAGGCAGTTATATGTAGCCAATTCATACTACAGGAAATAAAACCACCAGAAAATTTTAAATACATACCACTCATGCAGTCGACCAACCTCCCAACCTTAGAGTCCTTCTGTCTCCCAGAACTCACCCCCAAGCTGAGATCACCTCCACCACAGACCAACCTCAATCTGTTTAGGAGTAGCTCATTTAAGCTATTGTTCCCCAAAGCCTGTTTCTAATTCTGCGTCCAGAATATCGGGATGCTTTTCTTCCTGTTTGCCTAGGCTTCCCATCTTAGGGATTCTTTAAAGTTGTTTTATGCTTTTCCTAGCTTTTCTAGCTTTTCACCTCTTCCCAACTACTTTCCTCATCATTGGGGAATTTAGATTTTTCCTCAAAATCTAATTTAGAAATAATTTTATTTCAAGGATTTTTGAAAGGTTGTGGGGAAAATATTTTCTTTTTCCATCCTCATGGATTTAACAAGTGATCTCATAAATCTCATTTTGGTCATTCTGCACAATATCATCTTATTCATTTTCTCAAATAAATTATTTAATTACATTCACAAAATACTTGTCCGTTGGGGTCCACTCCCCTTAGGATTAAGGTTCAAATTTCTATCCTTGAAATTTAAACACATAAACTGGGGGTGTTACATATTCCCCCTCTGAAAATAAACACCATCCTCGGTGTTGTTATTCAACTACTAGAGTTCATTTTTTTAAATAAAAATGGATATCTTTCCATCAATTCAGCTTCTCTTTCCCAGGTAGCTTCTTCAGCAGTAAAGTGCTTCCACTGCACCTTTACTCTTGCTACTGTTCGATTTCTCAATTCAATTTCTTCCTACTCCAATATTTGAAGTGGTTCTGGCAGAAACTCCCCTTCTGGTTCCACCTGTACAACAGTCCAATCAATTATGTGAGAAGCATCATGCACATATCTTTTTAATAACGAAACATGAAACACATCATGAACTCTAACATGGGGTGGTAAGGCTAGCTTGTAAGCCACTGGTCCCACCCTTTCTAATATTTCAAAAGGACCACAATATCTAGGAGCCAGTTTTGCACAACTTCCAGCATAAAGTGTGCTCTTTTTGGGTTTAATACGCAAGTACACATGCTCTCCCACTTTGAATTCTCGGTTTACCCTTTTCTTATCAGCATAGTTTTTCTGACAATATTGTGTTGTCTTGATGTTTCTTTGTATCTGTTTAACTATTCTTTCCATTTCCTGTAAAGCATCGGGTCCCAATATTAGTTTATCTTCTGGCTGGCTCCATCTCAAAGGAGTACGACACTTTCTTCCATACAGTGCCTCAAACGGACTCATCTTGATAGAGGATTGATAGCTGTTATTATAGGCAAATTCAGCTAAATGCAAGTAATCTTCCCATTTTGATGGCCTATCCATCACATACAATCTCAGCATATCTTCCAAAATCTGATTAGTTCTCTCAGTCTGTCTGTCAGTTTGAGGGTGATAGGCAGTTCTAAAATTCAACTTAGTGCCGATCCCGCTAAATAGAACTTTCGAAAAGGCTGATGTAAGTTTAGCATCTCGGTCAGAAACAATCGCCTTCGGAACTCCGTGGAGTCTGGCTATCTCTTTCAGGAACACATTCGCTACTTGAGTTGTCCCATAGGTAGATTTTACTGGTATAAAATGTGCAGCTTTTGTTAGAGTGTCTACTACTACCATTACTGAATCATGTTGGTATTTGGTTTTGGGTAATCCTATCATGAAATCCATGGAAGCTGTGTCCCATTTCCATTCTGCAATCGGGAAAGGGTTTAAAAGACCAGCAGGATGTTGATGCTCAACTTTGACTAGTTGACATTCCATACATCTAGTTAAATATTCTGTTACATCTTTCTTCATTCCAGGCCAAAACAACTTCTTTTTCAAAGATGTTAACATTTTCTGATATCCTGGATGTCCGGCATATGGTTGTTTGTGATATTCATCTAGGATCTCTCTTTTCAAGGTCTCCACATTTGGAACATATAATCTGTTTTTATAACAGATCAGCCCTTTTTGGTTTTGAGTGAAATCAGTTTTCTCCTTTTTCTATAGTTTCACCAAGACTGTTTCATAATTTGCATCTTGGCTTGCTACTTTTCTCACCAACTCTTCTACTTCGACCTGTGCACTACTTCCAATGCTGTTTATATTCTGACAAGCATTTCTTCTCAATGCATCAACAATTTTATTTTCTTTCCCTCTGATGTGTTTTATGTCCATATCAAATTCACATAGAAAAGGCAGCCATCTGGCTTGTCTCGAATTCAAATCAGTTTGGGAAAAAAAATATTTGAGACTAATATGATCAGTCATCAATGTAAATTTTTTTCCAAGGATATAGTGTCACCACATCTTCAAAGCATGAATAACAGCGGCTAACTCCAAATCATAGGCACTGTAGTTTTGTTCATGTATCTTCAGTTTCCTAGATTCATATACAATAACTTAATTTTCCTGCAAGAGGACTCCTCCCAACCCTTCTCTACAGGCATCCGTACATACTACAAATTCTTTATCAGGCTCTGCAATCTTCAGTATAGGGGTTGTAGTAAGTTTTAGTTTCAATTGGTCAAAACTGTTTTGACATTTCTCAGTCCACTCGAACTTGACACCCTTCCTTTGTAACTAGGTTATGGGATGTGCTATAGCAGAAAATCTCTCCACAAATCTGCGATAATAGCCTGCAATCCCCATGAATGACCTCACTGCTGAAACATCAATTGGGATAGGCCATTCTTTAATAGCTTTTGTCTTTTCATGGTCGATAGCGAGGCCTTGTTCAAAAATAATATGACGCAAGTATTGGATCTTATCTCTGTAAAATTCACATTTGCTGAACTTGGCATATAATTGGTATTCCTTTAGAGTTTGCAATACTATCCTCTAGTGTTCTTTATGTTCCTCCTCACTTTTTGAGTAGAAAGAATATCATCTATGAACACAAGTACAAATTTATCCAAGTACTTATTTAAAACACTGTTCATTAGGCACATAAAAGTGGTAGGGGCATTTGTCAAACCAAAAGGTAGGACTATAAATTCGTAGTGCCCATACCTGGTTTGAAAAGCTGTTTTGTTGATGTCTTCTTCTTTAATTCTGAGCTGGTGATAACCAGTCCTTAAGTCAATTTTGGAAAACACTGAAGCCCCTCTCACTTGGTCAAAAAGATCATCAATTATGGGCAAGGGGTATCTGTTTTTAATGGTCAACTTATTCAGTTGACGGTAATCAATGCACATCCTAAAAGTTCCATCTTTCTTTTTCACAAACAGGACTGGTGCTCCCCAAGGAGACACACTTGGTCTTATGTAACCTTTATCTAACAATTATTTCAATTGCATTTTTAGTTCCATGAGTTCAGGGGGACTCATTCGATAAGGGGTTCTGGATACAGGTGTTGTTCCTGGTACTAAATCGATCGAAAAGTCAATCTCTCTTTTGGGGGGAAGATGAGGAATCTCATCTGGAAAAACTTCCTTAAACTCTCTTACTACTGGTAAGATATCCATCATTTTTTCTTCAGTTTTTTGTTCTATTTCTTCCACATGTACTGCATAAACTTGGTATCCCTTTCTAGCTGTTCGTTTTAATTGCAGTGCTGATATTTGTCTTACAGAAATGGATTTTGGTTTTCCTTTGAGCATAAAAGGTTTCCCTTCCTCATCCACACAATGTAGGGTCTTATCCCAATAGTTCATCAGGGCTTTCTTCTTTTCCAACCAGTCCATTCCTATCAGCAAGTCATAGGAACCTAAAGGCAGAATGTTTAGATTTATTTTTGTTTGAAAATAATTTAATTTCATTTCTGTTAGGGGCAATTTATGTGTTACTTTCCTCTTGGTTCCAGTGGCCAGTTGAACCAACCATGACTGCTGAAATTTTTCAGGTTTAAGATTACATTTTTCTACAATTTTTGGACTAATGTAACTTAAAGAAGCACCCGGATCAATCAAAACAGTAACAGACTGGCCAAAAATCTTACCCTCCATTTCAACCATGATAGCTTGATGTTATGCTTGCTGGTTCTCCAAGGCTGCACTGATAGTGGGTATGCTTTGTGCTATGTCATTTACTGTGGTTTCTTCTCGATCTCTCATAACCATATGAATATTTCGGTGGGGACAATCCTGCAACAGATGGGGTTCTCCGCATCCCCAACATTTCAAAGGTTCCTTCATTTTGACTGTGCCCTCTTTCTTACTGTCTCCATCCATTTTTTTTGAAGCCACCTGTGACTGAGCAGTTTGACTTTCTCTAGGTTTATTAAATTTCTTTCGCTGATGTTCCCTGCCAAAATTCTTCAAATAGGCTAGTTTCTGTCTCCTTCCCTTGAACTCACTCTTGTTTAACCAGCCTTTTCCCTACTCAGCCTTTCCTTTAAACTGCTGGTAGCATAATCTCGCCTTTCTTACTGCCTCATCCATGGTTTTTGGATTATCAAACTCGATCTTCTCTTTGTACACAGCTGGAAAATAGTTTAGAAACCTTTGTACCTTTGCCTTCTCTTCCCTAATATAAGGGACATATCTCAACAGATTCGTAAACTTAGTGACAAAATCATCGATAGTGAGCTGTCCCAGTCTAAGTTCATGAAATTCCTTGGCTTTATCATCATAGTAATGTTCATTTAGATAGCGATTTTTGAACTTAACTTGGAAATCCTCCCAATTCGCTGTCTTTTCATCAATGGCGTGAACCATTTTTGTCACCTCCCACCACAAGGTAGCCTTACCTTGTAGCCGGTAAACAGCTAATTTGGTCTTCAAATTGCTCTCATATTCATAAACCTGGAAATACTTAATCATGTTCAACAACCAGGCTTCAACATCTTCCTCCTTCTCCCCATCATAGGAGGGAGGTTTGATCTTTCAGAATTCCCCCTGTAATTCTGTTTTCTACTTATACTGATGCCTACCAACATCATCATCCTCATATTAATCAATCTTCCTCTTTCCGGAACCTTCGCCTTCTTGGTTGTTCCATGAGGTTAGCTCTCTGATGAGTTTTTCCTGCTCCATACTGGCTTATGACAACTTGTCATTCTGGCTTTTCAACTCAGCCAATTCTTGTTGCAACCTGTGCAAGATAGCCACAACTGGAGCGTTGGGATCTGGTGTACTATACTCATCATGGAGATCCACATAAATTTCTTCACCTTCAGCCATTTTAGCACCACTGTACACACTCAATACAGATCAGTAAGATTTAAAAAGAACTATTTCCATAATACTCATTTATACAAGTAACACTCAGCAACAGTGAGCACAATAACAACAACCTAGTTTTTTATAACTTGGGCTCTGATACAATTTGTAATGTTCCTCGATTCAAATTTTTTTTTTTCATGACATTAATATCTCATTAACTATGACTTCTTACCAAAACTCTGCCTTAAAATCTTGCCATAACATTGTACTTCTATATAGAGTTGATTCTACAAAGTATACACTTTGTTTTATGCAAATTAGGACATATGGTTTATTATATTTCATACTTATTATATCCTATACCTATATCCACTTAGGATATTCTTTTATTTTTTTGTAAGATAGGACTTGCCTTATTTTAGTACTTCAGCTATCAACGTTAGACTAAAATCAAATCCGATTACTTTAAACCTCCTCTACATAGTGTATGAAGGATATTATAGTATTTTATATACACATAATATAAAACTTGGACGGTGACAAGGTACATATATATATATATATTCTCTCCCATACTACACTTTTAAGTACTTCAAGTCCCATCTAAGTTATCGTTTTTGAGAGATATCATTTTTTTTCTTTTTCTTTTGCCTTGCCAGCTCTCGGCAGATATTTTTGAGTACGAATTTCATTATAATTTTGGTTCACATTCAATTCTTCATATGGGTAAGTTATTTTGGTGATACGAATTCACACCAACCTTTCATCGAGCCTTGTGCACATTAATGGATATCGCGCGATGTTAAGTTATCGTTGATAGCTAGGGGTGCAGTATGTTAGTAGGATTAAGCTAATAATAATTTCTTTTCCTCGGTTCGCAAATTTCATCGATCCCCATACCGATCTTTGGGATTGAGACAAGTGTATGGTCTCGACGTATTAGGGTTTTGTATTCTCTGTTTTTTTTTCTTTAAACACTGAGATTTTGTAAACCTATTATTTCTTCTCCTTCCGCAGATCGAGCTCTGAGAGTATTCCTCGATTAAGCCATTTTTATGAAAGCGGGGGAGTTTTTAGAGAGAGGTTTCAGATGTTCACCTTCTTCCCACCACGTATTTTATCATGGTTGAAATCATTAAACTCCATCGATTTAATGAAATACACGCAACAATTGATATTCCCTGCTTCCATACGCAGGTAATTTCAGTTTTAGTTTTTTTTATTTCGATGGTTGATTTTATCCATTAGCTGAAATCATTTTTCCTGTTTACGCAATTTCATAGTCAATTTGTTCCAAATTATTAGGTTAATCCATGAAAATGTTAAGGGTATGAATTTTTCTTAACAGTGAATGCCGTTACCTCCTTGAAGTCACGGTGTCACCGATTTCATGAAGAGTCTTACCTTAATCCTTCGTTCCTCAATACCATTACTTTCAGGTAACTATTCAATATGCTCTATCATCACACATTCTTCCTTGGGTGAAAAAAATTTGAAGTACCATTGATAATATATATATGACTTTAGTCTTGATTTGGAATGGATTAAATTTTACCCTTGTTCGCAATGTCAGAATTATTAAAAATTCGTTTCCTTGCGATGCCATATGCTAATTTTTTTTTTCATTGGTTTTATGGCCTTAATGATTTATAAATAATCCCTTTGTTTCTATTTGATGTGCCCATGTTGTATTCTATAGGTAAAGTTTCATTTATTCCTTCTCAAATCGGTTCTTTATATCCAATAAAAGCAACCTTTAAATACTGATTCCACTAAGCTGCTATACTCACAGGTCGGTATTCGAGGCGTTTAAATATTTCAGATATTTTCAAGGAGCTATACCTGATGGCTGGATTTCGGTTCCCTTAAATTCTGATGGAACTATGCCATCGTTACTTGCTTCTGAAATTTAGGTTTTTCATTTCCTGTTTAGACTATGGATTTTTACTTCTTCCCTCGTTGCAATATTGTGTCGATCGCTGAAGATGGGCATCCCAGATTACTGTAGTATTTTATAATTAACGATGGTTTTTAAATGGCATCTTTGCCGAGGACATTTAATTTTTTCTGTTTCTCTTCCTTAGTATTATTCATGGGAAAAATTTACGATATAGTTCGGATTATATATATATATATATATATATATATATATATATATATATATATGTCTATATTTATGTATACTTCATGTGTCTGTTTATTTTGTTTTGAAATAATTTTCCATATAATATCTCATATTATCATGGTAACTAAGGACACAGATACATCATTTTATAAGACCCAGTTACTCATAATGTCACTCTTAAACTTTATTTATTTAACATAATGCCCCCATCTCTTGAGATTATATATAAATCAATTTCCTGTACTGCATGTACTAATTATAGTAAAGTATTTTGCTATAATTTCTAGTTAGGATCTTTCCTTTCCACTGCAAGAATTCAATTGGTTATCTTCAGAAATTAATAATTATTTCTATAGGATTTGTTGGTTCCATCTTAATACTGTTCTAACCCAATCTATATTTTACAGGTTTTTTTTTTCTATACACTTACTTCTTACTGCTAAATTTTTAAAATTTTAATTAATAGCTTGCTATAAGGATGATTAACTAAAAATTTCTGTGCAGCTAATAATGACTCTCCCTTAATGAAATCCACATTGTTTTTAAACTAGATATTTATTTTATATTTTCTCAATTATGTTGAGACTAACCATCAATTCTTATTTATAACATAGTAACCAGAATTTATGGAAATAATTCCTACACAATGTGGTTCTGTGATTTATGCTTAATAAGAACTTATACAGTAATCTAATTCTGTTTTTTTTTGTCCATATCCATCAATAGTTCTTTTTTTTTCTTTCTCCTAATATTCTAATACTGGTTTAATAGAAGGATTTCCCTTGACATATTAACATGTTAGTGATCTTCTATTAACTTACAGAATTTCTCATTTCTCCATTGAATGTTCCATTTTGGTTGCATCTACAATTTATTTTAACTAGATTAGTCTCAATTTAGGGTTTAATTCCAGTATATCTAAGTACTTACATTCCAAAAATTAACAGGCATCAACACTTTTATTTTTGTTTTACTGTACATAGAATTTTGCATTATAGAAGCAGGTTAAAGTTACACCAGATTCATTCTTGGGAATTTTGATAGTATCTCCAGATTTAAACCCACATCGGGTTTAAAGATTCTGGCGGATAATGTTCCTAAGATACTGTTCTTACTACTATACAGAAGGTATAAGATTTACTTCTTCTATTTAATTCTGTTAAATGTAAGACTTCCAAAATTTTTCTTTTCTCTGTTCTTATTTCTGAACTAAATAATTTCTTCTGCACTATATATATATATATATATATATATATATATATATATTCACTTTCTCACTATTTCATTTCTTCCAGAAACAGATTAAAGTTACAGTTTAATGAACTATGAATTACTAAAATTCTCCATTATTTAACTTAGGCATTAAATTTGACAATTTGGAGAATTTCTCCTCAATTTAACTACTCTTACTCATATTTGTGTACTGATAGATTAGAAATATCTTACAGCTGAATTATCGGTAAAGAAATATGTATCCTTAGATTTAAACCACATAAGGTTTAGAGTTTCTGTTGGATTATACTTTACCGAATTTCTTGTCTTCAACACATACAGAATTTTGAAGGCAAATACCTGATGATTTCTTCTGTTGAATGTAGTATTAAAATTTCTAATATATGAGCAGACAGTTATATGTAGCCAATTCATACTACAGGAAAAAAAACCACCAGAAAATTTTAAATACATACCACTCATGCAGTCGACCAACCTCCCAACCGTAGAGTCCTTCTGTCTCCTAGAACTCACCCCCGAGCTAAGATCACCTCCACCACAGACCAACCTCAATCTGCTTAGGAGTAGCTTATTTAAGCTATTGTTCACCAAAGCCTATTTCTAATTCTGCGTCCAGAATATCAGGATGCTTTTCTTCCTGTTTGCCTAGGCTTCCCATCTTAGGGATTCTTTAAAGATGTTTTATGTTTTTCCCAGCTTTTCCAGCTTTCTACCTCTTCCCAACTACTTTCCTCATCATTGGGGAATTTAGATTTTTCCTCAAAAATCTAATTTAGAAATAATTTTCTTTCAAGGATTTTTGAAAGGTTGTGGGGAAAATATTTGCTTTGTCCATCCTCATGGATTTAGCAAGTGATCTCATAAATCTCATTTTGGTCATTCTGCACAATATCATCTTATTCCTTTTCTCAAATAAATTATTTAATTACATTCACAAAATACTTGTCCTTTGGGGTCCACTCCCCTTAGGATTAAGGTTCAAATGTCTATCCTTGAAATTTAAACACATAAACTGGGGGTGTTACAGTTTAGACCATAAACAACCTAATAAATGTGTTTTATTGAGTTATTTCACATATTGAAAGCAATTTTGCTTAGGGTAAAATTGGTCTTACATGGTGTACTTGGGTCCATCTAATGATAATAGGTTAGATGACCAAAAAATGGTGTAACATTTTGGTATTAAAAAAAGTGAGTATTTCTTATTGCCTACAAAATTAGTTTAATATTTTGTTTGAACTTTATAATTAAGTATGTACATTTCAAAATCGAGGAGGATTAGGTTTGGAAAAAAGAAGCTAGTAACCAAGAACCATTGATTTTAAAAATAAAATCTATGTAAATATTTATTTATATTAAAATATTTACAAATTATTTAAATATAAATATTTATTTATATTATTTGTACTGAAATGATATATTTATATTATTTTTATTATAATGATATATGGAAATCAAATTTGTATTTTTTTTATATTATTTTATTTCAAAATTTTATAGATTGATTTATGAATTATAAAAAAAATTTAATAATATATTTTTTATTTTTTTTATTTTTATTTATTTTTTTTATTTTTTGTTTTATTTTATTTTTATTTTTATTTTTATTTTTATTTTTATTTTTTATTTTTTATTTTTTATTTTCTTCAGTAAAAAGAAATTGTATTATATTTTCATGAAAATACAATTTACATTGTTCATTTTACTAGTTTTTCTTCCTTATTCCAAAGAGATTTTTTAAACGTGAGAGCTAGCCAAAATGAGCTTGTAACAACTATTGTTTTCAAGGTACATATATACATAAAAATATGTGGCAAAAACAAAAACGAGACCAAAATTATCAACAACATATCACGTGGGTTGATGAGGAAGTAGCATAGCAGGAGAAATAAAGAAGCCACCATGATCATGAAGATGAAAAACAATGTGCTCCACCCTTACTTCCAGACTGTGAAGGTGGTCAATCATACAAGGGTGTTGATGTCTCAACCTCTTGAGCTACTCTAAAATCTGAATTTGACTGAACTAGATGTCCTAGAAGTGTGCCATGACCTCATTTCTATCTTCATACTTGTGGTCATGGAGGATTTCCATGTTGAGTTTTAGTTGACATAGTTCAAAAGCAATGAATTCAAGGGAAGTTAGTGCTTCAACTTGACCTTAAGACTAGACTAGGGAGACTATCCAAGTTTCCTCGATCTCTCGTCCTTTTTTGCTCGATGATGAAGCATTGTGGTCAGGTTCATGACGTACAACTTGTTGTTGTTTCCCCCATCGTGTTTGGCCCACCCTCTTTGCTAAGGCATTGAGAGAAAATAACAATTAAATAGAAATAGGGGTGATGTTCCCCCGAAGTATAATTCCTTTTAGAAACAAATAAAGTCACCTGTGATGAAGAGACACCACCTAGAAGGTTGAAGTAGGTAACCCTCCAACTGAACTAAGTTGTGCACGTTGCTTACCAAGAGACAAGATCTTCCTCCCTTCTCCGACATACTTCCTGGTACACCCTGTGGCCTGATTGCCACTTCATGGCTCCAAACAAGTTCCGCCCTAACCACATTCCAATTACTATACGAAAGGAATAGGAGGAGGCAGACAAAGAGGAGAAACTGTAGGGCATCCTTTCCAATTCCCTCTTGCCACCTAGTAGCCTACAAATTTTATTTTCCCCACGAATAAGAAGCACTGCAGCCTAGCTTCACTCCTAATGTTGAGATCTCTTCTAGATTAATTTGAAATAAAGGTGCACCCAAGTAGCGTCGCAGAGTCCCTAACACCCTTATTCCCACAAGTGATGGTAGAAAGAAGCCACGAAAGGCTCGACATGTACATTCTAAATCCCTCTAGAGGAACCATAGAAAAAAAAATCCATCATACCAAGAAGCCCAGTTGTTTCTCCTCCTCTTCCCAGATAAAAACAATGATGCTCTTCACCCTATCTTCCAATTCTATGAGCCGCCAGTGAACCAGAGCGTGGAGACGACTCGATTCTACTACCTTTAGTGACCCTGGGTCCGAGGGACAGAGCATAGAAATCACCCTCGGCCACACCAAAGAGATGAAATAACACGTAGCGCCTCACAACCAAGGCCGAAACCCCGGGGAGTGACCATAAAAAAAAACCAATCCCTCTGCCTACCCACACTCATTTCCAAATTGACCTTATTGAATTTCCCCATAGCCACCTATCTATATTAATCTCGAGCAAGGCCTCCCATGATCCGCAGTAATTTCAATCCTGTATAGCCATGAGTGGAGTAATTATCCATGTGGATCCACTGATGGTCACGAGGACCGATCCTATGCCACTTGGTTTTTTTTCAAATCACCCCCATCGGAGATCATATACTTTATTTTGTTATATCTAATAGTGTTATATAAAAAATTTAACACTTCATTTATTGTTATGAATTATTAAGACTCAAAAAAGGTAATTTTTAAGTGTAGATTTCTCTTTCATTAGATAAATAAATTTATGGTGAATCAAAGGGAATTAAAATAGATTCTTAAACTTTTATTGATTATCTTATATATTAATTTGAATCATTGTTGTAAATAATGTCATTACATGTTTGTGATAATTACTATAGGAAAATAATTACCTTCTAGTAAAAATTTTGGACTTCACTCTTTCCCACATGTACAAAATCCAAGCGAAAGTGCAATCTCTGATCCTTATCAATCCCAGAGGTGTTGTACATCCTAGTATAGGGGAGATGTGCAGGAATAATGTAAGTTAATATGTCAACATTTCTCATCCTAGTATAGGGGATATGTGTATGTGTCATGTATGTTAGTTTGTCAAATTTTTTTACATTTTTTAAATCACACAAAAATATTATATGTTTTAATTAATATTTAAATAAAACATATATAAATATAAAATGGAAAATGAAAAATTTAATGTAATGTAAAATACAAAATGTAAAATGTAATGCAATACAAAATGTAAGGCACGAAGCTACCAATTTGATAAAACAAATTGGTCTCTATAAAATATAAATTTAACATACTATTATTTATTTAGTAGGTTATTTTATTTATATAATTTTATTGATATAATAATAAATGATATTAACTATAGAGAGAGCATCATATAGATATCTGTGGATATGTTGTAGACATCACAATCGTAGAGAGCTATCTGTCAATCTGGTAGAATTCAAGATGTTTGTAGATCAGATATAGGTGTATATATTGGGAACATATGGACTTTTAGCTCACACCACAAAGACTTCAGTTTCTATTCAATAATTTCTTCAACCTCAAATTGCATTGTGAAGAGTATAACTGCCTTGCCCTCAGGACATACCACAAAGATAAATTATCACCGCAGACCATAGATTATGTATCATTGCAGACTCAAATTACAATTTCAATTGAGTTTACCACATCCCCGAAAAAGTGTTTCACGAATACCACAAGTTTCAAGCCAAAGATACGAGGATTAATACACCCAAAGTTACCAAAAATACAAGGATATCACATGAGCCTTAGAGACCATATGATTCAATAGTGATGTGACACTGCTTTGAAATTGTAAAACTCGAAATAAAACTTTTAAATTGAATATTTTAAGCCAATATTTATGAGTTATATATATATATATATATATATATATATATATATATATATATATATTATTTTTATTACAAATACATTAAATTCATGTTTATGTAAAAAAGTTGTTAATTAGTAAACTATTATCAAAATGAATTAATGGAACCATAATGTTGGTTCCGTTAGTACTCACAATATTTTGGAATTTTGAATTTATTAATATTTTAAGTGATGTGTTTCATTAATTTTTTTTATCTACTTAAAGGTATAGAAAATATTTTTTTAAAGTTAATATGTTAAAATTGGTGTATAATAAATTTATATGTATATTTTTAACATTTGATATTATGCGTGGAAATTGAATTTTGGCTAGGAGAATCACACTCCTTATAACCATTTAAGATAATTATATTTGAATTTATTAATAGTTATCATAAATTTACCATTGTCATTATAACAGTTGGCTTAAGTGCTAACTGATGATTATGTTATGTTGTTAAGACACTAAGACATTATTTGTTATTTATTTGGAAATAATACATTATCAGAATAATTTAATTTTGATTCAATAAAATTAGTTATGGAAGTGGTTTCCATAAAATAATAATAGATCGATGGTAAAATGTAATTCAAGAACTGAGAGTTAGTTGAATAAAATCAGTTCAAACAATTACCCCAACCTCAGAGCATAAAAAAATATCCCAGTGCGGAAGAGGGGTTTTGTTCGATAACTGGAGTAGGAAATTTGGAGAGAGGAATTCTCGAGCTCGTGGTGACCAGTTGAATTACTCTGTTTCTAAGAATTTCCTGGAACAGAATATTGTACCGGAATGTCTCGAAGTCTCTTCTAGAATTCCTGTCAACTTACATAGCTCAGACTTGGATCACGAGGGAGAGACAAGGACGTAATTGCCTCTCTTGTGGTAGGGAGAATAGCATCAGTCAGAAAATTGGAAAAACAGATAAGTTATCGGATACTGGAAATCTCAGTTATTTTGTGAAAATTATTTACAAATTGGTAGGTTATAGTCTATAGAAGTTACAGTACTTGTTTTATAAATAAAATTTTATGTATGAGTTTCACTTTTATTTAATAATTTTGACCAATAGTCTTAAACTATTTACTAAATAACTGTGCGATGGAGAATTGTTAACACAGAGCCCTCGCGGCGAAGGCTTTGTGTTGATCGTCCTCTGAAGCTATGATAACACACAGAAACAATGGTACAACCATTTTTAATTTATGAAAAAAAACATATAGAAACATAAGACATGGACATAGAAAGAATTAGTTTTCTATAGCTAACAATTTTAACTAGGTAAGACTATAGAATAGTCAACAGAAAGTAATGCAGATTCCTTAAGATGAATGGAACAAGAACTCTGTAGGAAACCATTAAGTAAACTAAACTAGATATGACGATAACATGATAAAATAACCTAGAAAATATGAATAGAAATGAATGGTGTTGTTCATATAACCTGAAATAACTCGAAATAAGCAATGCTGGAAAAACAGTATTCATAGAAATTTACCGAACTTCTTTTATTAGAAAATCACTCTAAATTTACAAGTACCGGGATTCTCTATCTCAAAGTGGAACTAACTATATATTTTCTTTTGGTAACATGAATTAAACTGTAGAAGGAGAAGACCATAAAATATTGCTTAGAGAATCTATTCAAATATATATTTATTTATGAAAGAAAGTATTCGAATGAATTAAACCAAGGAATAGCTATATAAACTCAAATTGCAGCCATAAAAATCTTTAAAGAAAATATAGTCTTCTCCAGAAAAACAGAGGCATAGTATTGGCTTAAACGAAGAGAACTAAACAAGCTCTAAGGTAGTGTGTAAAAGAATCTCGATGGCTAGATAATATCCAATTTAAACGAACACTATGAAAAAATGGAAACAAAGTTTCCTTACTCTCGGAAATTCTAATAAATTGTAATTAGACCACTCGTATTACAACAAGTAATAAGAAAGAACTTTATAGAAGTGGCAACGAGAAGCCTAGCTTAAATTTCACTGTAAACCCATTGACTAATTGAAGCAGGGTAGCGGCGGTAATGACCAACTCGGAGGAGAATACGTGAAGCATGGGAACGATTGAGTCAGCAGCTAGTGAGAAATACAAGGAAAAACCTCATATGAAATATTGGTAGTCAAGATTACCTGTGGCCAAAATAAACAAAGAATAGTTAGAGAACAAGATTCTATGTTAACGAATAATAAATGTAATTCACAACAAATAAAGAAATAAAGAACATAGTAACCCTTGTTCTTACCTGTCTAAGTGGATACATCCATGTAAATTTCACATTGAATGCGAACAAGCCACAAGAGTTACATTAATACTTCACTCTGTGGAACAAGTAAGGAAGAGATAAATAAAAAAATAGACAATCGGGCTAGTAGTCTCACTCAAACTTACCTGAGACAACCAAAATAGTAAGGAAGCACGGAAGGTCAACCTTAGGATCGCAAGACTGAATACTTGCTACCACCCAATAGTATTTTGATTGCAAACTTAGAACCGTGCGAGAGACAAAGAGTTCAATAGCCCAACAAGGAAGAAGTTAGGAGGTAGTATGTTGAAACAACGATCAAAAGAACATTGGAAACCCTATAAAAACATAATAGTGATCAAATGAACATTGAGAACCCTTAAAAGAACACAATGACAGGTTGTGAGAAGGTATCTTACCACCCTCGAAGACCTTTAGGTCGAGAAGGAGTGATAAACTGTGGAGGAAAGGTCGCAGCGGCCATGAGCATCAGGTTGCAGAGCGCGGTGACAACAAATGAGAATGGGCAGAAGTGGTTAGGATTGGGTAGTCATTACCCTAACCCACCCAAACCCTAAGTATCTAAACCGTAGATCTTATGTCGGGGAAATCAATGGTGCATAGGAGTGCACAGCTGGCGTACATTCCAATGCAGAATCAAACAAATCTAATTGGATCGTTGTGGTATCATGGCATAGCTGTAACCATAGTCGTGTTTAAAGATTCGAGAAAATCCTTCTGTTGCACTAACAAAATACATATGTCAATTAAGTAATAATACGACAATGGTACAATATTAAACCCATCAACTCCATCGTAATTGATGCCAGGTCGAAAGACCCTTTTGGAAGTTGGGTTGTAACTTTTAGAAACGATATTATGGTACCAAATAATTAAACTGTTGAGATAACCTTATTTAATAACCAAAACATCTTCTATACGGAAAATACATGTATAATTTAATACTTACCATACGATTCTTAGATTTTAAGGACTTTTATAGCATGGGTAAATGGTAATATAAGCATAAGTTAATTTTTTATGTTGATGAATGAATGTTACAGTCATAGACATTGTCCACTATAAAATATAAGACAATTTAATAATCTAAAATTTAAAATAAATAAATAAATAAATGGTACTAAATTTTGTATGACTAACTTCATATCAATATTTTCCAAAAAATATAATTATCCAATAATAAAATAGAGAATAACATTTTAAAGTAGAATGAGAAGGAAAAAAAAAATACAAGTAATAAATTTTTGTATCACTATTTTTAGAAAATCATAAATATTAGATGGTACATCTCGTATGAAGCACCTAAAAGCCAATAAACAAATCAAAACCAAGAGACAAAATAAATCCAAGAAAAATAACTATACTGATAATAACATTATTAATATTTAATAATACTTGGACCAAAACTCCAATAAACAAAGCAAAACCAAAAGAAAAAAAAAAAAAACTCCTTATAATAGTATTATTAATATTTTGTAATACTATTAAAAAAATTTAAATAAACCACAAACATCAATTTCAAAGATCTACAAAAAAAAATAATCATGTAAAGAATGATGAAAAATAATTCCAAACCAAATAAATCACATTGAGTTGAAATATTATATATATATATATATATATATATAATTTCTAAATAAATACTTAATTTATTATTATTATTTTCCATTTTTGTAAATTACACTTTCAATCTATAAATGTTAATAACTTTTGGTATTAAAAAAGGTGAGTATTTCTTATTACCTACAAAATTAGTTTGATATTTTGTTTGAAATTTATAAGTAAGTATGTACATTTCAAAATCGAGGAGGTTTAGGTTTGGAAAAAAGAGGCAGGTAACCGAGAACAGTTGATTTTTAAAATAAAATTTATGTAAATATTTATTTATATTAAAATATTTACCAATTATTTATATGTAAATATTTATTTATATTATTTGTATTGAAATGATATATTTATATTATTTGTAATTAACTGATATATTTGTATCATTTGTATTTTATTGAAATATGGAAATCAAATTTGTTTTTTTTAATTATTATTTTATTTTAATATTTCTTAAAAAATATTAACGTTCATTCTTGACATACGGTCGGCATAGGCAATTGGAAAACTAGACAAACAAAACGTCTAGATTAAAAAAAATAATTAGATTAAAAATAATGAAATATGTCAAGTGCTTAATATTGAATGGAACATAAATTCCTCACCTGCATATAATTCACGAAGTCAGCGTTCGTTCGTTCGCGATAAACATAACAAGTTTTTAAAAAGGTCGTTTGTTGAAATAATAAAAAACGTGTTGCGATAATCCATGTACATTTTAAAAATGATATGTTTGTAGTGATGAGATCGTGTTCAGCCCAATGGAAATTGCTCGTTGCTCGGGCAATGTGAATGCGAATGTTGTAAATAATATAAAAGATGAATTATATAAATTGCTTTCACTAACCCTATTTATTTTAACATAAATTACTTCCTTATATTGCTACGACTCTCCTGATATGATCAAAATTAAATAATGTTTTGGTTAAAAAGGTCAGAAAACAAAATTAAAATATTTTTGGTTAAAAAGGTCAGAAAACAAAATTAAAAATATTTTTGGTTAAAAAGGTCAGAACCGAAGTCAGCTGCTGTTTTACTTAGGTACTATTATCATATTTCAATCCGGAGATCAAACAAAAATGGTTTCACTGTGATGGAGACAATATGAAAAGACAAGACTGGTCATATATATATATTTTGGGCTATAATATCTGAAATGTGGTTAGACATATACTGCTTACCAAAAAATTTAAACGAATTTAAATTTAACCATAAGCAATACATACCCAACCACATTTAATATCCTATAACCAAAGAAAAAATAATTAAAAAAAAAGACATTACTCCCTAGACTGTCTTATTTGGACTTTTCAACACTTAAAAGGTGGATTGTTGAAATGATCATATATATTTTTTTTCACTAATCAATCGTCCCTTTCTTCGTTTATTGTGAGTGTTTTCATCTCTTCTTTCCTTTCTTCGTTTAGTGTGAGCGTTTTCGTCTCTTCTTTTGCTACTCTGCTCATTTTACATTTTCTTTTTTTTCCTCATTTTATCATAATTTTAAATAACAATAAAAAATAATATCTGAAATTCAATAGAAGTTAAATACATTTGGATCATGTTAAATAAGCATCATTTTAAGTAGACAACTTAATCAAAATATATAGCATTTTGATCAAAAATATATAACTACATTCTAATTTTTTCTTTTATCCTTTTCATTGTTACGTATTTTATTTAATGAATATCAAATGGCACTTCCTTTCTTCTGCCCATTCAAAAAAAAGGTCATTGCAATTCATAATCTAATTGTTTCATTTCAATGGGGTATTTGTTAGCTTTGTGATTCCCATTATATTCGTTTCTGGTTCATAATCTAGTTGTTTCATTTCAGTGGGGTATTTGTTAGCTTTTTGATTGGCATTATATTTGTTTCTTTTATGGTCGTGTTGGAACTTTTCAATTCCTCATATTACCTACAATGCTTAAATTGTATATGGTTTATGTTCTTTTTTATATGTATAATTTATTTTGGTTAATTTCTCAAAGTTTATATGTTTATATGATTGAGAATCTTTGATTTCTACGAATCCCTTTCATAATTATATTAATTTTTTTAATGAAAACTATTAATTAAATTTATTATTATTATTATTTAATTATTTTACTTTATTAATTTTGGTGCATTAGTTGTTGAAGTAAAACTTGAGAGTGTAGGCTTCTATGATCCATAACTTTTCAATTATAAATCTTCTCGGAAATCACATACGTAATTTTTAAAACCTGCAAGATTTATAATTATGTATGTGATTTCTGGAAAGATTTATAATTGAAAAGTAAAACTTATTAATTAAATTAATTTAACTAATTATTTTTTAATAACAATAATGAGAACAAAAAATTAATAGTAAAAAAACAATATATCCATTATAAAGATAATAGTAGTTATAAATATAAAAAGAAAAAAATGAGTAATCTAGAGTAGAGTAATATGACAATAAGATTAGTTTAAAATAATGTCCATGAAACCATATAAATTAAATGGTTGGCACTGCCTATATACATTAATTAATGTTAATCATATCACCTACTTTATCATACATTTCACTTTATCGTGACTAAATTAAATAATTTATAATGTTATTTTAAATTATTATTATTATTAAATTAAAAAAGAACTATTCCTCATGAGGTTGTTAATTGAGGTCTAATGGGGTTGGGGGTCTTGCCTTCCAATCTAAGGACATTAGCATCCACAAGCATGTGAGTAACGGTTTATTCACCCTACATAGAGTGCAACATAAAAAAGGAGGAAAGAGGGTTGGTGAGAGGCTCAAGCTGAAGGCAAGCCACTTGGGGTCCCAAAAATGGTTGCTTGGTCCACTTGGTCTATTGCTTGACAAAATATATTATGAGTAAGTGCCTGCCTTCAAACCACTCTGAGTTCTCCAATTGTGTGATTAGTTAACTATATCATATAATTGGAAACATTTCTTAAATAAAAAAATATCCATTGATATTCGGTGCGTCACATGCAATCTCAAATTTCAATTGACACTTGGGAAACCTAAAAATACAACCCTCATCTCACTACTGAGCAATGGGGACTTTTTTATATTAGAGCTATCACTCTTTGACTTTGTAACGAAGTAGTTTTAATTTATTTTCAAGAATAATGAGCCACCCACATACTTATTTTTCTAGAAACTCAAAATGGAGCACAAATAGTTCAATTTTATTAGGAATGTATTGCATTTTTTATATTTATTTTATCGGTTGTTCACTTCTTCATTGTTAATTTTAGGTAATTAAATTGGGATTTATTTATATTGTGATTTCATTCATATTTATTAATTATTGTTCCCCAGTCACATTCTACTAGACGCAGTGGGATGCATATATGTTATTTTAACAAATTTGTGAGGAATTTTAACGATTGTTTCAGTGTGGGTATGATGCAATGCATACATTACAAAATTTTAGGCATGTGTTGAATTTTATTATGCATTTGTTTTGCCTTAAATCTTTTTTTTTTATCTTGCACTTAATTTTTAATTTTTATCACTTAATTTGTAGGATTTAAAATTTCTGATTTCATTAAAAAAAAAATCTGATTTGTAATATTTAAGGTCTTAGGCCATGTAACCCTATTCAAAGGTCACAGATCCCTACTTTATATTACAAACCAAATTTAAAAAAATCCAACAAAACCCATGACATCGAAACCAATTGTCATTCTTTTACATCAAAGTATTTGCTTCATCCAATAAGAAACAAACAATCCTTGCTGTAACACTCTCTTCTTGCTTCTACCGAAGTAACCAGCCAACCAGGGTAAACATGTGATAAGAGGCTACTAATATGAGGTTCAACCTCCTAGATGGCCTTAAGGAAGTGGAAGCGATGGAAACACAACAAACACACCATTGACAACATCAACAACACTTCTAGGAGGTAAATCGCCCTCCGAGACCCCTGAAAATTTAAAATGGGTTGGATTTTTACCCTCTTGACCCTTAGAAGCGGACATATAAGGGAAAGGGAGCGGATATATACCCTTAATCGTGGGATATCCTTGGAAAGGTAGTAGACAGGGCCCCAAGCAGTCAATTTTGTGACTGCGGCTCTAGGATTTGTGGCACATTTTCAGCCCCTAAGCCCAAGTCACTTCCCAGAACTTCATGTAACTTGATGAGATGATAATAAAATTGAAACAAAGGTATGGAAGTAATCACATCATTAGGAAATCATATGGACCCCTCCTGACCATGATAGGAATTTCATAAAACATGTCACAAACATTGCATCTACAAGTATAAACAACATATTGAAACATATGGGTCTCATACTTATCTTAGAATCAATAAGAAGCCTTACTCCCTTACATCATAATATGGAATACAATATTTTTGACCAAAGATACATGGTGTGTGCATTTACGGTAAAAACATGGCGAGAGCCATACATCACCACTGACGAATTAGATTCTCATAACCAACATAATAACAACATAAATAAAATAGATACTACAAAAATATAATCCACGTAATAATAAATACAATTATATATCAATTACCAAAGAAATTGTATTCTCATTAATGAGTGTAAAAACCAACAAAAGATGGGACTTCCATGTTCCACCCAACCATAGACTCGATGAGATAAATATATCTTCATTCAATCACCCCCGTGTCATATTCCAAGCATGAAGGTGAGACTCAAACCAAAAAACCAACCAGGGTATCCCGAGGCTAAACCACCTCAGCCTCATCAATCATAAAAAAGGATTTATTTTGATCTACACCCAATCACTAGGAAAACATAAACATGGATGTCATCAGATTCTCTGTGCCTAAACCGCGAGGAATTTTCATGTCTCCTAGTCTCTCACGCTTTACCACAACCCACAGTCTAAATCAGGGGTCATTAGGCCCTAAAATGAGACATAATCTCGAGGATTTACATCAATCCAAAACCCGTGATTCCTAAGTCAAAATGGAGAGAAAACCACCTCTAGGCTTTACCATATATCTCGCCTTTCACCAGTCAAGGATTCCTAAGCCTACCTAGGAAACGCACTATCCTTGTTTACCGCAACCCATAGGCTGGTTATGGGGTTACTAGGCCATGTGTTATATCAATTCAGAGATCCGCCCCACGCATCTTCGAATCCATCCATTATTCTAGCTAAACCAAAACATGAAAACTCCACAATAGCATGGCTATCTGGAAATGGTTGAGGCTAGGATGAAAACATTATCACAACTGCCAAAATCCATGCCAAGATAGCAAGAAGCCACATACAATAGCATGCATGCCAAATCTAGAAAGGAAAATACACATGAAAATTGATACCTGCCAAGAATTGTGTTGAAGCCACCTGATTCTTTCTCCTCCTTACTTTCTTCCTCATTTTTACTACTTTCTTCCATTTCTTGTTTCAAAGAAAAAATGCTCCAAAAAATATAAGTGTCCAAGAGTGAGTGAGAGAGAGAAAGAGAGAGAGAGTAATGAGAGAGATCCAAAAAATGCACCAAAAAAAAGGTTGAAACAACAAAATCCTACCAACTAATCCTTAGAAGAATTTTTTTAGAATATGCCTCTATCTTCCTTTTCCATTATTTTCATTCATTTTCCTCCTCACATGCAACTTATGACCTTTCACCTTCTTTTTCTCCGATTTTCCATTATTTTTGTAAATAAATTCCAAATAACACCTCATGCCTTTCCAAATCCTTTTCATTTTCCTTTTCAAAATTACTTAGCCATAATAAACCGAAGTGAACACCCACTAGGATTTTTTCTCCCAACATTCATCTAGGAATAAGTGTCCCATCAACCATGGAAACACAACAAACACACCATTCACAACATCAACAACACCTCTAGGAGGTAAATTTCCTTCCCAGAGCCCTGAAACTTTAAGAGGGGTTGGATTTTTACCCTCTTAAGCCTTAGAAGCAGACATATAAGGGAAATGGAGCTGATATAGACCCTTAATCATGGGCTATCCTTGGAAAGGTAGTAGCCAGGGCCCCAAGTAGTCAATTCTGTGACTGCGGCTCTAGGATTTGTGGCACATTTTCAGCCCCTAAGCCCAAGTAACTTCCCAGAACTTCATGTAACTTCATGAGATGATAAATAACATTAAAACAAATGTATGGAAGAAATCACATCATTATGAACTCATATGGACCCCTCTCGACCATCATAGGCATTTCATCAAACATGTCACAAGAATTGCATCTACAGCTATAAACAACATATTTAAACATATAGGTCCCATACTTATCTTAGAATCACTAAGAAGAATTACTCCATTACATCATAAGATGGAATAAAATATTTTTTACCAAAGATACATGGTGTATTCATTTACAAGTAAAAACATGGAGAGAGCCATACATCATCACTGATCAATTAGATGCTTGTAACAAGCATAATAACAACATAAATACAATAGATACTACAAAAATATAATCCACGTAATAATAAATACAATTATATATCAATTACCAAAGGAATTATACTATCATTAATGAGTGTAAAAACAACCCAGAGATGGGACTTCCATGTTCCACCCAACCATAGATTGGGTGAGACAAATCTATCTTCATTCAATCACCCCCGTGCCATATTCCAAGCATGAATGTGAGATTCAAACCAAAAAACCAACCAGGGCATCCCGAGGCTAAACCACCTCAGCCTCATCAATCATAAACAAGGATTTATCACGATCTACACCCGGTCACTAGGAAAACATAAACATGGATGTCATCAAATTATCTACACCTAAACCACGAGGAATTTTCATGTCTCCTAGTCTCTCACAGTTTACCACAACCCACAGTCTGAATCAGGGGTCATTAGGCCCTAAAATGAGACATAATATCTAGGATTTACTGCAATCCAAAACCTGTGATTCCTGAGTCCGAATGGATAGAAAACCACCTCTAAGATTTACCATATATCCCACCATTCAGCGGTCAAGGATTCTTAAGCCTACCTAAGAAATTCCCTACCCTTGTTTACCACAACCCACAGTCTGGTTATGGGGTTACTAGGCCATTTTTTATATCAATTCAGATATCCACCCCACTCATCTTTGAATCCATCCATTATTCCAGCTAAACCAAAACATGAAAACTCCACAACATCATGGCTATCCAGAAATGGAAAGGCTAGGATGAAAACATTGTTACAACTACCAAAATCCATGCCAAGATAGAAAGAAGCCACATACAATACCATGCTTGAAAAATCTAGAAAGGAAAATACACATGAAAATCAATACCCAGGCCAAGAATCATGTTGAAGCCACCTGATTCTTTCTCCTCCTTGCTTTCCTCCTCATTTTTACTACTTTCTTCCATTTCTAGTTTCAAAGCCAAAATGCTGCAAAAAATATAAGTGTCCAAGAGTGAGTGAGGGAGAGAGAGAGAGAGAGAGTAATGAGAGAGATCCAAAAAATGCACCAAAAAAAAGGTTGAGCCAACAAAATCCTGCCAACTGATCCTTAAAAGAATTTTTATAGAAGATGTCTCTATCTTCCTTTTCCATTATTTTCATTGATTTTCCTCCTCGCATGCAACCTATGACCTTTCACCTTCTTTTTCTCCTATTTTACATTATTTTCATAAATAAATTCCAAATAATTCCTCATGCCTTTCCAAATCCTTTTCATTTTCCTTTGCCAAATTACTTAGCCATAATAAACCGAAGTGAACACCCACTAGGATATTTTCCAAACATTCAGCTGGGAATAAGTGTCCCATTAACCGTGGTTATTATTTTTAACTTTCATTACATGAAATTTTCACCAAGGTTGTTACAGAACCCTCCCCCTTGGGGGACACTATCCTCTGTGTTCAACAACACATATACCTCAGCAAAAATTCTGAAAAGAAAACATACTTTTGATGGAGATTTATAACATAACTCATTGCAGTATTTACAATGAATAACTTGCTAAGAAAAAACGTGTTTCGATAATCCATCGACATTTTTTAAATAATATGTTTGTAGTGATAATATCATGTTCAGCGCAATGGAAATTTCTCGTTGCACCGGCAATATGAATGTAAATTTTGTAAATAATATAAATGATGAGTTATATAAATTTATTTCACTAACCCTATTTATTTTCACATAAATTACTTCCTTATATTGCTACGACTCTTGTGATATGAACAAAATTAAATAATGTTTTGGTTAACAAGGTCAGAAAACAAAATTAAAATATTTTTGGCTAAAAAGGTCAGAACCGAAGTAAGTTGTTTTACTTAGCTACAATTATCATATTTCAATCTAGAGATCAAACAAAAATGGTTTCACTGTGATGGAAACAACATGAAAAGACGAGTCATATATATTTTCTGGGCTATAATATATTAAATGTGGTTGGGCATATACTGCTCATCAAAAGATTTAAACGAATTTAAATATAACAGTGAGCAATATATACCCAACCACATTTAATATCCTATAACCAAAAAATAATAATTACCGAAAAAGGCATTACTCCCTAGACCATCTTATTTGGACTTCTCAACACTTAAAAGGTGGATTGTTGAAATGATCATATTTTTTTTTTCACTAATCAATCGTCCCTTTCTTCATTTAGTGTGAGCGTTTTCCTCTCTTATTTCCTTTCTTTGTTTACTGTGAGTGTTTTCATCTCTTCTTTTGCTACTTTTCTCATTTTACATTTTCTTTTCTTTTCTTCATTTTATCGTAATTTTAAATAACAATAAAAAATAAAATCTAAAATCCAATAGAAGTTAAATACATTTGGATCATGTTAAATAAGCATTATCTTAAATAGACATCTTAATCAAAATATATAGCATTTTGATCAAAATATATAACTACTTTCTAATATTTTCTTTTATCCCTTTCATTGTTACATATTTTATTTAATGTATAGTAAATGGCACTTTCTTTCTTCTGCCCACTCAAAAAGAAAAATGGTCATTGCACTTCATAATATAATTGTTTCATTTCAATGGCGTATTTGTTAGCTTTGTTTCATTTACATATGGGTCTCATACTTATCTTAGAATTGCTAAGAAGCATTACTCCATTACATCATAAGATGGAATACAATATTTTTGACCAAAGATACATAGTGTATTCATTTATAGGTAAAAACATGGAGAGAGCCATACATCATCACTGATAAATTAGATGCTTATAACCAGCATAATAACAACAGAAATACAACAGATACTACTAAAATAGAAGCCACGTAATAATAAATACAATTATACATCAATTACCAAAGGAATTATATTCACATTAATGAGTGTAAAAACATATCAGAGATGGGACTTCCATGTTCCACCCAACCATAGATTGGGTGAGACAAATCTGTCTTCAGTCAATCACCCCCATGCTATATTCCAAGCATGAATATGAGACTCAAACCAAAAAAACAACCAGGGCATCCCGAGGCTAAACCACCTCAGCCTCATCAATCATAAACAAGGATTTATCTAGATCTACACCCGATCACTTGGCAAACATAAACATGGATGTCATCAGATTCTCTTCACCTAAACCACGAGGAATTTTCATGTCTCCTAGTCTCTCAAACTTTAACACAACCCACAATCTAAATCAGGGGTCATTAGGCCCTAAAATGAGACATAATCTCCATGATTTATTGCAATCCAAAACCCATGATTCCTAAGTCCGAATGGAGAGAAAACCACCTCTAGGCTTTACCATATATCCTGCCATTCACCGGTCAAGGATTCCTTAGCCTACCTAAGCGACGCACTATCCTTGTTTACGACAACCACAATCTGGTTATGGGGTTACTAGGCCATGTGTTATATCAATTTAGAGATCCGCCCCACTCATCTTCGAATCCATTGATTATTCTAGCTAAACCAAAACATGAAAACTCCACAACAACATGGCTATTTGGAAATGGCAAGGCTAGGATGAAAACATTGTCACAACTTCCAAAATCCTTGCCAAGATAGCAAGAAGCCACATACAATACCATGCATGCCAAATATAGAAATGAAAATACACATGAAAATCTATACCTGCCAAGAATCGTGTTGAAGCCACCTGATTCTTTTTCCTCCTTTCTTTCCTCCTCATTTTTACTACTTTCTTCCATTTCTTGTTTCAAAGCCAAAATGCTCCAAAAAATATAAGTATCCAAGAGTTAGTGAGGGAGAGAAAGAGAGAAAGAGTAATGAGAGAGATCCAAAAAATGCACCAAAAAAAAGGTTGAACCAACAAAATCCTGCCAACTAATCCTTAGAAGAATTATTATAGAAGATGTCTCTATCTTCCTTTTCCATTATTTTCATTCATTTTCCTCCTCACATGAAACCTATGACCTTTCACCTTATTTTTCTCCTATTTTCCATTATTTTCTTAAATAAATTCCAAATAATACCTCATTCCTTTCCAAATCCTTTTCATTTTCCTTTGCAAAATTACTTAGCCATAACAAACTGAAGTGAACACCCACTAGGATGTTTTTCCCAACATTCAACTGAGAATAAGTGTCCCATCAATCGTGGTTATTATTTTTAACTTATATTACATAAGATTTTCACCAAGGTTGTTACAGAACCCTCCCCCTTTGGGGACACCGTCCTCGGTGTTCAACCACACATATACCTCAGAAAAAATTCTGAAAAGCAAACATACTTCCCATGGAGATTTATAACATAACTCATTGCAGTATTTACAATGAATAACTTGCTCAAAATAAATAATATTCATGACAATCATACCATGTACTAGAGCTTTATAACACAACTCATTACGGTATTTAGAATAATCTACACATATACAATTTTTCTCAACCAGTAAATATTAAGAAAAAAATTATGCATCTATAAGAAGGGAATGCAGAGGCTCACACCTCAACCCTCAAAGTAATACCAGGATTCACCACCTTTCCAAGAAGTCTAGAATCCACTATCAAATTCAAAGTTGCATCTAATATCCATCACTACGATATTTTTCTATTTTACTTTCAGGGAATGGTTACCAACTCATTGTTCCAGGGCACACTCCCAATGTGCATCTGATTCCATATGGAAATGATAATTACCAAAACAAATCCACCATGTCCTTCCCTCCTCTGCAATGCAATCCCTCGGGAAATTTGGTAATCCTCTTCCCTATAGTCATTCACTTTCCAAATTCCCCACCATCCCCTATCCTAGGCGATCCATCCCTTGGCAAGGCTTCCACACATTGAAAGATAAAAATTAAAAGACATATACCTGCCTCAAAACAATCATACTAGTCATAGCATGCTCATGGAAACAAATGGACATTGTTTGGTACCTTCTCCTTGAAATTCTTGAAGGAGAAGAGTTAGGGGAATTATACCCTCCATGTGATTGAGGAATCACTATTAATATATCTCAACCATGTCTCGTGGTATTGTGAGAACCTACTGATATTCCATGTCAATATTGGAGGATAGTCATGGCCAACACAACTTATACAATTGAATTCCCAATTGAGGAAATTAGAGGTGATCCACCCATGAAACCTATTTCTCTAACAACATTACCTAATTTCATGGCCTCTCCTTCGAGGATCGAGATACATTCTTCTTCTAGTTCGATGTTGTCTACCGAGGGTATGATTATGTTTGAGATGCTCAAAAACTAAAAATACTTCTTGTTACTCTAAAGGGGATAGTGTTGTTTTGGTTTATGGGTCTAGGAGGAAATTCTATCATGATGTGGGATAATATGAAGCAAACCTTCCTTGAGAAATACCAGAACTAATGCATGTCTCAAGACATTAAAGAAGAGACCTTAAAGATAATTCAGAACAAGAATGAGAATATGCAGGATTTCATGGAGCATTTTAAATATAGCTTGCAAAGATCGGGTTATAGTGATATGGATAAATGTATTTTAAAGATAATCATGCTTTGTGCATTGAGAGAAGAATCTTTGGAACTTTGGAATGTGGTAGGAAATGGGGATATCTCAAAGGAATATTTCGGTACCATCTATGAGCCGTGTGTCAAATTTTCATGAAGATCTGCAAGGAAAAAGTAAGGAACACAAGAATCTTATAACATAACTCTCAAACCATCCAAGAATGGGATCACAAATTCAAAAATTGGGAACCTACTTAACAATTTGAGGAATGACATATTAAGCTCATTGTATTCAGAATTAGATCTTTTGCAAGAAAAATAGAAATAGATCGAAGGCGAGAAAGAAATGGCCATCTTCTACTCATAGTGTAGGAAGAAGAACCTGCTAAAAGAGTTTCCACTTAATGTCATCGAAACTTGTGCAATATGTGAGAAAAATCACTCCATAAGCACGTGTCTATCACTTCGTGAGCTAAATGCAGTTTTTAAGGGGGAAAACGAAGAGACAAACCAAATCTATTTTATGGGACCAAAGAATCCATGGAATCTGCGACCTAGTAATATGAATCAAGGTATGAATAAATACCCTTCTCAATATTTTATTAATTGAAATTATGGGTCTCAAACTGCACCATTTCCATCTCCATCATGGTCACAGAATTACAAGTATTATACGACATGAAAGTCATGGTTACCTTAACCTAGACCAGTCCCTTCTTGGTCTCAGAACTGGTGTGGACACCATCTTCCTACAATCAAGTTTCTTAGCCTATGACATAACAACAACTAAAACTCCTGCCAAATTCCTCTTCTAGTACTCCTCTTCATCCTCAACTGCCTATTCAAACCAACATGAATCGAAATAATAGGAGATTCCAACGGGTTGATACACTCAACCTTCTTGCATATGGTATTGCCACTTTAGAATGAAATGACTTAAACCTTTGATCTAGGCGAGTGGTGAATACAAAAACTTCACCAATAATAATTTAACAAACTGAGGGCAAAGTCTCGACCTCAAAACCAAAACTTGTATACCCCTCTTGGGAAGTTGGGGGTAATCTAAAAGAAATTTTGTGGAAGAGAAAGCCCCCACCAAAACAATAGTTACTCGAGGGGGTCATATATGCCCACCTTATCTTCAGAAGTTTTCCTTATGTAAACACATCCCTCAACCCGAATTTGATCTCTTAGGATAATTAAAAAAATTATTTGTTAAAATACCATTTCTCCAAGCTATGAAAGACGTGCTGAGTTATGCCAAAAAAATTAGGGAATTTTGCTTAAAGAAACTTGGGAAGAAGCCTAAATATCCTCTTACTATTCATGTCATGGGGAAATTGTGAGATATGATGTTGGGGACAACTACACCCATTAAATACAATGACCCAGGGAACTCGATCCTCCTAGTTCAAATAAATGGCGTTGATATTCCAAATTTTTTGGTAGACCTTGTGGTTGCATTTGATGGTATAACTTGAGAAAATGTACTTACTCTATTCTTACTCAACCTTAAACCAAATCCAACTATTTTAGAACTTGCAGATCGATCTACTGTGAGACCTGTAGGGAAATTAGAAGATGTAATCATTTTCATGGATTCTTGGGCATATCCGATCGATCTCTTACTACTACACACCCAATCACCAGTAGGGGGTCATCCCCTAATGTTAGGCATACCATGGATCGCTATGGTCGATGCCTACATTGTGTGTCCATCCAGGAAAATGGCAATATCAAATGGAGAAACTATGAAGAATCTTGTTCTTTACCCTCTTGTGGAACCAAGCTCATTGGTCAAACCTAGATTTACCCTAGCACAAAATCCTTCCCATTGTGATGAATATGAATATGAAAATGAAAATTTTAGTCCAATTCTCACTACTGGGAAATTTATTTGTTTCAATGGAGAAATGAAAGTTGATTCTATTTACACATTTATCAGTGATTCCAACTCCTTTTCTTTCCCGACCCAATGGCTACTAGAATATGCTATGAGTTGTACTACCTCGGAATATATTCAACAGGAAAATAAAGCTAAAAATGTTCCTGTAACAGTAGTTAATAGTAGTATTTAAGTAGATATTGATCCATGGAAAACCTTGAATATCAATCCCAACCTATCGCCCTCTCAAACTGAATAATTATTAAAAATTATTCTGAATGAGAAGGACGTATTTGCTTGGGAATACGCAGATATGAAGGGAATTAATCTTGACTTATGTACCCATCACATATATATAAGAGATGAATTTCAATATGTTCCCCAACCACAAAGAAGAATGAACCCTGGTTTGAAAAAAATTGTTAAGGAAGAACTAGAGAAGTTATTGGATGTTGGATTTATTTATCCAATCTTTAACAACCAATGGGTATCCCCATTGGTCACAGTCCTAATGAAAAATGGCAAGTGGAGGATGTGTGTCGATAATATGGAACTAATTAAAGATACCTAGAAATATCACTTTCCCTTACCCTTCATCGATTAGGTTCTTGACATAGTAGCCAGAAAGAAGTTATTTTATTTTTTGGATGGGTTGAATAGATATAAATAGATCCATATATCTGGCGAGGATTATGAAAAGACCACTATTACTTGCCATTGGGGAAAATTTTCATACAGGGTCCTTCCATTTGGAATTTGTAATGCACCTGCTACTTTCCAATAGGAAATACTCAGAATCTTCTCTTATTTGATGAATGATAGTGTTGAAATTTACATGGAAAATTTTACTCCTTATGGTGACACATTTGAATATGGTTTGGAAAGCTTAGAAAAGGTACTTAATCCATGCAAATAGACTCGTGTTTCTCGTAGCACTGTGAAATTTCATATGATGATGGAAGAAGGGATCATCCAGGGCTATTTACTTTCAGCTGAAGGAATATAGGCTAATCCCGCTAAGGTCGAGGTAACCCTAAATTTTCGCACTCTAAAGACACACACAACAATAGGAAGCTTTATTTGTTATGTTGGGTATTATCGATGCTTCATAGAATTTTTTTTAACATAGAACTCCCACTTTTCCAACTACTATCTAAAGATGCATAACTTGTGTGGGATGATGCTTATGAATCAACTATTTCAGGGATCAAGAAATTAGTCCGCGAGTCTCCAATATTGTGTGGCCCCGATTGGAATCTTTCATTCAATATCTCTACAAACGCTTCCCATATATAAATTGGATCAATCTTGGGACAATATGAAGATAATAAGTCATATTCAATCTACTATGTACACGAGAATTTAACTCTTGCTGACCCTAAATATACGGTAACTGAGAAGTAATTTTTGGTTGTCATTTATGTTGTTAACAAATTTCGTCATTATATTACAGGGTACACCACCTTTGTACATACAGATCATTCATCCATCAGGTATCTAATAAATAAACATATAACTCTTGGACGAATCAGAATATGGTTATTATTGTTACAAGAATTTGATAGAACTATTGTGGACAAACCAGGGAAAGATAATGTCGTAGAAAATTTACTATGTAGGTAGAAAATGAAAAATGAATATATGCCTGCAGAAGATATTTTTCATGATGATATTTTTTCACTTTCTACTCACATCCCTTGGTATTAAAATGTTGCTAAATATCTTGCTGCAGGTAAGGTAGCTCATAATTTGTCACACAGGGAACAACACAAAATTATTTTCCAGGGTGCCTGTTATACACAGATACAAGGGTACCTATTATACACTAGACCAGATCAGCAAATACGACACTGTGTAGGTGACGACGAGATCTACGATATCTTGAAGGCTACCCACGATGAACCATGTGCGGGACACTTTGCTGATAAATGAACTGGTCAGAAGGTGCTACATATGGGATACTATTGACCCTCTATATTTCGGGATGCTCGAAAATATGTTCGGCACTGTGACAACTATCAACAAATGGGCCAACAAGTTTGATCAAATGAAATTTTAATGTAGACTGAACTAGTCCTTGAGCCCTTTAAGAAACATTCCATTCATTTTGTCGGGCCACTTAATCCTCCCTCTCATGAGAAGGTCCATATCCTTTTCTGTATAGAGTATGTGACGAAATGGATGGAAGCCAAGGTTGTTTCAAAAGCCACTGAACAAAATGTTTCATACTTCTTATTTGAAGAAATATTTGCTCGATATAGGACTCCTAGAGAAATATTTTCATATGGAGGGGCATAATTTACATCGCATTCAACAATAATTCTTATGAGGAAATTTGGAATCAAACACCAGGTGACATACCCATATCAACCTGAAGCGAATGTTCATGTAGAGAGCACAAATAATGCATAGGAAAATATTCTAACAAATAATGTGGCTAACCATCACCAAAATTTGGATGAAAATATCCCTAAAGCACTCTAAGCATATAAAACTACATGGCGGAATACAGTGGGGTTCTCACTATATGAACTTGTGTATGGGAAATTTCCTTTGTTTTCGATTTAATTCTAGGTAAAAACACTCATGACAATTCTTTAAGTAGGTTTGGACCTTACTACAGCCTAACAACACCTACTAGATCATCTTAATGAGTTAGAAGAAATCTGTTTTTTAGTTGTAGAAAAAACTGCCACCATCCATCGACAATGAACTAAGTGGCATAATAAATTTATTAAGAAAAATATGTTCCAAAAAGGTGATTTGGCACCACTCTACGATTCTTGATTCAATGATTTTAAAGGAAAACTTTGCTCAAGGTGGATGGGACCATATGAGGTCGACATAGTTTTTGAAAATTGAACTATTAAACTCATAACAATGAATGATGCACATACTACTTTACATGCAAATGGATATCGCCTCACGTTGTATCATAGTCCGACCTCTAGGGAATCCTTCATTAGAAATATTTTTGATGATTTTGGTTTTGAAGTTGTTTATGCAGAAAATTATTCCTCCACCTCTTGTTGAATACAAATATAATCCTGTAATAATAATAGTAATAATAATAATAATAATAATAACAATAATAACAATATATAAATAAAATAAAATAAAGTTTAAGTTCTTCTCCTACTTCAGTTACAACACTCTTCCCTTTCTGCTACTTTAGTTATAACACTCTTTTCCCCTTCAAATTCTACTACTCCATTACAACTCTCTTTTCCCCTTCCCTTGTTGCTACTTCATTTGAAATGCGTTTTTCCCATCCATTTCTGCTACTCCAGTTGCAGCGTTATTTTATTTTACCTTTCTAATACTCTTGTTGTAGCATCTCAGTTGTCTCTATTGCAGCATTGTCAATGCCAATACTCCACTAGTGTTGATACTTTGTCAATGCTCATACTCCACTGGTGTTGATACTTCGTCGATACTAATAGTCCACTAGTGTTGATACTCCACCAATGATAATACTCCACAGGTGTTGATACTCCACTGATGATGATACTCCACCGAAGTTGACACTCCACTAACGTAGTCTCAGGTATATCCCCAAATGACTCTTTGAATTTAATTTACATTTCAAATGAAATGACCAATCAGGGTCGAGGATGGCCATACCGTAGTTGGGGGGAGACTGTATCACATTTAAATTAAATAGTGATACAATTTTTGTTATTATCATAACTCATTAAATACCATTTAAACCATCCAATGATAGCATTAATATTGTAATCATTAGGCACTCACATTTTATCTCCATCTGTATCCTTCACACATACCAACACTCATTGGAAATTACACCATGTACAAATACACATGTCGACATTAAAATGTATTAATTTCCATTGTATCGAGATTATCACCACGATTACCATCATTTTACCATAACCATGTCCCATATTAATTTCCCTTATAACCATTTACAATACCACATGGTTTCTTAGCTAATTTTTCCCTTAACGTATGGTTGATACTCCAAACGTTACTATAAGGTAACTGATAATGGGTGGGCAGGCTATCAGACATGAACTTGAGAGTACATAGAAAATACGATGCAAACTAGAAGCATGGAATATTTTCCAAAATTAGGCTGACATACTTACTTTTAGGGGTTGTAGAGATTTGACGAAAGGGTGACAGTTGATTTTTCACTAAATCTGGAAGGAAATAGTTCCATGGTCCGTGAATTGTAAATTAGAGTAATTGAGGAAGTCATTGCAACGTCAGAGGGTTATCACATGAAAAACATAAGTGGTATATCAAAAGAACAACCTTTCCATAGATTTTGGTGTTGTTATTACAGGTAGGGGAGAGCATGGCGCTGAAAGAAGAATTTCTTGAAGAAGAATAAATGGAGAAAACACGGGAGGAAGTGGAGGAACAAGGGGAAAAAGAAATGAAGGATCAATATGGTTTGGGAGATAGGGAAGGAACTGAGGATGTGGAAACATAGGATGTTGGAGGAATGGAGGCTGAAATTACCCCCCCTTGATCACCATTTATGGCCTTTTTTCTAAGAGGATCAAGAAAATTTCATTATTCCACCAACATGACAACAGAAGATGGATCGTTAGAAGTATTTCCCCCCAATTTGAAGTTCTTAGGAAAAATTTCAGAAGAGGGTGAGGCCTCTATTTCTCCATAGGAACTAGTGTTGGCTTCAAAACAAAATGTAGAAGAGGGTGCAATTGATGTTGCTCCACAAGAACCAATATCATCCCTAGAATGAATCAAAGAAGAGGGTGCAGCCGATACTAGTCCACAAGAATCGATATCAGCCTTAGAACGAATGGATTAATAAAGTGCAAACAACACTTCTCACAAGAGCCATTATCAACCTCGAAATGAATGGAAGAAGAGAGTGTGGCTGATATTGTTCCATAAGAACCAATATTGACTTCGGAAACAATGGAAAAACATTTGGTAGTGCGAGACCTTGTTGAAGAATTTTCCGCTACTTCTCCACAAGAATTAGCACCGACTTTGAAACAAAATTAAGAAATCGGTATCAAACAAGAACCTATTGAGGAATTTTTTGATACTTCTCCACAAAAACTAGTACCTACCTCGAAACAGATTGAGGAAATTTTGGTAAAGCAAGAGCTTATTGAATAACTGGTAACATAGAAAATTTCCAGTTGGCACCAGAACCGAATATTGTTAAAGGAGAACGTTAAGTTAAATATGGAGATTTCAAAGTTAGGGAAATGGGTGACACAGTTGCAGAAACATAAAAAAAAAAAATCAAAAAATCAAACAGAGTCGAACATCTGCAACCACCGGAACTGGCAAGAAAGTTTTGTTGGTTGTATAGACAGAAGACAGAGAGATAGTCTTTGTATTTACATAGACATAATATAGGGAGGTATTCTCTTCATATACACAAAAATAATAAAAATACATAATTTTGACATTCACACCAACTGATGATCAAAGGCTCAATACTAAGCTATAAACTGAAGGTTCGAAAAAATGCTCCACACCAAAATGACAACGAAGAGCTCGTCGTGAGGAATCCTACGCAATTCGTTTCATCAAAAACCAAT
This sequence comes from Pinus albicaulis, assembly GCA_034641835.2. NCBI lineage: Eukaryota > Viridiplantae > Streptophyta > Pinopsida > Pinales > Pinaceae > Pinus > Pinus albicaulis. The sequence goes on along the minus strand of CM076584.1, from coordinate 1,310,571,748 downwards.
TTTGGATGACGAAGTTATGACCTGTTGTTTATTTTCTCAAACAGTTAGAAAAAAATTGTAGAACAGTTACAGGTTGATGACATGGAAGTGTAGTGAGCACTCCAGGTATATTCGAGGAACATTATATAGTTTTAGCCCAACGACACTTTCAATAGTGTCACAACCAGATTTGCTAGTGAACTTGGGAGGTGAATTTTTTTTTACAGTTATCCTAAGGTTGAAGGAGAATTTATTTTAGTTGGAATATTCCAACGAGAGTTGGACACGTGGTGCAGCCAGGGGCTGCCATGTGCCCCCTCTGGTCGACCCATCCAACCTTTGGAAATGGTCAAAATCTGACTTTATGATTTTACACCAAAGCCTATAGATATTTTCAGGCTACATGTATATATTTTAATGCAAGGTAGAACCATTGGATAGGTGGATTTATGTGGGCTGAACACAGTTTATATTACCTAAAGTTCAAACTATGGATAGGTGGACCTACATACTTTCAACATCGGGTGCATAAATAATTTTCAATGCAATTTTTTTTTCACTAAGGGATTGGTGTTATAGCATGGAACAAAATTATGGTGCGGGGGTCAGGGTCGAACCCATGACCTACCTCACACAACTCCAAAGTCTTACTACTTCCTCTCTCTAAGGGGTCTTATACCTATAAGGTTGCATCAACCTCTTATTTTTTTTTTATTCCAATGGCGAGGGTTCAACGTGGGGGCACGGGCCAGCCTCCTCCCATGTCACTACGCAGCGAAAACAGTGGTTGAAGAAAAACCAACGAACAAAGGTTTAAATGCTTAATCCATTTTAAGCCCCTAAACCATGGATTATTTTTTAATTAAAAGAAGATTATGTAATATGAATAATGCACAGTTAAGACACGCTTATCCCAACTAAGCATGGTCTTAACTACTAATTAATCTCCCGGTTAATTCAGCGGCAGAGTTAGCAGAACTACTTATTTCGGCGGAATCCACCAAACTGTCGGAGTTATCTATAGCCTTCTCTAGATTTGGAGGATATATTGTAGGAACACTTGTTTTGGCCAAACTGAAGCAATTTTGGACCAATTTTGGCTCAGGAAGAGTCATTCTTGGTAGATTTTGATGTTTTGGACACATTAGAGAAGGTTGCATAGGTAATAGGAGACTGTAAACATCATTATTTTCACAATTGAGCTAATACAAAGGCCCATGCTATGGAAGGTGGACCAAAGAGATGTAGCCCAGGAGGGGTGAACTCCTTCATCAAAACAAAGTGTTATTGATTCAATTGAGATGGTTTATTGTGTGTTTTTTTGTTGATGTTCAAAATTTAGTTTCCCTGCTTTTATGTTCAATTATTCAACTTAATCTCCACAAATTTACTTTTTAATCAATCATAAGAACTTAAATAAGCCCATGTACAAGAAGCAAAGATCAACACTTTTAATATAAATATGAATATGAAATTAGTACAAAAAAAATAGCATTCAAATTCAGATCAAGATGGTATTAGAGCAAGGGTTATTTGCTTGTTTGCTTGAGTTTTGTGCAAGAAGGGTTTTAATAGTTGAAATTTTGTGATGCCTACAAGGTTGAAGTTGCAGAGAGGAGAAGGGAAACTATTGGTTTCTAGTCCTAAGGTTAGGACCAGAAGAAGGAGAGCTACAAGAGAACCATCGCCACCCAAAGTTCCACTCATAGTTTCACTTGAAGGACCTCAATTTTTATCTCCATAAAGTTGAGACCGAGGAGGTACAAATTGCATAAACAACTGAGTTGACTAAAGAGGTACAAGCATCATAAGCTGAGCTTTAATCCATAGCCATCATTTCAGGTGTTGGATATACTCAAGGACATTCAAAAGAGGAATATTTCAAGAGAGACTTCAATGACACAAAGAGAATGGTTAAAATTATGTTCGATGCATTCACTATTGGAATGGAAGGAGAAGGTTCTAAGCCTCCACATGGAGAAGGAACTCTAGATGATAAGAAGGATGAAAAGAAGAGTTCAAAGGGTAGTGGAGGAAATCCATATCCATCTCCACCATCCTCATACTCGTCATACTCATCAGCATCATCTTCTACTTCCACCACAAAACCCACCCATACTTATTCAAAATCCACAAAAGGAGAAACTCCATTACTCAAATTGGAAATTAAGTTTGAACTTCCCATGTAAAATGGCAAGGTAAATGCAGAGAAGTTGGACAATTTGATCCATCAATTGGAGGTATATTTCAAAATTCAAAACCTACAAGAAGATGACATAAATATCCAGTGGGCTTCATTAAGCCTAAAAGGAGCAGCACTAGTCTGGTGGGAAGAAAAGACTCAAGGGGAAATGTGAATCCAGGGTAAGATATCCATTTCTGGGGCTGAGTTTATATATTCAATTGAAAGATAGTTTTATCCATTAACCTATATGAAAAAAGGCATTCTGAGTTGGAAAAACATTAGGCAACTTAAGGGTCAAATAGTTCAAAAATATACCCAGGAGTTTAGGAAAAGGGCTTTGTTGTTAGGAATAAACTTGAATTCCCAAGATACACTCTTGAAATACATTGGTGGTTTACATTCCTATTTGAAACATACTATCCTTATGTTTAACCAAATAAATTTAAATGAAGTATGTGTGCAAGCCACACATCTTGAAGAAAGGGGAAAGCACATTAAGGAAGAGGGTATTAAGAAGAATCCATTCAAGGGTAAGGGAAAGGAGAAGGGAGGAAAATGGAAGTGTTAAGAAAGAAGGGGAGAAAACTACATTCAAACATTGTTCCAAATAAGGCCATGATGAACCCCACTGTTGGAAATTACATCCCGAACTAAGGCCTAAGAAACCAAACAATAAGGGGAAACAAAAGATGAATTCCACCACACAAAATAAACTTGGATCCAATTCCGGTGATGAGAAAAATATTGTGGCCATGGTAAAAAATGGAAAAGAAGCCATAGCAAGTAATAGTTCCTCAAATTTTGACAACAACACTCCAAATAAGGAAACAAGGATAAAATTTTTCCATGTAAGGGTGATTTCAATCATACAAATATTGATGCATTGTTCGATAGTGGGTCACAAGAAAACTTGATTTCAGAAGATTTGGTCAAAAGGATTAATCTTGAAACTATACCACATCATAAGTCATACCCTTTGGGTTGGATAGTCAAGAATGCCAATTTACATGTTACAAGGAAATGCATATTTTGATTTGCCATTACTGCAAATTTTGTTGATGAAGTTGAGTTAGATGTGGTTCCACTTGACATTTCACAAATTATCTTGGGAAGTCCATATTTGTATGATGGGAAAGCATTGTTTTATCGCCATGAGAAAAAATATCATTTCTCAATGATGGGCTGGAGTATATTGTGAGAGCTCATCACAAAAAGATGAATATTTCTTTAGTTAATACAGGGTAGATGAAGAGACTAGTTAGTGCAAGTAAATTTTTTGTGCTTCTCATGATCAAGAAAAAGGATGATATTGAATATAAATCTTTTGAAGGATGTGATGAAAAATTAAAATATGATTTTTTTGATGTGGTCAGTTAGCATGGCAAGATGTTTCAAGAACCAAGTGGGTTACCTCCCAAGAGGGGAATTCAGCATGAGATTCAGCTGCATCAAGATTTTCCACTTCCAAACATTGGTATGTATCACATGTCAATTATGGAGAGTTTGGAAATCAAGAAGAAAATCCAAGAATTACTAAACAAAGGTATCATATGCCCATGTACCTCGCCATGTGATTCAACGATTGTTTTGGTACCAAAGAAGGATGGGACTTGGCACATGTGCATAGATTTTTGTGCATTGAATAAAATCACGGTAAAGAATATCTTTCCACTCCCATGAATTGATTATTTGATTGATGAGTTAAGATATTCAAAGTATTTCTTTAATCTAGACTTAGGAAGTGATTGTCATCAAGTTAGAATAGCTGAGGAGGACATTTGGAAAACTACATTTAAAACTAGACAAGGATTGTTTGAAAGGTTAGTTATGCCATTCGTTTTAACCAATGCTCCAGCTACTTTCATGAGAGTTACGAATGATGTTTTAAGGCAATTTATAGATGAGTTTTTCATTGTTTACTTAGATGATATTTTGATATTCCGAAAATCAAGAGATGAACATGTCATGCATGTGAACAAGGTACTTGATGTCTTGAAAAAATAGCATTTATTTTTAAAGGTGTCGAAGTGTGAGTTTTGAAAGACTTATTTAGTTTATTTGGGACACATTTTTAGAGGAGGTTAGTTCCAGATAAACCCTTCCAACATTTATTTCCTTGTGAATTGGCCCAAGCCCAATATAGTTACAGAGGTAAGAAGCTTTCTTGGGGCAACACAATATTGGAGGAAATTCATTGCTAATTTTTCTTTCATTGTAGCTCTGTTACATGCATTGACAAGTGTCAAGAAAGTATTCCATTGGGCAGATATGCAACAAAAATAATTTGATACTTTAAAACAAAATATCAGTTTAACACAGGTATTGGCTCTTCCAGATCTTAGATAACCATTCTAGATCCAAATAGATACTAGTGATTACGCCATGGGAGTAGTTCTCATGTAGCATGGTAAGCCCATTTTGCTTCATTCTGAAATTTTTAATGGAGTTGTGACTAACTATCCCACCTACGAAAAATAATTATATGCATTGGTACAAAGTGTAAGGAAATGGAAGCATTATTTGATGGGGAAAGATACAGTTATCCATACTGATCATCAACCATTACAGTACTTACAGTCACAATCAAACTTGGGGCAATCAAGACATTGCAGATGGATGAGATTTATACAACAATTCCATTTGGTTATCCGGTATAAAAGGGGAATACACACTAAGGTAGATGATATTCTCTCTAGGCCTATTGTAAATTCATCTATTATACTCAAGCACAATTTAGTTATGCATGAAATTTACATTGAACAATATGCATATGGTAGTGATTTTCAAAATGTGTATAAAAGCTTGAGTCAAGGAAAACAAATTGAAGAGTTAGATTATCATGTGAATAACAATTTGTTGTATCACTTGGGCAAGTTATATATTCCACAGGGAGAAAGAATCATTATCATAAGGGAGGCACATACTTCATTTATTGTTAGACATTTCGGTGTAGGTAAGATGATAGCGAATCTCGAAAGGTATTGTTATTCGGCACACATGATTGACAATGTATCTCATTTCATTAGAGGATGTTTTTTGTGCACAATAAGGTGCCTTCACGTCCTTGGGAGAGTATCTCAATGGATTTTGTAGGAGGTATTCCAATGTCAAGGAAAGGTCATGATTACTTGTATGTAGTTGTAGATAGGTTCAGAAAAATGTTTTTTTATTGCATGTAAAAAAAAAATTACAGCTGAACAAAAAAATCATCTTTTCTTTCAAAATGTATGGGTTCATTTTGGTATTCCTCCTATTTTAATTGATCGAGATTCCCGATTTGTTGGGAATTTTTGGTCAAAATTGTGGGACATGATGGACACTAAGTTGAAGAAGAGTACAACCTTTCATCTGCAAACAGATGGTCAAATCGAGGTGGTTAACAGGAAAATCATTCATATTCTTAGAGGTTAATGAAGAAAACATCCAAATTTGTGGGATGATCAATTGCATTATATTCAGCATGCATACAACAGGGAAAGGCATTCTTCCACAAACACATCACTATTTGAGGCATGTCTTGGGTACTTTCCAAGATCGCCTTTTGACTTCATCTTTCAGAAAGATGCCTCTATAGATGGTCATGGTGACATAGATAAGGCAAGGAAGTTCATTGAGAAAATTTAGTTGGTACGTCACATGGTGCAAGAACAACTTGAAAAGAGTCAAATCAGCTACAAGGAAAGGCGTGATAAACACAATGTTGATCACAAATTCCAGGTTCGAGATGAATTTTGGTTATATATCTGCAGAGAAAGACTTCAAGGGGAATGTAAAAATATTAAGCTAATTTGTTATTGTCCTTTTAAAATTAAGGAAAATATTGGTAACAAATCATTTAAGCTAGATTTTCCTCCTTATATGCAAATATATTCTATCACTAATGTTGAGAATTTGAGACTCTTTGAGCCTCCATCGATTGATGATCAAGGATATCATTTTCAACTGCCATAAATAGATGAGTTCTCTCCAGAATATCTATATGAACTTCAGCAAGATCTCATACTTGACAGAAGAACCAGAACTTCAAGAACAGGGAATGTCGAATACCTTAGAGTGGGACTCAAGGGACAAAATCCTTCCAAGACCAAATGGATGCAGATTGAAAGGGTGAGGGAGTTGTACCCTCACCTGCTAAACAATTGATAGTATCTTTTGGGCTCCAAAAGGATTCTAGTGGGGAGGAATTATTGGAGGCTCAGTATTAAGCTAAATAATGAAAGTGCTTAGAAATGTTCCAAACTAGAATGAGAGTGAAGAGCTCGCCGCCAAGAATCTGATGCAATTTGTTTCATCAAAAACCGACTTCGGATGAAGAAGTTATTACCTTCTATTCATTTTCTCAAATAAGTAAAAGAAAATTGTAGAACAGTGACAGGCTGATGACATGGCAGCCTAGTCAGCACTCCAGGTATATTCAAGGAATATTCTCTAGTTTAGCTAAATGAAACTGTGACAAGTGTCACAACTAGATTCGTGTGTGAACTTTGGAGGTGAAATTTTTTTACAGTTATCCTAAGGTTGAAGGAGAATTTTTTTTGGTTGGAATTGTCCAACCAGAGCTGGACACATGATGCAGCCAAGGGCCACCACATGCCGCCTCTGGTGGACCCATCCAACATTTACAACTGGTCGAAATTTAAATTTATGATTTTACACCAAAGTCTATACATATGTTTCGAGCTGCATCTATATATTTTAATCCAAGGTCAAACAATTAGATAGGTGGATTTATGTGGGTTGAACACATTTTATATAACCTAAATTTCAAACTATGGAAAGGCCAATAGACAGAATTTCAACATCGAGTGCATATATAATTTTTAATCCAAATTTGTTTTGACTAAGGGATTTGTTTTATAGCGTGGAACAAAATTTTTGTGCGAGGGTCAAGGTCGAACCCACGACCTACCTCATGCAACTCCAACGTCTTATCAATTCTTCTCTCTGATGTCTCTTAACCATATAAGGTTGCATTCACCTGTTATTTTTTGTTGATTTCGATGTTGGGGGTTCGGAGTGGGCCAACCCCCTCCCATGTGACTACGCAACAAAAATCGTGGATGAAGCGAAACCAACAGGCATATTTTTAAACACTTAATCCATGTTTAAGCTACCAAAATGTAGATTATTTTTTAATTAAAAGTGGATTATGTAATATGGATAATGTGTAGTTAAGATGTGCTTATCCCAGTTAAGCGCAGTATTAATTGTTAATTAATCACCTTTTAAGTTGGCGGTAAAGTTAAAAGAACTGCCTCTTTTGACAAATCCACCAAACTGTCAGAGTTATCTAGAGCCTTCTCCATATTTGGAGGAGATATTGTAAGAAATTTTTTTTTAGCCATAACTGAAGCTATTTTTTACTAAGTTTGGCTTAGGAAGAGTCATTCTTGGTTGATTTTGATGTTTTGGACACATTGGATTAGGTTGCAAAGGCAATAGGAGACTGTAAACATCATTATTTTCATAATTGAGCTAATTCAAAAGCCCATTCCATGGAAGATGGATCAAGCAGATGTAGCCTAGGAGGGGTGAAATTTTTCATCAAAACAAAGTGTTATTGATTAAATTGTGATGGTTTGATGTGTCTTTGTTTGTTGTTGTTCAAAATTTACTTTCCATGCTTTTATGTTCAAGTATTCAACTTAATATCCTCAAATTTACTAGTTAATAAATCATAAGAACTTAAATAAGCCCATGTATAAGAAGAAAATATCAGCACTTTTAATATAAATCTGAAGATGAAATTAGGACAAAAAAACTAACGTTCAAATTCATATCAATCGAGGCACTAGTTTACCTTGAATAACCACGATAATTTATTATATTAGCCGAAATCCAGAAGTAGAAGGCCACTACTCTTAGTTTCCAGTGTGGGGAAATCCACAAGGAGGATCAGCAGAAAGAGATAAGAGAAATTTAGGAGAATGCGACAAGGGTAGTCCCCAATTATATAACTCATATCGAAAAAAATCTCAACAAAAACAAGAAAAATTGCAAAAATTAATAAGAGAATTGCAGGATAAGTTCAGTTACTGAATAATCCCTCTTCTTTCATGAGCTGTGTTTTTTCTTTTTATTGGAAAACACTCACCTAGAAATGAGTCACAAAATAAAATACGCTATGAAATTGTTAAGGATTTTGAGAGCTAATAATTATATCAACCAGCATTTGCTATGCGAGCTATACATGCGTCATTATATCCTAGTCAATGATCAGGAGTTCAACCTCGTGCCATTTGTATGATATATCCAATTAAGGGCTATTACGTATTTTGTATTCAATCAAGTCAAATGGAAGAAGTTCGTTGATACATTCGAGTAAAATCAAGAAAATTGCTCATTGATGGTTAGAATGGGGGATTTCCAATATGGGGCTATTTATACTAAACATTACCAGTTTCTCAAGTTAGAAGGCTGAAAGGACCAGATGCTTGTGACACAACGATGGTGTGTTGACTTGTGCACAAAGCAGATCTGTACTTTTAGGAAGAAACCAAGGACACTTCTTAAAGGCATTGGATACTTTCATCGTCAACAATACGGGCACGATATCCCGTTGGGGAACCCAAATTTTCCAGAGCATTAGAGAGAATCCCATGATATATTGTGTGCATGCAACACTGTGGAGTGAATTGGCTGGGCTTAAGGTCCCAGATTCCTATTGTTTGGTTACGTTCTGATGAGTATGAGTCGACTTATATTGTGGATGAATATTGGTGGAAGGAAATGGTTCAGAAAAATGGGTATCTTCTACTTGGGACTGATATGGAAAAAAAATCTGACCTCAATCAGCTTCATGATAGTCACAACATGTCCAATCTTGATCTACGTGGGAAGAAGATTTCATGAGGGCATGCAACCATTCCAGTTGGGGGGAGATGTTTGATAATGAAATTACCCATTTTCACCTACTTAAACCTATCCATTTCCATCTACTTTATATCTCTTATGAGGTCAATTTTTATCCCAATTAATGAAAGGTATATCATAATGACATGTATTCTTGAATTGTTAATTGATGAAGAGGTATTCATATCGGAATGATAGATAGACAATTTACTGATGAGAATTCCTTGCATATTACAAAAAACTTGTATTCGACATCGTTCGGTGGAACATGGACTATCATGATGCTCTCGATTCCAGATTAGTGGCGTTATTCGAGGATTGAATCATCAAGTAATTAACTGCTCGAATATCTAGCAGATCTAGTGTTGTTGTTATATTTTCATTCCATTTTATATTTGAAGAATTATTGTATATTTATGAACAGATAGTTCACTGTGATTTATGGGTTTTGTTACGTAATGTTATTCATGTAATTAATGATAGTTCTATATAAGTATAGCATAATTTAGAGAACCGGTTGTTTATCCTTTCATGGTTAACAATGGAACTTTAGTTCGTAATTCCTTTTTGAATTAATGAAGTTAGTGGCATATCGTAACATGGCATGATTTATCATTCTTAGCCATGACCCTGATCAAAGAGTTTGGACCACTCTTTCGATCAGGTGTTGTTGGATACACTCGTGTGGTTTAGGTAGTTTCCTAATTATATTTTTAATGCTTTATGATTTTTTTCTCATTCTTTGATGTTTTTTTATCTCATTGTTATCTCATAATTGTAGTTATTCCGAATTGTTGTTACGTAGAGCTAGTGTTATTCATTTTGTTGTTACCCAATTTGTAGATTTATTTGGGCTTTTTATTTCGTGATTGCTCAATGTTGGGTAGGGAACATGTGGCCTGCATATACCTTGCATGATAACCTTGAAATAATCATATGGACCCTAGATTGACAAATAAATCTAAGAGGGACTGAATTTATAAACCTATATTAAGACCCCAACACCTATATTGAAGGCTTGCATGAAACGAGTTATAAAATTACAAATATGGCATTATCTGGCATATTTATATGGATAAGTCCAAGAACATACCCCCCCCGCCCGCAAACATAGATCGAGGAATCGAACATGGGCCAAGGCTCTAACACCATGTCAGAGAATTTTATTTCCACAATTGTGTAAAAGTACATAGCATAACTCCATTATATAGAAATCAATGAGGCCAAGTTTCAATTAAGGATAACTATGACAATCAAGCATATAAAACTAGTTATGTGAGCTTAAAAATAACTATAGCTAACTCCTTAAGAAAGCAACTATGGGAAAAGACCAACTCTAACAGGCTCCATTCAAAGGAAACATAATTTCCAAAGTTTGTATTTCAAAGGAAAAGTACTTTTATCATTTTTATATTTTGAAACAATTAAAATTATGTGTACGGTTTGATTTCCCTGGTGGGAGGCCACATGGAACTCTTATGCTTAGAATGTAAATTTTTTATATTAGGCAATACAAACCTTTACCTCACAAAAAAAAATTAGAAATAAAAAAAATAAATACTAGTAATTATATGATTGTTTGTGCATGTGTTTTGAGTGAGACTAAAAAAAATAAAGGTTATTTTCCTGTAACAAAAGGATCTTAAATCTCATTAATTTCATATTTTTATTATAGCTACTAATAATGTTCACATTTTTAATTCTAATTTTAAATATTATTAATAAACTATAAATTAATAAACAAAATTCAACTTCTAGTAAACTCTAAATATTAGTCACTATAAATATTTTTTCCAAATATAAAATAATCATTTTAACACATACCATCCCTTATTTAAATAGAAATATACACAATAATTTACATATTATAACTATTATACTTTTTTTAATATTATTTTTTTGTTAATTCAAAATATATATATATATATATATATATATATATATATATATATATATATATATATATTAGATTTAATTTATTTCAAAACTAACTTTAAAAAAAGAAAAAGATTGGAAAAAGATTTCAATTATCTTTAGTAAACAAAAATCAAAACTATCTTTAATAAACACAAACCAAATCTACTGATATATGTTAACTCAAAAATAACACTTTAAATATAAATTTCTATTATATATATTCTCTTATTGAGAAAACATAACACATTAAATATGCATTTCTATTATTTATCTTATTTTATTAAGAGAACATGTATATTTGAGACATAATGATAACATAAACAAAACCGATACACATATGTTAATGAAACATTAAGAACATCAACGAATTTATAAACATATTAATTTATATTAATAAGTATGTTTATCATTATTAAATAAAATACATCCAATGTATTCTAAATAACTCATTTTAATGTCTTTTTTTAATATTATTTTAAATTAGTTTTATTGTTGTATTGTTCTAATTCTAAACTTGTTATCCCTGGTTTTATACTATTTATATTGTAGTATTATTTTAATTATTAATTTTTTAATTTTAAGTATATATTTTTTTAGATAATGAATTTATATTATGTGAATAACTATGGTTATTTTGAAATGAAGTTATATAAATTTAATTTAATTATTAATAATTATTAGGTAGATAGTAAAGATTTAAAGTTACATAATATTTTAGAATACTTTTAATAATAGTGATAACTCAAACATTGAAATTTATTTAGAAAGATGTTATTTGCTTTCTTTTCTTAAAAATGTCATGCTCTCGACTGCAGATTGGTGGCGCTATTCGAGGATTGAATCATCAAGTAATTAACTGCTCGAATATCTAGCAGATCTAGTTGTGTTGTTATATTTTCATTTCATTTTATATTTGAGGAATTATTGTATATTTATGAACAGCCGTGATTTATGGGTTTTGTTAAGTAACGTTATTCATGTAATCAATGATAGTTGTATATAAGTATAACATAACTCAGAGAGCTGGTTGTTTATCCTTTCATGTGTAACAATGGAACTTTAGTTCGTAATTCCTTTTTGAATTAATGAAGTTAGTGGCATATCGTAACATGGCGTCATTTATCATTCTTAACCATGACCCTGATCAAAGAGTTTGGACCCCTCTTTCGATCAGGTGTTGTTGGATAAACTCGTGTGGTTTAGGTAGTTTCCTAATTATATTGTTAATGCTTTATGATTTGTTTTTCATTCTTTGATGTTTTATTATCTCATTTTTATCTCATCATTGTAGTTATTCCGAATTTTTGTTACTTAGAGCTAGCGTTATTCAGTTTGTTGTTACTCAATTTGTAGATTTATTTGGGCCTTTTATTTCGTGATTGCTCAATGTTGGGTAGGGAAAATGTGGCCTGCATATACCTTGCCGATAACCTTGAAATAATCATATGGACCCTAGATTGACAAATAAATCTAAGAGGGACTGAATTTATAAACCTATATTAAGACCCCAACACCTATATTGAAGGCTTGCATGAAACGAGTTATCAAATTACAAATATGGCATTATCTGGTATATTTAGATGGATAAGTCCAAGAACCCCCACCCCCCTGCCCGAAAACATAGATCGAGGAATCAAACATGGGCCAAGGCTCTAACACCATGTCAAAGATTTTATTTCCACAATTGTGTAAAAGTACATAGCATAACTCCATTATATAGAAATCAACGAGGCCAAGTTTCAGTTAAGGATAACTATGACAATCGGGCATATAAAACTAGTTATGTGAGCTTAGAAATAACTATAGCTAACTCCTTAAGAAAGCAACTATGGGAAAATACCAACTCTAACAGGCTCCATGCAAAGGAAACATAATTTCCCAAGTTTGTATTTCAAAGGAAAAGCACTTTTATCCTTTTGATATTTTGAAACAATTAAAATTATGTGTATGGTTTGATTTCCCTGGTGGGAGGCCACATGGAACTCTTATGCTTAGAATGTAATTTTTTTATATTAGGCAATACAAACCTTTACCTCACAAAAAAAAATTAGAAATAAAAAAATAAATACTAGTAATTATATAATTGTTTTTGCATGTGTTTTGAGTCACACTAAAAAAAATAAATGCTATTTTCCTGTAACAAAAGAATCTTAAATCTCATTAATTTCATATTTTTATTATAGCTACTACTAATGTTTAAATTTTTAATTCTAATTTTAAATATTGTTAATAAACTTTAAATTAATAAACAAACTTCAACTTCTAGTAAACTCTAAATATTAGTCACTATAAATATTTTTTCCAAATATAAAATAATCATTTTAACACATATGCTAACTCAAAAATAACACTTTAGATACGCATTTCTATTATATATCGTCTGTTATTAAGAAAACATAACACATTAAATATGCATTTCTATTATTTATCTTATGTTATTAAGAGAACATGTATATTTGATACATAATGATAACATAAACAAAAAAATATACACATATGTTAATGAAACATTAAGAACATCAACGAATTTATGAACATATTAATTTATATTAATAAGTATGTTTATCATTATTAAATAAAATACATCCAATGTATTCTAAATAACTCATTTTAATGTCTTTTTTTAATATTATTTTAAATTAGTTTTATTGTTGTATTGTTCTAATTCTAAACTTGTTATCCCTGGTTTTATACTATTTATATTGTAGTATTATTTTAATTTTTTTTTTTTAATTTTAAGTATATGATTTTTTTAGATAATCAATTTATATTATGTGAATAACTATGGTTATTTTGAAATGAAGTTACATAAATTTAATTTAATTATTAATAATTATTAGGTAGATAGTAAAGATTTAAATTTTCATAATATTTTAGAATACTTTTAATAATAGTCATAACTCAAACATTGAAATTTATTTAGAAAGATGTTATTTGCTTTATTTTCTTAAAAAATGTCATATAAACAAGTGTGATAGGAAATTGATTATCATTTTTTGGTCATGTGATATTGATAAGTCATGATATTAGCCCATATATTGTTACAAAACCCATTTGTAAATGAAAAATCTCAATAATAATAAGGATAAATATCCATAAATAAGAATTTTGTTACATGTATATTTAAATGTATATATGTTTCACTTTAATATAATAATAATAGCCAAGTAAAAAAACTTTTTCATTTGTTAAAAAAAAAAAAAATTTAATTATTTACCTTAACCAAAACATTATTTATTTTTGTTCATATTACGAGAGTGAAAGAAATTTATGGTATTGTGTTGAAATAAATAGGGTTAGTGAGAGAAATTTAAGGTTACTTATATTGAAAGAAATAGGGTGACTAAAACCAATTAATATAATTTATATAATTCAAAATTTATATGGTTTACAACATTCACATTCACATTGCAATGAACAATTTACATTGCGCTAAACACAATATTATAATTACAAACGTATCAATTTAAAAATGTACATTGATTATTCGAACACGTTTTTATTTTTTTGAACAATCGGCTGCTTTTAAAATCTCTTTTTGTTTATCGCGAATGAGCACCGACTTCATGAATTATATGCAGGTGAAGAATTTCTAGATGTTCCATTAAGATTAGGGGTTTGACACATTAAGGAATTTCTCCCATCGACATGACAACCGAAGCTGGATGGTTAGAAGTATTTCCCCCAATTTGAAGTTTTTCAGAGAAATTGAAAAAGAGAGTGAGGTCCCTACTCATCCACAAGAACCAGATTTAGAACAAATTGCATAAGAGGGTGCGAGTGATACTGATCCACAAGAATGAGTATCATCCTCGGAACAAATGGGAGAAGCAGGTGCGAACGATATTGGTCCACAAGAACCAATATTTTCCTTGGAACAAATGGAAGAAGAGAGTGTGGCCAATACTTCTCCACAAGAACCAATATCGACCTCAAAACGAATGGAAGAAGAGACTGTGGTCGATACTATTCGACAAGAACCAATATCACTTTCGAAAATAATGGAATAAAATTTGGTAGTGCGAGATCCCGTTGAAGAATTTGCCACTACTTATCCATAAGAATCAGTATCGCCTTATAAGAATCAGTATCGGCTTCGAAACAGATAGAATAAATTATTATAAAACAAGAAACTATTTAGAAACTTTCTTATACTGCTCCAAAAAAAATAGTATCAGCTTCCAAACAGATGGAGGAAATTTTGGTAAAGCAAGAACCTATTGAAGAACTAGTAACAAATAAAATTTCCAGTTGGCATCATAACCGAATATAAATATTGAAGAGTTAAGGAAATGGTGATGGGGTTGCAGAAAATGAAAAAAGAAAATCGAAAAATAAAACACGGCCGAACATCCATAACCCTCAAAACCAACGAGAAAGTTTTGTTGGTTGTACAGATAAGAGACAGAGAGGTATTCTCGATATTTAAATAGACAGAAGTTAGAGAGGTAGTCTTGCCATCTACACAAATAGAATATAGAGAGGCAATATCTACATCCACTCAAACCAAGGTGCTCATCTACCTCGAAGAAGCACGAGAATTTATTTTGTTAGCAGAAATCCTGAAGTTGAAGGCCACTACTCTTAGTTTCCACCATGGGTAAATCTCCATGGAGGCTCACTGGAAAGAGATAAGATAAATTCGAGAGAATTTGGTAAGGGTAGTCGCCAATTATATAACTAATATAAAAAAATCTCAACAACAATGAGAAAACTTGAAAAAAAAATCGGAGATTTGCAAGGACAAGTTCAGTTACTGAAGACTAATAAGGATGATATGTTTACTCTAGTGAAAAAAATGATGGCATGCAGACCCCCTTCTAGCTATACATTTTATGTATGAGTTATACAGGCATTATTAGATCCTAGACACTGATTAGGAGTTCAACTCGGTTCCATTTGTAGGAGATGTCCAATTAAGGGCTATTATGTATTTTGTAATCAGTCAAGTCAAATGGAAGAAGTTCCTTCATACAATCGAGGAAAATCAAGAAAATCGCCCATTGATTGTTAGAATGAAGAATTTCCAATCTGGGGCTATATGTACTAAATATTATCACTTTCTCAAGTTAGAAGGCCAAACGGAACAAATTCTTATGACACAACGATGGTGTGTTGACCTGTGCACAAAGAAAATCTGTACTTTTAGGGAAGAAGCGAAGGACACTTGTCAAAGGAATTGGATACTTTCATCCTCAATGGTACAAGCACAAGAGCCCTCTTGGTAAATAAATTTTCGAGAGAATTGGAGAGAATCCCACAATATAATAGGTGCATGCAACACTCTGGAGTTAATTGGCTTGGGTTAAGGTTATGGTTGCTATTATTTGGTTACCTTCTGATCAGTATGAGCTGACTTATATTGTGGATGAAGATTGGTGGAAGGAAATAGTACAGACAAATGCGTATCAGCTACCTTGGACTGATATGGTGAAACAATATGACCTCTCTTAGCCTGATGCCTCATGATAATCACAGTAGGTCTAATCTTGATCTACACCCGAAAGGGACTGCATGACGACATGCAACCATGATAGTTGGGGGCAGATGTTGGCTGATGAAATTACCCATTTTTACCTACTCACACAAATCCCTTTCCATCTACTTTATATCTCTTATAAGGTCAATTTTTATCCCAATTAATGAAAGGTATATCATAATGACATGTCTTATTTAATTTTGAATCGATGAAGGGGTAGTCATAGGGTAACGATACCTAGAAAATTTACTAACGATAATCCCTTGCAGATTACTCAAAAACTTGTATCGAACATTGTTCCGTTGAAAAAGGCCTTTCGTGATGTTGTTGAATATGAATTGGTGGCACCTATCGAGATGTTGTTGACTATGAATTGGTGGCACCATTCATGGAACACGACCTATCATGATGTTTTTCACCGTGATTTACGTTATTTTCTAAGCAATGTTATACATGTAATGATAGTTGTGTATAAGTATGACACAACTGGGAGAACTGGTTTTTCATCCTTTCATGTGTAACAACAAAAAATTAGTTTGTAATTCCTTTCTGAATTAATGAAGTTATCAGCATATCGTAATTTAGAGTGATCTACCATTCTTAACCATAACCTTGATCAAAGATTTTGGCCCACTCTTTCGATCAAGTGTTGTCTCATACATTCATGTGGTATAGGTATTTTTAAAATTTTATTGTTAATGCTTTATGATTTTTGTTTTATTATCTCACTGTTATCTTAGAATTGCTGTTATTCCAAGTTCTTTTACTTAGAGCAATCGTTATTCAGTTTTTTGTTACTCAATTTGTAGATTTATTTGATCCTTGTATTTCATAATTGCCCAATGTTGGGTAGGGAAAATGTGGCCTACATAGACCTTGTACGATAACCTATAAATAATCAGACGTACCCCAAATTGACAAATGCATGTAATATTGATTGAATTTATAAACCTATATTAAGACCCCAACACCTATATTGAAGGTTTAAGCATGAAACAAGTTGGAAAATTACAAATTTGGCATTATATGCCATATTTGTATGGATAGGTCCAACATAAATCCAACAACCCCAACCCCCACCCCCCCACCCCACAAATAGATCGAGGAATCAATAATTGGGCCAAGGCTCTAACACCATGTTAGATAATTTTGTTTCTCACAATTGTGTAAAATTACTTAGAATACGTCCATTATCTAGAAATTGAGGAGACCAAGTGTCAATTAAGGATAACTATGACTGTCAGGCATATAAAACTAGCAATGTGAGCTTACAAATCACTGTAGCTAGCTCCTTAGGAAAGCAAGCATGTGAAAAGACCAACTCTAATAAGCTCCATGAAAAGGAAAGGTATTCATGGCTAGAAACATAATCCCCCAAGTTTGTATTTAAGAGGAAAACTACCTTAATCCTTTTGATAATTTGGAACAATTAAAGTTATGTGTTTGGTTTTATTTCTGTGCTCGTGGGAGGCCAAGATGGATCTCCTATGCTTAGAATGTAAATTTTTAATATTAGGAAATACAAACCTTAACCTCACAAAAAAAATAAAAAAAAATAAACACTGGTAATTATATAATTGCTTGTGCATGTGTTGTGAGAAACAGTAAAAATAATAAATGTTAGTTTCCCGTAACAAAAGATTCTTAAATCTCATTAATTTAATAATTTTATTATAGCTACTAATAATATTCACATTTTTTATTCCAATTTTAAATATTATTAATAAACTATAAATTAATAAACAAACTTCAAATTTACTGTTGGTATCTAGTAAAATCTAAACATGAGTCACTATCAATATTTTCTCTAAATATAAAACAATCACATTAACAAATATCGTCCCTTATTTAAATAAAAAATATACACAATAATTTACATATTATAACTATTATCCTTTTTAAACATAAGTGGTATGTAATTAAAAAAAAATCAATCTAAATTATAAGTAATATCTACAAATTAGAGTGAATGTTCTTATTAGACTATTAAATAATATCAATTATTTAACGAAATTTGAAAGAATATTTTTAAAATTTAAAATTTAATTTAATAGATACACAATTTATTTAAAATTAATTTAGTATTGTTATCTAAATGCATAGTTTTGCGATTCATGTAAAAACTCTTTAAATAAATCACACAAAAATTTTAAATAGATAGGTTTCAAACCACTTAATATAGTTGATCATCAAAACATAGATATATAATCTCTTCTAAAAGAACAACGAAATAAATAGAGTAAAAATGCAATGATTAAAACTTAACAAAATAAAAAAATGTTGTATTATATTTTAAATTTTCATTGAAATATAAATTTCACATACCAAAAAAATAAAATAATATTATTAATTTATTAATTTAAACGTTAAAAATATATAAAATAATAAAAACAATATGTAAAATAATAAAAAATAAAAAGGAAAAAAACAATGGACCAAAGAACTATTATCTTTTATCAAAATAATCAAAAGACAAAAGTTAGCATCGTAAATTTGTGTCTTAATTATATTATATGAACAAACTTCATTTGAGTAAGCTTTTAACTTAAAAACAATTTGAAATATATATTTGTTTTTTTTAAACATAGAATTCAAAATTTGTGATGATGAAGATGATGAGTAATGTCCACGAGACTAAACTTTGGTCTATCGGATCTAAAGAAACTAATTATTTAGTTTATTTTAAAATTGTACTCTTATGCTCAAAGTTCTTGGAGAGAAGCATCTCGAGCTTAATATAATTTTGACATGTTAAAAGACTAGGAAGGTTGGTATTGCAACAAAGATTATGAAACTGAAATCTAATGTGGGTGTACGCAGGACACTCTAAGAGGAAGTGATTTTCATCCTCAATGTTAATATTCTCACAGAGATGGAAGATCCTTTCCACCCATGGTGTTTTAGGAATCCCAACGACCTGTTTCACTGTGGATCTCATGAGAGTTCGTTCTTATGTTGGCTATATTAATTTTTTTCTTTGAGCTAGTTGAAACAAAAATATACTTTTGATCTTACAGAGTATGGTTGATGACCTCCTTATAATATCTTTATTTTATTTTAGCCTCTAAATCTTTCTCACACCACATTTTCTCTTTAAGCTTATAAGTAACAATATTTTTAATGTTAGTAATATTTTTCAATGCAACATTTTTGTTGATCTCCCAATGGTTTAACTAGGCCCTGGTATCTTTATACCAACCTCGTTTGAGCCTTAGGTGGTTTCAGATGGAATTTAAAGTTATATTAGGAAGTCTATGGTCTCCCATGTTATTGATTTTGTGCCTGTACAATAGGAGCCTAGTCATAGTTAGGCTCTCGATAGGAGAAAGACCCACTTTTATAATGAGAATAGGATAGGGTGCATTGCTTTTAAATTTTAGGTTATATGTTATAAAACTCTTTTGGATTATCTCTATATTTCTCCAGGCTTCTCTAAAGATGCTGCAACCCTAAACCTCACATCCATAGAAAATAACAAAAGTGACTAAAGTTTCAAGGAGGAGCTTATTTTTATCCCACATCATAAGGTTTGCCACCTTACAATTATTTTCAAGACCAAAATAAGCTTTCCACCTTCCATTAATCCTTTTCTATATGATATAGTTCCAGTTGAGCTTGCGATGAATATCAATTCCTAGGTACTTGTAAGAAGACACTTCCTCCAAGTTTCTATTGTCATACACAAAAGGCGTAAGTGTCCTTCTTGGATTTGATAACCATAATTTTTTTTTTGTCAGTGTTAATAGTCATACCCATGGTAAAGGAGAAATCATGAAGAATTTTTAGTTGCTTATCAAGATTATATGGGAACCTTTACAAAAAAACAATATCATCGGCATAGAGAAGAAGGATGATGACTTTCCCAGCTAACATCGTGCCAGCACAGCCTGCTTCCTCTAAACAACCTTCTAGCTTGTCGATGTAAATGCAAGATAGGGTAGGGGAGAGGGGGAATCTTTGTTTAACTCTGATATTACACTTAATATCTTTCAGCCACCCCTCATTGCTCTTAAACTTGGAAATTACATTCTCGTATAACCTTATAGCACCAGGTCTCAACTTGAAAGTAACCTTTAGCTCTTCTAATCTATTCCATAGGTTATTTATAGTATCGAAAGTCTTTCTAAAGTCCACGAAGCAACCAAAGAGATTGGATTTATCATTACAAAATTCCTCCATAATGACCCTAATCATAACAAGTTTGTCCGTTTTTGAATGTTGCCTTCTAAAACCCACTTGGTCTTTAGCCCGCTTACCTTCAGTTTCAATCCATATGCTTATATTATTTTCCAAAAATAATACCATATAACTTGCAAAAGATAGGGATAATCATAATTGTCCAGTAATTAGAGGCGTTATTTGTATCCCTACTTTTAAAAATAGTAATAACCAGACTCTCAGTCCATGGTTTAGGGAACCCTTACTTGACTTTTTGATTTAAAATCTTGTGGATGTGAGGGATGAGGACAGGACCTCCAATTTTTAAGATTTCTACCTGGTAACCTTGAATGTCCTTATTTTTTCCATTTTCCATTCGCTTAACCCTAAAATCTGTGTCTTCTAAGGAGAAAATGTCTTTCGTTTTGAGCAGGGTTTCAAAGTTATCTAGGAAATTTGGAGATTCATAAAGGTTTTTAATATAGGAATTACAGTCGTGTAAAGAAATTATATTATTATGTTTAGTTTTTCTAGTTAGAATATGCCTCCGAAATTTCTTAGGAGCTAACTTAGAGATGTGTAAGAGATTTTCTTGTCTTTTATGAAGATACAACATTTTGTTCCTTTTAGTTAGAGCTTTTTATATTTTTAACTTGCCAATTTTAAGAGACTCATCAAGAACTTCCTTAATTATCTCCTTGCAATTTTACAAGATTTATCATACCAAGGTTTTGTTTTTCTATTTATTTTATTACTTGAAACTTCAATTGAGAACTTTTTAATAAAATATTAGAGGGTTGTAGTAAAATTATGGTAGAGGTATTCTATGTTTTCTATACTAGATAAAGGAAGAAAATTAATTTTTATTTCATTTAGAAAAATATCATTTTTATTTGTATCAAATATTGAGTTCTTTTGTCTATATGGATTACCTGCTATGGGATCTATATGCATAACAAAATTGAGAGTTGCAAGGTCTATTATCTGACTCAGGCTCGTGGTCGTTTAAGATGTCAAAATTTATTATTTTGTTGTATAAAGGGATATCAAAAATAACATAGTCTACCACGATACTACCAAGCCCATGGATACGGTTCAACTTCCTAGAATTGGAACACTTCTTTAGAACATTGCAAATTATGAGATATTGAGCACTGTAGAGCTTGACTAGCTCAGACCCAAACAAATTCCCCCCTAGATCTTTAGAGCTTATTTTGTACCAGCTCGCTAGAGTAAGGTCTTCATATAACTAAAGAGGATTAGGGTTGGAATAATTTCTTAGAAGAATAGCTTGGTTGCTTGAAGTTAGAGAATTAATGTCACCCATTAAGAGGATATTAACTTCATTCCTTAGACTAGAAATACCATTCTCTAAACCATTGTAAGGACTATTTTATCTAATTTTTTTTCTCATAGAATTTAGAATTGATAGGGGAAGAATAATAGATTTCTATGTATGTTTTTTATCATTAATGTCTGTAATCTCTATCCAAATATATTGGTTGTAAGGGTATTTTTTATAAACCCTAAGATGGGGGGAGATGTTATTCCTAATGTAACAAGATATACCCCCAATGCCTCTACGGTAGGATCGTTTGTTCCAGATTGACCATAGTACAAATCCATCTATGTTAGGTACCTTAGATTCTGCGTGCTCCCAAGTTTCAACTAGAAATATAATATCAAGCTCATTCGAGTTCCAACTAATCTTGGGGCCTTTGTTCCATGGAAATCCCCGACAGTTCCAAGAAAGAATCTGGAGCATGTTGAATTTCTATTTATTACTATCTTTTTGTTTTCTATCTCGAATAACGACTTTTCTATTTGTGATTACTTTGCATTTTCCTTCCTTCCTAGGTTCTTTTACCTGTTGAACCTCCTTTCTTAATTCTGCTCAATATCTTGGAATGATATATTCATTTATAAATATTCTCGTTCCTTTTAGACTTGAGGTTTTATGAATTATGTCATACTTATGGTTAGTAGAGCTCACCTTTATCTATATTAGCCTTCCTTTATTCTCTGTTAATTTCCCCAACCTTGTTGCCTCTGTGAGACACGTTGTTTCAATTTGTAATCTATTATGTAATTTTGCCTCGGCTATGACTAAATTATCCTCGTATACCTCCTCTTTGAAACTGAAGATTATAAGGTTCAAGGAACTTTTATTACGATCATGGCCTAATTCTATAAATTTTTTCATTTCTTCTTTAATGGGTTTGATATCTAATTTACCTGCCACACTATTTAGGGTGATTTTGTTATTAACTTTTTCTTCGAGTTATTTAATCATGTACTTCAATTTAATACTTTCTAAAGTATCAGTATCTCCTTGTTGGGATTTTTACTTTGTATCTTGGCGCTTTTTTTCTATTACCTATAATCTAATCTCCATTGTCTCCATTTTATTCTCCAATAGTTTTATTTTATTTTCTATTTAGTTTTGGATCTTGTTTTCAAGAGATGTAAATTTAGTTTCGCGCATGGCTTCTAACTCTATTTCTAGCTTGACTTCTCTTTCTTCCCTATGTTTCTCTAAATATTCTATATACTCATAAAGGCTATGTAGCGTAACTGTGCAAGGTATACCTTTGACAATATTTGGTATATGTGGTGAATTATTCATACTTGTGAAAAAATATATGAGTAGTAGATATGTATTAGAAAAAAATATAGGGAATGTGTGCACTTGATTTAACCATTTCATATTGCCTTCGAGCTAGAGAAACAAGGATTCGTCGTCCAATCAACAAACCCCTGACAAAGTTAAATTGAGAACTCCAGTGTTTGTAGACTTAGAAGAGACCATAGAAATGTTATCGTAGACCTGAGAGAAACCAACCCAACACTAAAAAGAGGCCAGCCCCAAGCCCGAATTAATTCTTGGATGCTCCACCGTACAGAGATCATCACATAGATATATGTGGATATGTTGCAGACATCACAATCGTAGAGATATATGTGTCAATGTGGTTGAATCCAAGATGTTTGTAGATTAGATATAGATGTATATATTGGGAACATATGGACTTTTGGTGCACGCCACAAAGACTTCAGTTTCAGTTCAATAATTTCTTCAACCTCAAATTGCATCGCGAAGAGTATAATTGCCTTGGCCTCAAAACATACCACAAAGATAAATTATCACCACAAACCATAGAGTATGTATCATTGCAGACTCAAATTACACTTTCAATTGAGTTCACCACATACCTGAAAAAGTGTTTCATGAATACCACAAGGTTCAAGCCAAAGAGACGAGGATTAATACACCCAAAAGTTACCACAAAGACAAGGATATCACATGAGCCTCAAAGACCATAGGGTTCAATAGTGATGTGAGACTACTTTGAAATTGTAAAACTCGAAACTTATAAAAACTTTTAAATTGAATATTTTAAGCCAATATTTGTGAGTTCATTATATATATATATATATATATATTATTTTTATTATAAATACATTAAACTCATGTTTATGCAAAAAAATTGTTATTTAGTAAACTATTATCAAAATTAATTAATGGAACCATAATGTTGGTTCAATTAGTACTCACAATATTTTGGAATTTTGAATTTATTATTCTTTTAAATGATGTGTTTCATTTATTTTTTTATCCATTTAAAGGTATAGAATTTTTTTTTTTTTAAGTTAATATGTTAAAATTGGTGCATAATAAATTTATATGTATATTTTTAACATTTGATATTATACGTGGAAATTGAATTTTGGCTAGGAGAATCACATTCCTTCTAACCATTTAAGATAATTATATTTGAATTTATTAATATTTATCATAAAGTTACTACTGTCACTGTAACAGCTGGCTTAAGTGCTAACTGATAATTATTTTATGTTGTTAAGACACTAAGACATTATTTGTTATTTATTTGTAAATAATAGATTATGAGCATAAATTAATTTTAATTAAATAAAATTAGTTACGGAAGTGGTTTCCATGAAATAATAATAGATTGATGGTAAAATGTAATTCAAGAGCTGACAGTTAGTTGAACAAATTCAGTTCAAACAGTTACCCCAACCTCTGAGGATACAAAAATATCCTAGTGAGGAAGAGGGATTTTGTTCGGTAACTGGAGAAGGAAATTTGGAGAGAAGAATTCACGAGCTAGTGGTGACGAGTGGAATTAATCTGTTTCTGAGACTTTCCTGGAATAGAAGACTGTACCGAAATGTCCCGAAGTCTCTTCCAGAATTTCTATCAACTTACATACCTCAAACTTGGAGCACGGGGGAGAGACGAGGACGTAATTGCCTCTCTTATGGTAGGGAGGATAACATCAGTCAGAAATTTGGAAAAATAGATAAGTTATCTGATACTGGAAATATCAGTTATTTTGTGAAAGTTATTTACAAAATGGTAGGTTATAGTCTATAGCAGTTATAGTACTTGTTTTATAAATAAAATTTTATGTATGATTTTCATTGTTATTTAATAAGTTTGGCCAATAGTCTTATACTATTTACTAAATAATGGTGTGACATAGAACTGTTAACACAGAGCCCTCGAGGCAAAGGCTGTGTGTTGATCATCCTATACAGCTATGATAACACATGGACAGAATTGTACGACCATTTTTAATTGATGAAAAACAAAATATAGAAACATAAGACACGGACAGAGAAAGAATTAGTTTTCTGTAGCTAATAATTTTAACTGGATAAGACTGTAGAATAATGAGCAGAAAGTAATGTAGATTTCTTAAGATGAATGGAACAAGAACTCTGCAGGAAACCATTGAGTAAACTAAACCAGATATGACGATAACATGATAAAAGACCCCAGAAAATATGAACATAAATAAATGTTATTGTTCATATAACTTGAAATAATAGGAAATAAGCAATGCTGGAAAAACAGTATTCATCGAAATTTACCGAACTTCTTTTAATAGAAAATCACTATAAATTTACAAGTACCAGCATTCACTATCTCAAAGCAGAATTAACTATATATTTTCTTTTGATAACATGAATTAAATTGTAGAAGGAGAAGACCATAAAATATTTCTTAGATAATATATTCAAATATATATTTATTTCTGAAAGATAGTATTGGAATGAATTAAACCAAGGAATAGCTATATAAACTCAAATTGTAGCCATAAACATATTTAAAGAAAATATAGTCTTCTCCAGAAAAAGAGAGACAAATTCTTGGCTTAAACAAAGAAAACTAAACAAGCTCTGAGGCAGTGTATAAAATAACCTCGATGGCTAGATAATATGAAATTTAAGCGAACACTGTGCAAAAATGGCTACAACGTTTCCTTGCTCTCGACAAGTCTAATAAATTGTACTTAGACCACTCGTATTACAACAATTAGGAGGAAAGAACTTTATAGAAGTGGGAACGAGAAGCGTAGCTCGGATTTCATTATAAACCCATTGAATAATTGAAGCAGGGTAGCGATGGTAATGTCCAACTCGGAGGAGAATACCTGAAGCATGGGAAGGGCCGAGTCAGCAGCTGGTGAAAAAGACAAGGGAGAACCTCATATACAGTATTGGTAGTCAATATTGTTGAACCCTTAGTTAAACTAAGAGGGGGGGGGGGGGTGAATCAGTTTAACACATTCATGGACTTTTTAAAACTTTTTCACTAACACTTGTTTACACCTTCATTTCATGTTTAACTTAACTTGTAAGTAATCTTAGAATGTGAGCAGCAAGCATTAATATAATGTAACAGTAGTCTTAATATGTGAGCAACAAGTATTAAGCAGATTAGATAAACCACATCAACACATAGATATCATGCACAGAGACACCAGATATAAGTGGAAAACCATGAAGGGAGAAAACCACATCTTATTATTGTTATGATGAAAAGGTGAGCTCCAACTCCCTCTCACCATTGATTTTCTATAGGCACTAACCTACAGGAGGCTCCTACCTCAGTCAGCTCCAACTGACATCTATCAAGCTACAACTTGATAGGGAAGCTCCAAATTCCTTACTCTTTCAAAAGAGAAACACTTGTTGATTTACCTTGGATATCAGCTCTGTTCTGTTCCATCTGCTCTGATGTTCATCTATTCTCATATCTTCCCTGTATCATCTCTGCATCTTCTCAGATTCTCTATCAGCTTCTCCTTCTTCTCTGCTCAGCTCCTATTTCTTCTCTGCCTCACTACTTCATTTATGCATTCTCTTCATTCACTCTCAAAAACCTTTTTGTGCATATCAATGTGTTATTATATATAGAGTTTATCACATGAATCTTTACATTCCTCAGGGAATTTGAAGTGAATAGCCCTGACTTTTTTCCTTCTTCCTTCTCATTTCTTTTACCCGCTCATTCAGAAAAATATAACAATATGCATTAATTTCAATATTACAGTGGGAGTTTTGTTTTCCTACTGGAGACTTTCCAATGCATCACAAACAATAAGAAATTAATTACAACATTTATATTCACATTTTCAGTTACAAATTGCAATTTTACTCAGCTCCTTTTCTGGATTTTGGCTTTACTAGATTTTGTCTTTTTCTACTATTGTTAAGAAACTGTTTTGCATTCTCTTTTTTGGTGTATATTTCTCTGAACTAAATGAACTAACTGCCTTTTAAATACTTTATTGTGCATCTCTTCAAGCTGTACATGTGGCGCTTCACCTCTATTAGGGCCTCGGTTACATTGAGATCTGTGTGCATATAAAATGAATACTTAGAAAATTTGTATAATCAATTGTTGATACGGGAAATTTCAATACTCCATTTTACATTGTGATTGAATGATAAAACTGCACATAAATCACCGCACTCAAAATTATTTTCTTAGTTTTACTTCTGTACATATAACCATCTCAACTTTAGGGCCTTGCACTTATATGTGATTGAAATAGCTGTAATAACAACTACGAACGCGCAATACCAATATATTGTAAACTTTTCACCCAGTGTTTCGAAATGCTGCATAGTATCCTTGACTTTGTCTTAAACCCCAACGCGTCAACATTCAATATATATTAACATAAATAAATTATTATATGCTCATGGTTTCCTCATAATATATATATATATATATATATATATATATATATATATATATCCGAACCTTGGAATCGCGGTTCTAACTCTTCACCTTTCACATTTAACCCAACGCGTTGGTTAAACAATTACTATGTAATAAACCTTGGCTCCAGGCCCACCTCTACGTCCAATCACCCAATCAAATGCTCGTATCATACCTGGCCATCCTCCGTGCATCTTGGTTAAACTCCGGGCAAGTCCAACACGCGATCACCGTTCGATGGCCCTTTCCCAAATCAACGGCTCGTATGCATATCGCTCGGCGTCTTGGTACGAACTATAACATGCGATGGCACACTTTAAACGATGGTTTTCCAATTTTGTTCAAGGACATGCATCAGTCAGTCTATGGAATCGCTCGCGAATGGTGGAAACCGCTTGCCCGACGGATGGTGGTGCGATGAAAACCACGGTTTTGCTCCAAACCACCATCACTGTTCCTCTCGGTCACGGTTCCATTCTCCACTCCAAGTTTCATCCTCGCCTTCTCCGCTCTTTTATGTGTTCCTCTCCTTTCGATATATATATAACTATTCATCGCATTTCACCATTGTGATTTCATCTGTTACTACGCATAGCTCCATTCACACTGTGCATTTGACTATGGTTATGCCTCTCCTTTTGTGACATCGATCCTTCCGACCCTTCAAATATATATGTGCAGAATCTCGAATGAGCCCTTATTTTAGAGTTATTCGATCAATACAACACATCTAAGTTCGAAACAGAGGAACTTCATATATCTATACTAACCCTTATTTTATATATATCCTCCGCGCATCAGAATTGTTTATAAATCAAACCATTTGCATTAAACCTTATTACAATTACTCAAAAACACCGAATTCATTATTTTATGCAGGGCATTTCCATGACCCTTCACACACAGTTTTCAACACTCTTTTCATAGTTTCTATAATATGTTCCCACACTCAGAACCAGTTTCTCAGATCAAATATCTCTGCTCCTTGACTGGATGCTGCTCCTTGCTCCTGAAGCTCCTCTGCTGCTCCTTTGACTTCTCCTTAGCCATCTCCTTTTCCATCAATGAAAATATTTCCAACAACTATTACCTATGGCCAAAATAAACGAAAAACAGTTAGAGAAAAAGATTATATGTTAACGAATAATAAATGTAATTCACAACAAATAAAGGAAAAAATAATACAGTAACCCTTGTTCTTACCTGTCGAAGTGGATACATCCATGTAAATTCCACCATAACTGTGAACAAGCCACAAGGGTTACATTTAAACTTCACTCCATGGAACAAGAAAGGAAGAGATAAAGGAAAAAAATAGACAACCAAGCTAGCAGTCTCACTCAAACTTACCTGAGACAAGAAAAATAGTAAGGAGGCATGGAAGATCAACCTCAAGATCGTAAGACTGAATACTTGCTACCACCCAATAGTCTTACGATTGCAAACTTAGAACCGTTCCAGAGACAAAGAGTTCGATAGCCCGATGAGGAAGAAGTTAGGAGGCAGTATGTCGAAACAACGATTAAAATAAAATTGGAAACCCTATAAAAAAATAACAGTGATCAAATGAACATTGATAACCCTTAATAGAACACAGCGACAGGTTGTGAGAAGGTATCTTAACATCCTCGAAGACCTTCAGGACAGGAAGGAGCGATAAACTGTGGAGGAAAGGTCACCGCAGCCATGAGCATCAGGTTGCAGAGCACGACGGTAGCAAATGTGAATGGGTAGAAGTGGTTAGAGTTGGGTAGTCATTACCCTAACCCCCCCAAATCTTAAGTATCTAAACCGTAGATCTTATGTCAGGAAAATCAACGGTGCATAGGAGTGCACAGCTGGCATACAATCTGATGTAGAATCAAACAAATCTAATTGTACCGTTGTGGTATCATGGCACAACTATAACCATAGTTGTGTTTAAAGATTTGAGAAAATTCTTCTATTGCATTAACAAAATCCATATGTCAATCAAGTAATAATACGGCAATGGTACAACAGTAAACCCATAAATTCCATCGTAATTGATGCCAGGTCGGAAGACCCTTTTTGGAAGTTAGGTTGTAACTTTTAGAAAAAATATTATGGTACCGAATACTTAAACTGTTTATATAACCTTAGTTAATAACCAAAGCATCTTCGATACAGAAAATAAATTTATGATTGAACAGTTACCATAAGATACTTATATTTTAAGGACTTTTAGAGCATGGGTAAATGGTAATATAAGCATAAGTTAATTTTTTTTTATGTTGATGAATGAATGTTACAGTCATAGACATTGTCCACTATAAAATATAAGACAATTTAATAATCTAAAATTTAAAATAAACAAATAAATAAATAGTACTAAATTTTGTATGGCTAACTTCATTTTAATATTTTCCACAAAAATATAATTATCAAATAATAGAATAGAGAATAACATTTTAACTTAGAATGGGAAGGAAAAACAAAATACAAGTGATAAATTTTTGTATCACTATTTTTAGAAAAACATAAATATTAGATGGTACATCCCCTATGAAGCACCAAAAAGCCAATAAACAAAGCAAAACCAAGAGACAAAATAAACCCAAGAAAAATAACTTACTCGGTGATTATATTGATAATAACATTATTAATATTTTATAATACTTGGACCAAAACCCAATAAACAAAAAAAAACCAAAACACAATATACACCCAAAAAATAACTCCCTCAAAAATTATACTAATAATAATATTATTAATATTTTATAATACTTTTAATTAAAAATAAATAAATAAGCCAAAGATACAATTTCAAATATCTAAAAAAAAAATAATCCTGTAATGAATCATGACAAATAATTCCAAAACCAAATAAATCACATTGACTTGAAATTATATATAATTATATATATATATATACATATATTATTTTTTAATAAATACTTAATTTAATATTATTATTTTCCATTCTGTAAATTCCACTTTCTATCTATAAACGTAAATAACTTTTGGTATTAAAAAGAGTGAGTATTTCTTATTAAATAAAAAATTAGTTTAATATTTTGTTTGAACTTTATAATTAAGTATGTACATTTCAAAATCGAGGAGGTTTAGGTTTGGAAAAAAGAGGTTAGTAACCGAGAACAGTTGATTTTTAAAATAAAGTTTATGTAAATATTTATTTATATTATTTCTACTGAAATGAAATGATATGTTTATGTTATTTAATTGAAATGATATATTTATATTATTTTTATTTTAATGATATATGGAAATCAAATTTTTTTTTTTTCTATTATTTTATTTTAAAATTTTACAGATTAATTTATAAATTATAAAAAAAAAATTAATAATAAAATAATTTATTATAATTTATTTCGTTTTTTTAAGTGAAAAAAAACTTGTAATATATTTTGTTGACAATACAATTTACATCGTTCATTTTACTAGTTTATTCTTTCTCATTCCAACTAGATTTTTTAAGAGTGAGGGCTAGTCAAAATGAGCTTGTAACAACTATTTGTTTTCGAGGTACATACATAAGAATATCTGGCACAAACAAAAATGAGACCAAAATTATCAACAACATATCATGGGGCTGATGAGGAAGCAGCATAGTAGGAGAAATAAAGAAGCCACCACGATCATGAAGGTGAAAATCAATGTGCTCCACCCTTACTTCCAGACTACGAAGGTGGTCAATCATACAAGGGTGTTAACGTCTCACCCTCTTGAGCTGCTCTAAAATCTCACTATGACTGAACTAGATGTCCTAGAAGTGTGCCATGATCTCATTTCTATCTTCATACTTGTGGTCATGGAGGATTTCCATGTTGAGTTGTAGTTTACATAGTTGAGAAGCAATGGAGTCAAGGGAAGTTGGAGCTTCAACTTGACCTTGAGACTAGACTGGGGAGGCTATCCGAGTTTGCTCGGTCTCTCGGCCTTTTTAGCTTGATGACGAAGCATTGTGGTTGGTTTCATGACGCCCAAATTATTGTTGTTGCCCCATCGTGTTTGGCCTGCCCTCTTTGCTGAAGCATTGAGAGAAAATAATAATTAACCAGAAATATGGGTGATTTTGATGCAAGAGCATCAAGGCCAAATTTCATTTTTAATTATGTAATAAAAGGGGGGTGTGACATTTTAATGGTTTTATTAATTAATTTTTTATTTTTAAATAAAATAGGAGATAAATTATGAAGGTGAGGATTTTGTATATATTCTTTTATTAATTAAAAGAATATGAGAGAAATTAGAATTAGGTAGAAAAATTAGGGAGTAGGAATTCTATGTACGGGACTTTGTTGAGTCCAAACCTAAAATGAATTTAAATTAGATTTAGTTGAGGATTAGGTGGAGAGATTTTTGGAAGGAATTAAATTCATTATTTATGTATAAATATGAGTGGTTTTTCTGAGGAGAATAGACTTGAATATTTGAAGAGCTCAGATAGTTAAGAGTGGAGTGAGTGAGGAGTGGTTTAAAGGGCAAAGAGCCAAGAGGCCGCCCAATGTAATATCTGGCCACATAATTTTATTATAGTTAAGGGAGTTGATTTTTATGACTATTTTTTTCCTTCATGTTTAATTGAGCTAGATTTTTTCCATGATTTTATTATAGAAATTTTGAGCATATTCAGAGTTTAGTGAAGCCGTTGTGTTCTTATATGCGGATTCTTCTTTCGAGCAGAATTCCTGCATCATTTTGGTATCAAAGCGGGAGAGATGCCTGTTTGAATTTGCAATTATGTATGTTGTATATGGGTTTTGATTTCAGGAACAAGCTTGTATGCTGGTTGCATAACCAGATGTGTAGTGTTTTCCGGATTGTAGGGTGCACTTGCAAGAGAGTGTTTTGATATGAAAGAACACCATGAGATATGACGGTGTTGACAGAAGTGGAGAGAACACCTTAAAGCGCATAAATGCTATGATGTATGGATGGTCGAATGACAGATTTGGCAAGCATATCTAAGTCACAAAGGGACCACGGTTTGGGTTGACATTTTGCGCTAAAATTCGTGACAAACATGATGTAAAATGCGATTCGGTTGATCCAATGATATATTGTGAAGGTTGAAATAAAGTCTGGATGAACAATAATGTGTTGAAAAGCTACGCAAGCTGGAAGTTTGATGAATGCCACAGGTAATTATTCCTTCTATAGCGTATTTGCATATCAATATGTTTTGATGTTTTCTAAGTTGATGGGATTGACCATAAGTCGAGAAAAAAAGTATATTCCATTGTGAACGAACTGGTTCTTATTTCCGGAATAATGTGTTATGGAAGTTCCAACACGGAATGAGCTCTGAAGAGGATTTGATTACATTCTCTGGTGGGTATTCTCAGTGTAATGAAATAAATAATGGTTACAAAGCATTCATTTGCGAAGGGCAGAACTGAGAAGAAATCTCAGTTTGCAACGAAATCGTACTCTAGAATTACCATAGCTATTTTGGGATTCCTATCAGATTGAGTTATGGTCGTGTTCGAAATTATGAAGCCATAGTGAAGAATCAAAGGCAGAAGATGCACAGTAAAGACGTTGTGGAAAAGAGAAGTTGCCGGTCAAAGTAATGACATGGTGGAACCTTAGGTCACAGCGCAACGAAAACAAGAGATGTTGAGATGCCGAAATGCGTTTGAGCATGGAATGCCATAATGGAAAGGTTGAGCTATGCATTGATGGAGGATAGGGGTTTTTAAAGCATATTCGAGACCAAGAAGTGGATTGAAGGAACAGTCAATGGAATTTGAACAGATATTTGGTGGCGTATAAACGTTCGAAATTCAGAATCGAATGTGAAGAAGGGTCAATTTCCTGTGTAGCTGAGTGGGTTACTTGATATCATTATGGAATTTCATAAAGAATTGCAGAAAATGTGTTGGATCGATCTAGATATAAGCGTATTTTAAATGGAGACATGAATGTTGTGATGCTTTGAAATTGAATTCGGGTTTTGTTGTATGAATAGAGTGAGTGACCAGCGCTAAAAGAATTGTGTTGAGACCGTGAGGGAAACATGAAAGAAGAATTAGAATCAGTGAACAGTAAGGGCGAAATTGAATCCATTGGAAGCAGTGATCGAAGCTTAGTTCAATTGCAAAAAATTGGACTCCATGAATCTGGTCGAAGACTTAATTTGGTAGCGCAAAAGAAGACTCTGCATTGAAGTAGTGTAACAAATTGCCTGAAGCTGCATGTTGACGGTCATCAATTCCTGAATTGCGTTGGATCTGGAGTGTATGCAGAGAAAAATTTGTGTCAAATCGATTCTTACAAGTGAAGTATGAAAGCCTAAGTGTGTAAAATTTGATTTACAGTTCGTGTTGATCGCTGAACTATATGAGCACGTCCAGCAATTTCATATTCAACATTAAGTAGTGACCTCTCTTGTCAAAGGCAGCGTACCTGCAGGGACGATGGCGTTCACATCAAGAAAGTGCATGGAGAGGTATGTTATTAAATTGAAGAATCCGATTTTGACTGGTTGAGCGTTCCTATTGATTTTAAACCTAACTACATTCTGTATAAACTCTGGAAAAATCAAGCCAGATCTCTGGTTAAAATCGAGTGGAACCGTAACTTATTTGTTGTGTCACGAAGGCAAGGAAAGATTTGCTATTATGTTTAATGCAGGTGGAATGCATTGAATCCTGTAAAAGCTTGAACAACATTGGAAGGTGGAATAATTAAGTCAGAGTTTGGTAAGGGAAAAGTGAGTCTTAAAATTTGGGAATTGTGCTAAGGTGACATTCAGCAAACGCACAAAGAAGTTAAGCTAGAAAAGGTTGTTGAAACGCAGCGTTAATTTTAAATGCAGAGCAAGAATTCTAAATTTGTGGTCGAACCTCGTTATCAAGGTTGATCGATCCTTTAGTGGAGGAATTGAATTGGGTTTAAAGGAGCGTAGGTTGAAGAGTTTTTGAACCAATGAGGACAACGTCATCAGAAGTAGTATGCTGCATGGGCCAGGTATGAGTTTCGGTTTATATGGTTTTTATAAAAAAAAAATCCATTTTTGAATAAGAAGGCAATTGGCATGTTGAATAAACCGTGAAGTTTGGTAGATGTGGAAACGCATAATCCCATATACGCTGGTGTTGATTAGCCAATATCAAACTTGGTAAATGTAAAGGCAAGGGCGCATATATAACAGAACTGAGATCGATGTCAATCATTCATAATGACATTTGGTATGAAATGTGTGAGTTGGTTTCTAAACGATATTTTAAGTTTGAGCTTTTAGAAAGAAAAAAACCAATGGGTGTTCAACAAGTCTTTTTGTAAGACCTTTTGAAAAACAACTTTGTTTGTGAAGATAACTTAGATATGAAGGTTGGATTGGTTTTATAACCATAGTGATTTTTTTTTAAAAGAAGAGCTTCCACAAAGTTTTTGTGAAATTGACCAGACTTAGAGTCTTATTTGGGCAAATAATTGGTCATGTAACACATGCATGCTAAGGTGTTGTTTGCAGCAAATTGTAGCAAGAGGTTGCCAGGGATTGGTCCCAGGATAAAGAGAAGCGAAGCACAGCAGGAGAAGTTGCATTTTGGTGAATTAAAAGTATGAAGGATTACGGGGAAGTGGCTTAAATGAAGTCCACACGTGAACAGATGCAGTTCAAAAAGGAGGGGAAGATGACTGTTGATAGTCATTTTTGGAGATCTGATAAAAAGTATGAGTGGGAGAAGGCCGAGATAAAAATTCACCTTGAATTGTTAATGAAGTTGTTGCAGGAAAATATGAGAAACCAGACACATGGTTGGACCATGAGAAGGAAGGTGAAGTGGCAGAAGCTACACGCAAGAAGGGAAAAGCAGGTAAACATACAGTTGATGGAGGAGCTGAGGAAGCCCGAGCAGATGTTGAGTTGTGAAGAACTCGGAGAGGCTGAGTTGAAAATGGATGTTTCCATTTGTGGCCTGGAACATGGCGAAATTATGGGTGACGAGATCAGTGAGGAAGATCTCATGAACTATTGGGATAGTTCAGAAGCATCTGAAGAGGTAATGGCGAGAGAAACAGATGAGGCCATGAAGCCTTACATATTTTCTCATAGTTCATGTATGTTTGCAGGATATGCGAAAGACGGTGAACAGTCTGATGGAACTGTCACAAAGGAGAATGAAATTCTTGAGGTAAAGTCTAGTAGAGAATTCCTTTTAGAGAAGGAATGTGTTGGTTGGTTACAACAGGAATAAATCACAAATGACTTCTTGTTTGGGGTAAGACAGCAAGTCAAAGCTGTTATGTAGCAGGAACAAAGTGGAAATGCCGAAGGAAAATTCCAAGGAGGTAAACAAGTGTATTTATTTAATGGGATTGCTGACAAAATTTTACAATGTAATGATGTTGAAACCAGGAAAATTCGAGAATATTTCCAGAGGGAGAATGGAAGTAGTGATAAGACTGAAGGGAAATCTACAGAAGAACTGAATCAAATGAAGGATTCACAACAGCAAAGAGAGATGTCGATTGAAGCATCCAGTGAGACCATAAGGTCTTATGTTTTTAAGACTAATGATTTGTGTGTGATGACAGGCATATCACAGGGTGTTGAAAAAACTTTGAAGTTTGTTAAAGAAGAAGAGTTGAATCTGGAATCTATTCAGAATGATGCTGAGATAGCAAGATCTCAGAAAGAAATGAAGACAGAGGAATCTTATGGAAATATTCGGCAGAATATTGAAGCGAGGGAAGAAGGACCATTTGATGATTGGTCAATAGCAAAGGAAGGCATGGGAAGTTGTGTAAAATTTCTATGTTCTACCCCAGTTGAAATTGTTCAGTTATATCGGAAGTTAGATCTTCAAAGGAGAGAGTTGGAGAAGCAGAGGACCTATTTTCAGGAAAATTTATTGAAAGACACAGAATAGGGAAACATTTTTCAAACAGATGATGTGGAGGAGGGACTAAC
Source organism: Pinus albicaulis (assembly GCA_034641835.2). Classification (NCBI taxonomy): domain Eukaryota; kingdom Viridiplantae; phylum Streptophyta; class Pinopsida; order Pinales; family Pinaceae; genus Pinus; species Pinus albicaulis. The sequence continues at coordinate 1,310,535,237 of CM076584.1, read as the reverse complement.
TGATAGTGTCACAAAGGAATTGAATCAGCATACTGATGTGCTAATTGAGGAGGGAATTTCATAGAAGCATACTGAAATTTTCCCAGTAGCAGTGGAAGGGGCACTAAAGCCTTATGTTTTTTATTCTCACAATTGTTTTTTGAGTACAAGTTTTATTACAGATGCTGGAGAAAATATATTAGACAGAGAAATTGAACTGATGAGGCGGATGATGATGAAAGTTTCCTGGAAGAGGCCAGCAACAATAAAACAAAGAAGAAGCAGCAAGGGAAAGACAACAAAATATTGTGAAAGCATAGCCAGTGGGGCAATGCAGCATAAACTATGGAGACCTGGAGAAGAACAACAGATAGAAGCAGCAACAAGTGGGAAGTTGCAGCACAAGATATGGGATCCAGGCATACACAGATCTGAACACATGATCAGGCGATCATGATTAATTTCAACCTTGGGAGTCTGATGCAGGAGCATCAAGGCAAAATTTCATTTTTAATTATGTAATAAAAGGGGGGTGTGACATTTTAATGGTTTTATTAATTAATTTGTTATTTTTAAATAAAATAGGAGATGAATTATGAAGGTGAGGATTTTGTATATATTATTTTATTAATTAAAAGAATATGAGAGAAATTAGAATTAGGTAGAAAAATTAGGGAGTACGAATTCTCTGTACAGGACTTTGTTGAGTCCACACCTAAAATAAATTTAAATTAGATTTAGTTTAGGATTAGGTGGAGAGATTTTTGGAAGGAATTAAATTCATTATTTATGTATAAATATGAGTGGTTTTTGTGAGGAGAATAGACTTGAATAGTTTAAGAGCTCAGATAGTTAAGAGTGGAGTGAGTGAGGAGTGGTTTAAAGGGCAAAGAGCCAAGAGGATGCCCAATGTAATATCTGGCCACAGAATTTTATTATAGTTAAGGGAGTTGATTTGTATGGCTCTTTCTCACCTTCATGTTTAATTGAGCTAGATTTTTTCCATGATTTTATTATAGAAATTTTGAGCATCTTCAGAGTTTAGTGAAGCAGTTGTGTTCTTATATGCGGATTCTTATTTCGAGCAGAATTCCTGCATCATATTTTCACCCGAAGAAGAATTCCTTATAGAAACAACTAAAATTACCTATGATGAAGAGACATTACCTAGAAGGTTGAACCAACTAACCCTCCAACAGAACTGAGTTGTGCACGTCGCTCACCAAGAGACAAGACCTTCCTCCCTTCTCTGACACACTTCCTGGTACACCCTGTGCTCTGATTGCCACTTCATCGCTCCAAAAAAGTTCCACCCTGACCACTTTCCAATTACTATATGAAATTAATAGGAGGAGGCACACAAAGAGGAGAAACTGTAAAGCCTCCATGCCAATTCCCTCTTGCCACCTAGCAGCCTACAATTTTTATTTTCCCCGTGACTAAGAAACACTGTAGCCTAGCTTCACTCCTAATGTTGAGATGCCTTCTACGTTAATTCAACCTCAAGGTGCACCCAGGCAGCACTGCATAGTCCCCAACACCCTTCTTCCCCCAAGTGATGGCAGAAAGAAGCCACTCAAGGCTCAACTTGTAGAGTCTAAATCCCTCTAGAGGAACCATAGAAAACAAGATCCATCACACCAAGAAAACCATTTGTTTCTCCTCCTCTTCCCAGATAAAAATAATGAGGCTCTTCACCCTATCTTCCAATTCTCTAAGCCATCAGTGAACCAGAGCGTGGGGACGACTCGATTCTACTACCTTTAGTGACCCCGGGTCCGAGGGACAGAGCATAGAAATCACCCTCGTACGCACTAGAGAGATTAAATAACACGTAGCACATCACAACCAAGGCCAAAACCCCGGGGAGTCACCATAAAAACAAAACCAATCCCTCTACCTACCCACACTCATTTCCCAATTCACCTTACTGAATTTCCCCACAGCCACCTCGCTATATTAATCTCAAGCAAGACCTCCCATGATCCATAGTAATTTCAGTCCTGTATAGCCATGGGTGGAGTAATTATCCATGTGGATCCATCGATGGTCACTTCCCAATTCACCTTACTAAATTTCCCCACAACCACCTCTATCTATTAATCTTGAGTAAGACCTCCCATGATCCATAGTAACTTCAATCCTGTATATCCATGAGTGGAGTAATTATCCATGTGGATCCACTGATGGTCATGAGGACTGATCCTATGCCACTTGGTTTGTTTTCAAATCACCCCCATCAGAGATCCTATACTTTATTTTGTTATATCTGATATTGTTATATAAAAAATTTAACACTTTATTTATTGTTATGAATTATTAAAACTCATAAAAGGTATTTTTTAAGAGTAGATTTCTCTTTCATTAGATAAATAAATTTATGGTGAATAAGAGGGAATAATTTTATTGATTATCTTATATATTAAGTTGAATCATTGTTGTAAATAAGGTTATTAAATGTTTGTGATAATTACTATAGTAAAACCATTACCTTCTAGTAAAATTTTTGGACTTCACTCTTTCCCACATGTATAAAATCTGAGAGAAAGTGCAGACCGTTGATCCTTATAACTCCCAAAGGTGTTGTACATCCATTTAATATGTCAACGTTTCTCGTCCTAGTATAGGGGATATGTGTATGTGTAATGTATGTTAGTTTGTCAACTTTTTTACATTTTTTTAAATCACACGAAAATACTATATGTTTTAATTAATATTCAAATTAAAAAATATATAAATATAAAATGGAAAATGGAAAATTTAATGTAATGTAAATTACAAAATGAAAAATTCAAAATGTAAAATGTAAAATGTAATGTAATGCACAAAGCTATTGGTCTCTATATAATATAAATTTAACATACTATTATTTATTTAGTAGGTTATTTTCTTTATATAATTTTATTGGTATAATAATAAATAACATTAACTATAGTTTTTCCAACATATTATAATAATAATAATCTTCATAAAAATTATTATTATAGTATAGCTTACGGACTTACATATATTAGTGATTATACGAATGATTATTCTCACACACAAAGACAAATACATATATTATATAGTATTATATAATATTGAGCATAATTAACCATAGGGGAAGGGGAAGAGGAAGTGAGGCTTTAGAAAAAGGAAAAGAAGTTGGATTTAGAAATTCATGAAAAAAAAAAAAATCATTGAAAAAGATGCATTGATGTTTGTGTAGATATTTATTCCTAATCCTATTTTATTTATTTGCAATGGATGCAATGATTTTAGTGTAGTTGTTGATTTCTAATATTATTTGATTTCCTATGCTAGATGTATTTATTTCAACGTAGATGCTAATTTTTTATCGTATTTGACTGTTTGCACTAGATGCATTGATTTTAATGTAGATGTTGATTTCTAATCCTATTTCATTTATTCTACTAGATGCATTGATTTTAGTATAGATGATGATTTATCATTCTATTTGATTTCTTGCATTAGATGTATTGTTTTTAGTGTAGATGTTGATTTATGATTTTTTGTAACTAGATGTATGATGTATATTAGTTTCAAATTAATTAGATTAACTGTCTGCATTCATTGCATTCATTTTAGTGTAAGAACACAAATTTTTTTGATGGCATGCATTGATTTATGTGTTACAATAATACAACTATAAATAAAATATTTGAATTTTCATCTTAAATAGAATGTTCGCTTACGTGAAATGTTTTCTTTTTGAAACTGTAAACTATTTGTAATTGACTATATTCATATTATTATCAGTATCCATCATTCAAAATTTTTAGTCATTTTTCAATCAAACGATGTAATAGAAAACAACTACCAAATATTATTGAAAAGTTGGAAATTTTAAATAAATTTACAGTTTTTAACATGAAAAAATATTTTTGTTAATTAAGATTCTCATGAAATAAATTATTATTTAGAAAAAAGTTAATATTTCTTTAAAAAATAATATATATATATATATATATATATATATATATATATATATATATATATATATATTAAAAAGTTAATGAGAAGAAAAGTGTAATAAGAAACATGTGTTTTCATTGCTCTTACACTTAGAAATTACATTTTTGTATAACCTTATAGCACCAGGTCTCAACTTGAAAGGAACCTTTAGCTCTTCTAATCTATTCAATAGGTTATTCCCAGGTACTGTATAGAAAGTCTTTCTAAAGTCCATGAAGAAACCAAAGAGATTGGATTTATCATTACGAAATTCCTCCAAAATGATCCTAAGAATAACAAGGTTGTCCATTGTTGAGTGTTTCCTTCTAAAACCCGCTTGGCAATTAGTCCGCTTACCTTCAGTTTCAATCCATATGCTTATATTATTTTCCAAAATAATACCATATAACTTGGCGAAGAGAGGGATAATCATAATTGTCCAATAATTAGAGGGGTTATTTGTATCCCTACTTTTAAAAATAGGAATAACGAGACTCTGAGTCCATGGTTTAGGTAACCCTTGCTTGACTACTTGATTTAAAATCTTTTGAATATGAGGGATGTGGACAGGACCTCCAATTTTTAAGATTTATGCCTAGTAACCTTGAATGTCCTTAGCTTTTCCATTTGCCATTCAATTAACCCAAAAATATGTGTCTTCTAAGGAGAAAATTTTTTTACTTGCAAGAAGGGTTTTAAATTTATCTATGACTGGATATTCATAAATGTTTTTAATATAGGAATTACAATCATGTAAATAAATTATAGTATTATCTTTAGATTTTCTAGTTAGAATCTGCCTCCAAAATTTCTTAGGAGCTAACTTAGAGATGTGTAAGAGATTTTCTTGTCTTTTATGAAGATACAACATTTTGTTCCTTTTAGTTAGGGTTTTTATATTTTTATCTTGCCAATTTTAAGAGACTCATCAAGAACTTCCTTAATTTCTCTCCTTGCACTTTTACAAGATTTATCATACCAAGGGTTGGTTTTCCTATTTATTTTATTACTTGAAACTTCAATTGAGAACTTGTTAATAGAATATGATAGGGTTGTAGTAAAATTATGTTAGAGGTCTTCTATGTTGTCTATACTAGATGAAGGAAGAAAATTAATTTTTATTTCATTTAGAAAAAGATCATTTTTACTTCTATAAAATATTGAGTTCTTTTGGCTATATGGATTATCTGCTATGGGATCTGTATGCATGACAAAATTGAGAGTTGAAATAAAAGGTCTATGATCTGACTTAGGCTCGTGGTTGTTGGGCCGTTAATATGCCATTATTATTATCACTTTTGAACACTTATTCCACCCATTTCTACTATTCTTCATCATGTCATTTATTATAATTTATTATATAAATCCATTTTATGATGATTTATGCTTCTATGAATGAATATTATTTATTCTCCTTTATTTCTAATAAATTGATGATTATGCATGATTTTATCAATGATAGTTTTAATAAATCGGTTGTAACATTATTCACCATTTTTAGCCTCCAAGATAATTTCCAGATTGAAGATTTGATCATTAAAAGTGCCAACTCAGAAATTCGCTGGAATAAGAAGTGACGGTTTTGCGGTTGAGATTTCGAGCAAATGAAGCAGAATCTAGAAAATCCGGAACATGGGTTTTGTCCAAAACGGACCCAATTAACTTTAGTGAAGAACGGTTTGCCAAAATTCGGCTTGCACTGAGAGAAACGCAGGGTTCTTTGAGCATGATTTTCTCAGATTTGTTGTTGCGACTGTCCTCCAAATCTCAGCTGCAAAGCCAAATTCGCCTTGTTCTTGTTGATCAAATGGTTAGAAGCAAACCAATTTTGTAATAGAAATCATGTTATACTTATCTTTATTGTAACTTCTCTCTGATCTCTCTATTTAAATGAAAACGGAGATCAGAGATGGGATGATTTGAGGATGATTTTTGGGGATTCGAATGATGGAATTGAGGATGAATTAGAGATTCAGAATTGAGGATGGCAGAGAGAATGGATAATGGATGAGAGATTGAGAGACTTCTTGTTGTAATCCACTGTAACTCTTCTTTCATATTTTAATATAAATCTAGTTGCCATTCCATCTTTGATCCTGAAGTAACCCAGCAGCATCTGCTGGCGGCTAAGGGCCCAGCCTCTGGTGGAGTACGCTGCTGCTGTGTATCATATCTTTACAATTGCTGCCGTGTGATGGTTTGATTTCCTTTTCATTTCTTTAAATTGTTTTGTTCAGTAATCTTTTGTTTATGAACATTTAGCAGAATTGCTTTGTTATATTGAAATCATAATTGGATTGCGTGAGTGATAGAATTATTAATTATAACTTGAAATGTCCTGCTGATAATTCTGATCTAATGCTGCACTATCTAATTAAGACTATGGTTCATTTAATTACTGCTCAGTTATAATTGCAATGGTTGTTCAATTAAGTTACTATTCAATTATAACTACGATTGCTGTTGCTTCAATAACTGTGATTAATGTTCATGCTGATAGGAAGTTGATTCAATTACATTTATAGTTGTTGTGTTTTTATAATGACTTAGTTTTGCTGTTCGGTTCCATTTAAGATTGTTGTTTAATTCTAGTATTTTAGCATTGCTATTCCTTTCCATTAATAAATCATTTTTGTTAGATGAAGCTTTGCTGTTCATTTCTGTTGATTCATTGCAAGAGTGATTTTAAAGAGTTTTCGTAGATTACTTTCAATAGCAGCTTTAGTTCAATTTCGATTTCCTTTTAATTGCTTTAAATCAGGACTCTCAACTATAGAGAACATTGTTTATTGCTTCCTCGTTCCCAGATTGATTGTCTTGTTCCGGTTTGATTTCAATTGCATCAATATCCAGAGGAATGATTTATTGCTACTGTATCCTCGATTGATGGTTGTTTGAGTGAATGATTTAGTTTAGAACATTTCAATTTCTTGTTGTTCCAATTAGATTTTGTTTCCAACTTTCATTTACTTTTGCATTTTAAGCACTATACTGCAAAACATTACTCTTGAGTAAATAGCCGCCTCAGACTGAGTACACTCTTGAAATAAAAAGTCGTCCCTGGGTTGATAATTAATGTAAAGGTAATTAGGAGTTAAAAAGACCCTTTTTATCGCTCCACATTTTGGCGCCGTTGCCGGGGAGAGTGTAGCCATTTCTAAAGAGTAGTGTGAATCTGATGAGTGCCTGCTAGGAGAGAATTGTGTATTAAAAACGGAAGGTAAGAACTTGCGTACAGAGCATGTAACAGCCCTGCTCCCCCGCTCGCTTTCCGGCAGATTTGTTAATTTTTTGTGTAGAAATAGATGTTTGAATTTTTGTGTGAATGACTAGAAAAAATATAGAAATTTTTAAAAAACGAATCACATGATTTCACTCAAGTGGTGGTGTAAGCACCACCCATTTCACTAACTAATTGACAGAAACATTTGAAGAAGGAGCCTCGAAGAAACACATGAAAAAAATCTTATATTATGGTAAGAAATGGCTCACGTTTCTACTTTTGAATTTCCTATCAAAGATCTAGGAGGAGTGACACAAATGCACATAATTCCCCCATCTTTACCAAATTTTCATGGTTTAGCAAATGAAGATCCAGATACATTCTTATTTGAGTTCGAAATACTTTGTAGAGGATATGATTATTGTACTAATGATCAAAGATTGAAAGTGTTTCCTCTTACTCTAAAAGGAGCAGCTATCCGATGGTTCATGAGCCTAGGTGGGAATTGCATCCAATCATGGGAGGACATGAAGAACATATTCTTGAAGAAGTACCAAGACTATTGCAAATCCAATGAAGATATTTTGGGTATGATACAAGGGGAAGATGAAAGTTTGGAGGACTATGTAGATCGATTTCATTATAACCTTCAAAAATCAAAGCATAAGCATTTGGAAAAAGAGATCTTAAAAACACTCCTTCTTAAAGGAATCAAAGATGAATTTTTAGAACTCTTAAATCTGATTGGAAAAGGTGATGTTTTTCAGTTATCATATGATGATGTTTGTGAGTTGTGCATAAGGTATTCAAGAGGAATCTCCAAGGCTGGTAAGAATTCTAGAGATGTTTGTTCTTTCTTTTCCAAATCTGCTACAAGAATAGTAGACATAAGAGCTGAAATCAATGATTTATTTGAAAATTTTAAAGTTGATTTTATTAGCTCTCTAAGCTCAAAATTGGACGTTTTGCAGGTTCATAAAAATGAAGAATTTGATGAGGTGTTTTTCCCTCATGACTGAAAGGAGCAGCCCATAGATGGTTACTCTTCCTTATCTAGGATGGAAGTATCATATAAAAGAGGTGAGGAAGCTGCAACAAGGTCAAAACCATGGAAATCATGGCCTACAGGTATGGTTCAAAACACTTCTTCTCCATTCTCTTACTTGCATAATCCATTATGGAATACTCATGTTCTAGGGCAGCCATGTCAATTTCAATATAACCACCAATCTTATCTACAAGTTTGGCATGGTTCACCTTATGATTGCATGACTACTCTCACTCATATTCTCCACCAGCTCTTTCACAACATCCTGCTTGCATATCAAATTTATCCACTCAACCCAACCAACCACATCATCACAATGCTCCATTCCATACACAATTTCCTGCTCAACTAATTCCACACCCTCACCACAATAAACCAGTACAACATGCTTACAATGTTGAGCTGCAAAATTTACCCATCCTTCCCACCCATTCTATCTCACATGCACCAATGGAGAAAACTTACAATGAGATTCAGAATGTTTCAAATTCAAAAATTGTAGAAGTTATGGAAGAAAATGAGGTTTCTTTTAGTATGCCTCAACAAGTCATTTTAAAATCTCAAGAACTTCATGATATGATGGCTATGGGAAATCAAGAAAGTAAAGGATATATTGAAGATTGGTTTCATTCCATCACTTTTTTGCATCATCACTCTATACTTCAATAATTTTTGACAACATCTTTTCAAGGGAAGTTGGCTTCTCATACCCTAATTTTTATCAACATGCATTTTTCAAATTTGGGTATGTACATATTTGAAGCCTTATTTCGAGAATGGTTCCATTGGAAGTACTCCTATACATAGTCATATTCATATTTCAATCAAAGTAGGTTAGTGAAAAAATAAGATAAAATAAAATAAGAACATAAATAAATGCATTTTGTTTTTTTTTGTTGTAAAAATAGTTGTTTTTTTGTTGCAACACGCTATCGAAATCAACATCGGTGATAAATATTTCAATTTATTTGTGTATGTAGATGAATCATAATAGAAATAATAAGTTCTACAAACACTCATTTTTCATTTTTATCACCAATTTGAAAAAATTCTTGAATATCATTTTTTTGGCTTGCGGGCTTGATGAACTTTCTGGAAAAACAGTCTTGACAGTCATGTTTTGAGGGACCAAAAGTGAATATTTTTAAAACCTATTTCTACCCTAGGTAGCCATTGATTTCTAATTTCTAACCCAATTTGAATCAGTAAATTTGGATTTGAAACGAAAAAGTTAGAACCAAAACATTGACTGGATGTCTAGTGGGCAGCTCAGGAACAGAGTTGGGACAGTCAGTTTTTGGAGGCCTAAATGTTTGAATTTTTAAAACCTATTACTATGGTAGATTCCCTTATGAATATAGTTTGCAATTCAATTTGAATCACTCATTTTAGATATCGTATGGGGAATTTATGATCAAAATACTGACTGTCTACCGTAAATCAGCACCCTTAAAACTATGTCTTTCCGGCTGTTCCTTACAGTATTTGACCTATCAATTATTCTTGTCTTCAAAACCTGTTTCTATCAGAAATAAATAAATGAATCTAATTTCATTTCCAATTTGAATCATTCGAATCCGACATCAAACGAAAAAGTTACGCTTAAAACATTAACTGTTGATCTGAGCTGGGTAATTGAAAATGACTATGTTATGCAGGTTGTTCTAACTAAAATTGACATATAATATCATTTAATTTCTAAAACATGTTGCTACTGGAGATAAAACTTTGAATTATCTCTCATTTGGCTTTGGAATCACTCAATTTCGATGAAAAACAAAGAAGTTGTGATTAAAACACTGCTGGATAGTATGGTCGACCACTGCTCTCCCACAGGTGACAAATAAATTTTACTTTGTTATTTTCTCAATGGATTTGTTATATAGAGTAACTACTTGTTGTGTTTTTCATCATTCTTGGATTAGGGGAGCCCGATCACCTCTCTTTCTCCATGATTTAATGTTTTATTGCAGGTAGACACTCGTTTTTTTGCAGGTCCTGGGAAAATAAAGAAGGTCAATTTATGGACGAGTGATTCTTGAAAAAAATTTTAACGAAACAAAGGATTTTCATCTAATTCATTACCCAACGGATTCATAATAGAAGAAATGAAGAATTGATTTTGATTTGAAGATTCATGTCTTGTCACTGCTGCCAAAACATTCTTCAAAAAGATCATTTTTTTTACATAATATCATAGTTGTTGTAACTTAATTCACATATTGTTTTTAAATAAAATGTTGTTTCTTTTCTAATTTCTCTTATATTTTGTGTTTCAGGTGTTGCTTCATTTAAAGTGTAACTCATCCTCAGCATCAATGCTATGAACAGCGAATTTGTTTTTTTGCATGTTTGCATTTTATGATTGTCCATTTTGCTGTTCCTTTATGAATAGAACAGCACTTCTGCACTTTCACATTTTGCTGTTCCTTTTCGAATGGAACAGCGCTTCTGCACTTTTCATTTTTGCTGTTCATTTTCCAAAGGAACGGCACTTGCGTTTCTGTTGTTCCTTTTCCAAAGGAACGACACTTTTAGTTTTTGCTGTTCCTTTTTCCAAAGGAACGACATTTGCATTTTCACATTTTTTTATGTGTATTTTTGCTTTTTGGTGTGCATTTCCTTTGCTGTTCCCTACACGGAACACTACTTTTTGAGTGTTTTTGCTGTTCCTTCAAAAGAGCAACCCTTTGGGAGTATTTTTGAGAGCAACCTTTTCTTCCTCTTGTGGGACTATTCCTAGTTCATCTCAACCAGATTTTACTGATTTCCCTTCATGGCATGAAGTACACTATTTTTATAAGGACAATAATTATGGATTCTATTGAACCAAGTTAATATCATTCACGTTATGATCTTTAACAGGACAACTCCTTGATGATAGATTATTTTCAAAAGGGACACAATTATTTTTATACTACTTTACTGCATTGTTTTCTGTTGAACATGATATTGATTGATCATCTTAATACCATGCTGGTTCCACCCTTCTGGATTATAATCTTCTCTGTCTGTAATAAATGAGATTATGGGTATATTTTTTTCTATTGACATGTTCAACTTCTTCCACCATCCCTGCTCTTAAGGAGTGCTGAGCCTCCCTCTTTTTATCATAAAATTGTGTAATAACAACAAAATTTTGTTCACAAATGGAGGATAGGGGGTCTCATTACGAGCCAGCCTACCATGTTCATAAGGTTGTAAGAAAGTGACATTCCCATTATGGCCACCACACCAAGGTTATGATCCATTGGATAGTCAAATTATCCTTGGAACAGGAGGTCTCATCACGAGCCGGCCTGATCACTTTTGCTACATCCCAATGAATGGCAGTGTGGTTATCTGGTTACCACGCCAGCACACTGGTCTCTTCTGTAAGAACAGCACTGAAACTCTCTAGTTATAAATTGAGGATTCTGGCTCATATGGGTTAAAAAGCAACCCTGCCGAGGCTATGGACGCCTGCTGGCAGCAGAGGCTCTGCTTATGGTATTGAAGTTATATCTTATCGTCAATTATTACTATAATACCCTTTTCTTTTCTTTTTTTCTTTTTATCAGAGAAGTTATTTCCTTAATTTTCCCTGTTTTGAACCTTTATGCATGAGAAATTTTTTTATGATCAATCGCATCATTTTCAGCTAGAATACTGTCAGTAAAGCATTTTTTTTGGCATATTGATGTCCTTTTTCTCTTTTTCATAACTTATCATCAATCCAAAGCGTCCTATCTTTTATTCATAACTATCTTTACACACTCTGCTCTCATTATAACCATAACTCTTGCTATCCTATCATTGATATGTGTACTCTGCTTCATTCACTGCTATATTGTTCATTCCCTTTCCTTGCCATCAGCACAACACCTCTCATATGCTTTATGGTCATGGAATTCCTTTTCCAATTGGAGGGGGGAATGTATGCATTATGGGATTGTGCGATATGATTACTACACTCTGCCATAACTTGTTGATTTGACAAAAAAATTTCTGACTGAAAGTTTTGCATGCATCTTATCTATTTCTATTCAAAACTAACACTATGGATTCAAGAACATTGTATGCAAAATAGTGCTTTGTTTACAGGAGAACAACAAGTATGGGCAGAATTCTATTCACAACATGACCACACTATTGCAACTAACAGAAGAGGCTCGAGCAACTCGCGAACGTGCACAATTCTTCCGACATGATGTGCTTGCCTGGATTCTACCTTTTGCATCACTTTCAGCACCAACTCTGCCTACATCAGCTTCAACAAATGCCAGTCCATATATGTCATTCCACATTTTTCTTTTTGGAGGTAAAACTTGAGGTAAAATAGCATAATTTTTTGATTTATTACGAATTTAGGAGAATTTACTGAAATCCATTTTGTGCATTATTTATCATCCTTCATTCCACATCTTTACCACTTCCCCTTTTTCAGCGGCATATCATCTTTCAGTTTGGGGGAGTGTTGCTTTCATTCATTTCTTTCTTATGACTATGCCATTCATATTCTTTATCATCCATTGCTATTCTTATTCATTCTCAACACCTCCCTTATTCCATGTTGTTTTACACCAAGCATAGAATTCAACAACTGGTAGCAACCACCTCAATTTTTTTCTAGCATCGCATGAGGGCATGCTAATTTTTCAAAGAGGGGGAGGAATTGCTACGCATGATGGATGTTTTCAATTTTCTTTCTCATTTAAGGCATACAATTTCAGTGTAGAAATTGATTTCCATAATATTTTTAAAACTATGAACTCAATTCTTGTGATTTTTGGAAAACACAGACGTATCATTAATACAAACCCAGACAATTTCAAGATAAATTGGTTCATAAAATTTCAAAAATCATGCACTCTCAGCTACAGTCATTTTGTTTATATCTCATGATCCATGCATCAAAACAGTCTGATTTTTGGATCATAAAGGCATTCATATATTATAAATTTACTTGCCAAATTTCAACAAAAGCTGGTTTGTAGTTTTTGAGAAAATGGTTAATGAAGTTTGCTGTTACTTATATCATATTTTGTTGCAACTTCATATATACATATAGTTTAATGTCAATATAAAAATTGTTATGCCTTCATCAAGATTACTAAAAGTGAATATTCATTAATTAAGGAAGAATTCATTTGTTCTATCCATTTCATGAGCTGAGATGAACATATTTTTTATTGCTTGGTTAACACATGGGTTTTTGTCTTTGGGTTGCATGAGGACATGCAATATATTCAGTTTTCGTTGCATGAGGACATGCAACATATTGAGTGTGGGGGTATGTTGGGCCATTAATATGCCATTATTATTATCACTTTTGAACACTTATTCTACCCATTTCTACTATTCTTCATCATGTCATTTATTATAATTTATTATATAAATCCATTTATGATGATTTATGCTTCTATGAATGAATATTATTTTTTCTCCTTTATTTCTAATAAATTGATGATTATGCATGATTTTATCAATGATAGTTTTAAAAAATCAGTTGTAACATTATTCACCATTTTTAGCCTCCAAGATAATTTCCAGATTGAAGATTTGATCATTAAAAGTGCCAACTCAGAAATTCGCTGGAATAAAAAGTGACAGTTTTGCGGTTGAGATTTCGAGCAAATGAAGCAGAATCTGGAAAATCTGGAACATGGGTTTTGTCCAGAACGGACCCAATTAACTTTTCCATAGAATGGTTTGCCCAAATTCGGCTTGTACTGAGAGAAACGCAGGGTTCTTTAAGCATGATTTTCTCAGATTTGTTGTTGCGGCCGTCCTCCAAATCTCAGCTGCAAAGCCAAATTCGCCTTGTTCTTGTTGATCAAATGGTTAGAAGAAAACCAATTTTGTAATAGAAATCATGTTATACTTATCTTTATTGTAACTTCTCTCTGATCTCTCTCTATTTAAATGAAAACAGAGATCAGAGATGGGGATGATTTGAGGATGATTTTTGGGGATTCGAATGATGGAATTGAGGATGAATTAGAGATTCAGAATTGAGGATGGCAAAGAGAATGGATAATGGATGAGAGATTGAGAGACTTATTGTTGTAATCCACTGTAACTCTGCTTTGATATTTTAATATAAATCTAGTTGCCATTCCATCTTTGATCCTAAAGTAACCCAGCAGCACCTGCTAGCGGCTAAGGGCCCAGCCTCTGGTGGAGTACGCTGCTGCTGTGTATCATATATTTACAATTGCTGCCGTGTGATGGTTTGATTTCATTTTCATTTCTTTAAATTTTTTTGTTCAGTAATCTTTTTTTTATGAACATTTCGCAGAATTGCTTTGCTATATTGAAAACATAATTGGATTGCGTGAGTGATAGAATTATTAGTTATAACTTGAAATGTCCTGCTGATAATTCTGATCTAATGCTGCGCTATCTAATTAAGACTATGGTTCATTTAATTACTGCTCCGTTATAATTGCAATGGTTGTTCAATTAAGTTACTATTCAATTATAACTACGATTGTTGTTGCTTCAATAACTGTGATTAATATTCATGCTGATAGGTTGCTGATTCAATTACATTTATAGTTGTTGTGTCTTTCTAATGACTTAGTTTTGTTGTTCGGTTCCATTTAAGATTGTTGTTTAATTCTAGTATTTTAGCATTGCTATTCCTTTCCATTAATAAATCATTTTTGTTAGATGAAGCTTTGCTGTTCATTTCTATTGATTCATTGCAAGAGTGCTTTTAAAGAGTTTTCCTAGTTTACTTTCAATAGCAGCTTTAGTTCAATTTCGATTTCCTTTTAATTGCTTTAAAGCAGGACTGTCGACTGTAGAAGAACATTGGTTATTGCTTCCTCGTTCCCAGATTGATTGTCTTGTTCCGGTTTGATTTCAATTGCATCAATATCTAGAGGAATGAGTTATTGCTACTGTATCCTCGATTGATGGTTGTTTGAGTGAATGATTTAGTTTAGAACATTTCAATTTCTTGCTGTTCCAATTAGATTTTGTTTCCATCTTTCATTTACTTTTTGATTTTAAGCACCATACTTCAAAACATTACTCTTGAGTAAATAGCCGCCTCAGACTGAGTACACTCTTGAAATAAAAAGTCATCCCTGGGTTGATAATTAATGTGAAGGTAATTAGGAGTTAAAAGGACCCTTTTTATCGCTCCACAGTGGTCGTTTAAGATGTCAAAATTTATTATTTCATTGTATAAAGGGATATCAGAAATAACATAGTATACCATGCCACTACCAAGCCCATGGATACATTTCAACTCCCTAGAATTCGAACACTTCTTTAGACCATTGAAAATTATGAGATATTGAACACTGTAGAGCTTGACTAGCTCAGACCCAAACAAATTTCCCCCTAGATCTTTAGAGCTTCTTTTGTACCCGCTAGCTAGAGTAAGGTCTTCATATAACTAAAGAAGATTAGGGTTGGAATAATTTCTTATAAGAATAGCTTGGTTTCTTGAAGTTCGAGAATAAAAGTCACTCATTAAGAGGATATTAACTTCATTCCTTAGACTAGAAATATCATTCTCGAAACCATTGTAAGGACCATTTTTATCTAAATTGTTTTTCTCATAGAATTTAGAATTTATAGGGGAAGAATAATAGATTTCAATGTATGGTTTTTTATCATTAATGTTTGTAATCTCTATCCAAATATATTGGTTGTAACGGTATTTTTTATAAACCCTAGGATGGGGTAAGATGTTATTCCTAATGTAACAAGATATACCCCCATTGCCTCTACGGTAGGATCACTTGTTCCAGAATGACCATAGTACAAATACATCTATGTTAGGTACCTTAGATTCTGTGTGCTCCCAAGTTTCAACTAGAAATATAATATCAAACTCATTTTAGTTCCAACTTAGCTTGGAGCCTATGTTCCATGGAAATCCCTGAAAGTTCCAAGAAAGAATCCAGAGCATGTCGAATTTCTATTTATTACTATATTTTTGGTTTCTATCTCGAATAACAACTTTTCTATTTCTGATTATTTTCCATTTTCCTTCCTTCCTAGGTTATTTTACCTGTTGAACCTCCTTTCTTAATTATGCTCGATCTTTTGGAATGAGATACTCATTTATAAATATTCTCGTTCCTTTTGGACTTGAGGTTTTACGAATTATGTCATACTTATGGTTAGTAGAGCTCAGCTTTATCTGTATCAGCCTTCCTTTATTCTCTGTTAATTTCCCCAACCTTGTTTCTTCTCTGAGACACATCGTTTCAATTTGTAATATATTATGTAATTTTGTCTCGGCTATGGCTAAAGTATCCTCATCTACCTCCTCTTTGAAACTAAATATTATAAGGTTCAAGGACCTTTTTTTACGCTCATGGTCTAATTCTATCAATTTTTTCATTTCTTATTTAATGGGTTTGATATCTAATTTACCTGCCACACTATTTAGGGTGATTTTTTTATTAACCTTTTCTTCTACTTCTTTAATCATGTCCTTCATTTTAAGACTTTCTAAAGTATCATTATCTCCTTGTTGGGATTTTTGGTTCGTATCTTGGCATTTTTTTTCTATTACCTGTAATCTAATCTCCATTGTCTCTGTTTTATTCTCCAATAGTTTTATTTTATTTTCTATTTGTTTTTGGATCTTGTCTTCAAGAGATGTAAATTTATTTTCAAGCATGGCTTCTAACTCTGTTTGTAGCTTGACTTCTCTTTATTCCCTATGTTTCTCTAAATACTCTATATACTCATAAAGGTTATGTAGAGTAACTGTGCAAGGTATACCTTTGACATTATTTGGTAAATTTGGTGAATTATTCATACTTGTGAACAAATATATGAGAAATAGATAGGTATTAGAAAAAAATATAGGGAATGTGTGCACCTGATATAACCATTTCTTATCGCCTTCAAGCTAGAGAAACAAGGAGCTGTCATTCAATCAACAAACCCTTGACAAAGTTAAATTGAGAACTATAGTGTTTCTAGACTTAGCAGAGACCACAAAAATGTTATCGCAGACCCGAGAGAAACCAACCCAACACTGAAAAGAGGCTAGCCCCAAGCCTAAATTAATTCTTGGATGCTCCACCGTACAGAGAGAAGCACATAGATATATGTGGATATGTTGCAGACATCACAGTCGTAGAGATCTATGTGTCAATGTGGTAGAATTCAAGATGTTTGTAGATCAGATATAGGTGTATATATTGGGAACATATGGACTTTTGGCTCATGCCACAAAGACTTCAGTTTCAGTTCAATAATTTCTTCAACCTCAAATTGCATTGCGAAGAGTATAACTGCCTTGGCCTCAAAACATACCACAAGGATAAACTATCACCACAGACCACAGAGTATGTATCATTGCAGACTCAAATTACAATTTCAATTGAGTTCACCACATACCCGAAAAAGTGTTTCACGAATACGACAAGGTTCAAGCCAAAGAGACGAGGATTAATACACCCCAAAGTTAACACAAAGACAAGGATATCACATGAGCCTCAGAGACCATAGGGTTTAATAGTGATGTGAGACTACTTTGAAATTGTAAAACTGGAAACTTATAAAAACTTTTAAATTGAATATTTTAAGCCAATCCTTATGAGTTAATTATATATACACATATATATAAATTATTTTTATTATAAATACATTAAATTCATTTTTATGTAAAAAATTTATTATTTAGTAAACTATTATCAAAATGAATTAATGGAACCATAATGTTGGTTCAGTTAGTACTCATAATATTTTGGATTTTGAATTTATTAATATTTTAAATTATGTGTTTCATTAATTTTTTTATCTATTTAAAGGTATAGAAAATATTTTTTTTAAAGTTAATATGTTAAAATTGGTGTATAATAAATTTATATGTATATTTTTAACATTTGATATTATGCATGGAAATTGAATTTTGGCTAGGAGAATCACATTCCTTCCAACTATTTAAGATAATTATATTTGAATTTATTTATAGTTATCATAAAGTTACTATTGTCATTGTAACAATTGCCTTAAGTGCTAACTGATGATTATGTTATGCTGTTAAGACACTAAGACATTATTTGTTATTTATTTATAAATAATATATTATGAGCATAAATTAAATTTCATTAAATAAAATTAGCTATGGAAGTCGTTTCCATCAAAGAATAATAGACTGATGGTAAAATGTAATTCAAGAACTGAGATTTAGTTGAACAGAATCAATTCAAATAGTTACCCCAACCTCTGAGGAAAAAAAAATATCCTAGTGAGGAAGAGGGGTTCTTTTCGGTAACTGGAGAAGGAAATTTGGCGAATAATTCTCGAGCTCGTGGCGACCAGTGGAATTACTCTATTTCTAAGAATTTCCTGGAATAGAATACTGTACCGGAATGTCCCAAATTCTCTTCCAGTATTTCTATCAACTTACATACCTTAGACTTGGATCACGGGGGAGAGACGAGGATGTAATTGCCTCTCTTATGGTAGGGAGGATAGCATCACTCAGAAAATTGGAAAAACAGATAAGTTATCTAATACTGGAAATCTCATTAATTTTGTGAAGGTTATTTACAAATTGGTAGGTTATAGTCTATAGCAGTTACAGTACTTGTCTTATAAATAAAATTTTATGTATGAGTTTCACTGTTATTTAATAATTTTGGCCGATAGTCTTAAACTACTCACTAAATAACAGTGTGACAAAGAACTGTTAACACAGAGCCCTCGAGGCGAAGGCTCCGTGTTGATCGTCCTCTATAGCTATGATAACACATGGACATAATGGTACGACCATTTTTAATTGATGAAAAAAAACAGATAGAAACATAAGACATGGACAGAGAAAGAATTAGTTTTTTGTAGCTAACAGTTTTAACTAGGTAAGACTGTAGAATAGTGAACAGAAAGTAATGCAAATTTATTAAGATGAATGGAACAATAACTCTGCAGGAAACCATTGATTAAACTAAACCAGATATGACGATAACATGATAAAAGACCCCAGAAAAGATGAACATAAAAAAATGTCGTTGTTCATATAACCAGAAATAACTGGAAAAACAGTATTCATTGAAATTTACCGAACTTATTTTATTAGAAAATCACTGTAAATTTACAAGTACCAGCATTCAATATCTCAAAGCGGAATTAACTATATATTTTATTTTGATAACATGAATTAAACTGTAGAAGGAGAAGACCATAAAATATTGCTTAGATAATCTATTCAAATATATATTTATTTCCGAAAGACAGTATTTGAATGAATTAAACCAAGGAATAGCTATATAAAATCAAAGTGTATCCATAAACATATTTAAAGAAAATATAGACTTCTCTAGAAAAAGAGAGACGGAGTCTTGGCTTAAATGAAGAAAACTAAACAAGCTCTCAGGCAGTGTATAAAAGAACCTCGATGGCTAGATAATATGAAATTTAAGTGAACACTGTACAAAAATAGCAACAACGTTTCCTTGCTCTGAGAAAGTCTAATAAATTGTAATTAGACCACTCGTATTACAACAAGTAAGAGGAAATAATTTTATAGAAGTGGCAATGAGAAGCATAGCTCGGATTTCACTATAAACCCATTGACTAATTGAAGCAGGGTAGCGGTGGTAATGTCCAACTTAGAGGAGAATACCTGGAGCATGGGAATGGTCAAATCAGCAGCTGGTGAGAAAGAAAAGGAAGAACCTCATATACAATATTGGCAGTCAAGATTACCTGTGGCCAAAATAAATGAAAAACAGTTAGAGAACAAGATTCTATGTTAACAAATAAAAAATGTAATTCACAACAAATAAAGGAAAAAAGAACACAGTAACCCTTGTTCTTACCTGTCTAAGTGGATACATCCATGACTGCGAACAAGCCATAAGGGTTACATTAAAAATTCACTTCGTGGAACAAGAAAGGAAGAGATAAAGAAAAAAACAAACAACCGAGCTAGCAGTCTCACTCAAACTTACTTGAGACAAGAAAACTAGTAATGAAGCATGGAATATCAACCTTAGGATCACAAGACTGAATACTTGCTACCACCCAATAGTCTTATGATTGCAAACTTAGAACCCTGCCAGAGACAAAGAGTTCGATAGCCCAACAAAGAAGAAGTTAGGAGGCAGTATGTCGAAACAACGTTCAAAAGAGCATTTGAAACCCTATAAAAACATTACAGTGATTAAATGAACATTGAGAACCCTTAATAGAACACAGCGACAGGTTGTGACAAGGTATCTTACAACCCTTGAAAACCTTCAGGACAGGAAGAAGAGATAAACTATGGAGGAAAGGTCGTCACGGCTATGAGCATCAGGTTGTAGAGCGTGGCGGCAACAAATGAGAATGGGCAGAAGAAGTTAGGGTTGGGTAGTCATTACCCTAACCCAACCAATCCCTAAGTATCTGAACTGTGGATATTATGTCGGGAAAATCAACTATGCATAGGAATGAACAACTGGCGTACAGTCTGATGCAGAATCAAAGAAATCTAATTGTATCATTGTGGTATCATGGCACAGTTGTAACCATAGTCATTTTTAAATATTCAAGAAAATCCTTCTACTTCATTAACAAAATCCATATGTCAATTAAGTAATAATACGGTAATGGTACAGCAGTAAACCCATCAACTCCATCGTAATTGATGCTAGGACAGAAGACCCTTTTTGGAAGTTGGGTTGTAACTTTTAGAAACAATATTATGGTACCGAATAATTAAACTCTTGAGATAACCTTAGTTAATAACCAAAACATATTTGGTATGGAAAATACATGTATTACTGAATACTTACCATAACATTCTTAGATTTTAAGGACTTTTATAGCATGGGTAAATGGTAATATAAGCATAAGTTAATTTTCTTTTTTATGTTAATGAATGAATGTTACAATCATAGACATTGTCCACTATAAAATATAATACAATTTTATAATCTAAAATTTAAAATAAATAAATAGTATTAAATTTTGTATGACTAACTTCATATCAATATTTTCCACAAAAATATAATCATCAAATAATAGAATAGAGAATAACATTTTAACTTAGAATGAGAAGGGAAAAAAATACAAGTGATAAATTTTTGTATTACTATTTTTAGAAAAACATAAATATTAGATGGTACATCCCCTATGAAGCAACAAAAAGCCAATAAACAAAGCAAAACCAAAAGATGAAATAAACCTAGGAAAAATAACTTACTCGGTGATTATACTGATAATAACATTATTAATATTTTATAATACTTGGACCAAAACCCCAATAAACAAAACAAAACCAAAAGACAAAATGAACAAAAAAAAAAAATTTAACTCCCTCAACTATTATATTCATAATAATATTATTAATATTTTATAATACTTTTAATTAAAAAAAATTAAACCACAAGCATCAATTTCAAAAATCTAAAAAAAATAAAAAAATAAAAAAATAGTAATCATGTAATGAATCATGAAAAATAATTCCAAAACCAAATAAATCACATTGACTTGAAATTATTTATTTATTTATATATATATTATTATTTTTTAATAAATACTTAATTTATTATTATTATTATTTTCCATTTTTGTAAATTCCACTTTCAATCTATAAATGTTAATAACTTTTGGTATTAAAAACAATGAGTATTTCTTATTACCTACAAAATTAGTTTAATATTTTGTTTGAACTTTATAATTAAGTATGTACATTTCAAAATCGAGGAGGTTTAGGTTTGGAAAAAAGAGGTTGGTAACCAAGAACAGTTGGTTTTTAAAATAAAATTTATGTAAATATTTATTAGATATATAATAAATAAAAGTATATATAATATAAATATAAAATTTATTTAAAATTTATTACAACGAAGGTGTTCCTTTTATGAGATTGATTGGGAAACACTGTTCATTCCAGCCAATCCCTGTGCTCCACCTATCGCTCTTCTACCCTCTCAAAATTTGACACTTGGTGGTTGCTCCCACCCTGCTGCTCTCAGCTCCTTCCTGCGCGTCAGCTCCTTCTCGTCCGTGTTGTTGTCCAATCGCTCAGGACGACGGGATGACACGCCTTCGGGGTGTTCCGTAGGCTCATTTTAATAAATGAGAAAGTACTAGTTTTATATATTTGATTATTTCAATTTATCATTTAATGGATTCATTTAGAATGATAAATTTCTTTATAGATATAATATACGGGCTCGAGTTACATAAATTTTATTTATGGGTTTTTATTTGTATTTTAAATTATAAAATAATTAATTATCATGCCCATATTGACACTATTAAAAGTAACTTATTATAACATGCATGAAATTATTATATTAATAAAATAAAATATATTTTTAAATAATATTTTAAATTATAAATACAAATATTACGATTCTCAAACTTTTACACCGACATATAAAACACATTAGCTTAACTAAATATTGCTGGATTCAAAACATAACATCACCTATTCTATATAACCATGTATATAGATCATCATGACCACACTTAAAAAAGCACAGGATCTAATAAGAAAATTTGGAATTTTAACTAGGCAACATAATGTTTGATAACGAACAACCAGTCGAGTTAGATTGTTTGATAATTCTAAATTAGATTGAAATATAATTATCATTCCCTATGCTACGTTAACAAGAATTGTAAACGTGCAATGCACATCATCACTGTTGTGGCTTTACACCATACTTTGCGCTGCCATGCCCACACCATGGTGAAAATTACAGTTATTACACCATTGATAATGAGATATGTGATTTTACAGCAATATCATTAGTTGAATCCTGAGGTAAAGCCAACCCCTGTTGCTGGAATCCATGAATTAGCCGAAATGAATTGACCCACTGTGAATTTGGTTGCCTCCATGGAGCTTGTGATAACATGAAATCCCGGCCAACTTACACGTTTTGATGTTCCTGCACCTGCACCTGTGTTGATGTACTCGTCGTAGTACAATGTTTGAAGCGCAAATTTTCCATCCCATTCAAGCCAACCGGCAGAATCAATCAAATTTTCGAGAGTGGACTGCATGAAGACAGTGCGAGAGTATTGCTTCCATGGCCTTCCGAGGTATGTCTTGATGGATACTTCAACTGCTTGGAGATCAGAAGCTACACTTATCTTGTAGTTATGGATGGAAATACCGGTGTTTTGATTGGGATCTGTTCTTCCTTGAGCTGTAATTGTATTCTGCTGTTGGCTCAAGGGCCTTCTTGTAAAGATATTGCTATTTTGTATCACCACAGCTGCGTTGCCAAAGATAAAATCTACGGTCCCATAGATATCTACTTCTCTGTAAAATTGGCGAAGAGAGTAAACATATAACGTGTCCTGATACCCTTTAATGCTGCAACAATACACTACCGAGAGGTCTACGCCTACTCGAAGTGCGACGGATTGGTGCTTCTCATCTCCCGCAGTGTTCTGGAAAGTCATGTTTCGCGCAATAAATCCATTTCCAGAGACAACTGTCACATACAAGCAGTTAGTGGATTTAGTACATAACAACATATATATTGTTGGAATTTAATTTCCAACTGACCGGATAAATTAGCAGGTGGCCGCACAGATTTGAGGGGTTTAACAGCGCATCAAAGAGACCAGGCGGCAGTCAATTCCATGGGGGTCAGGCAAGCCCGGCAGCTGGAGGAGTGGAGACCCACGGAGCAGCTGACGTCATACTCAGCTGGGCCCACACTATACACTCACAAATCCATTCCGCGGGGGTATGAGAGCTGGGGAGTATGAACTCCACGAGGCCCCCGAAATGCATAAAATGGAATAATGTTTAAACATTATGATATTTTTTTTATTTAAGTTGTTTTGTATTCACGGCAATGAGTTTTAAATGTTTCACTGTCGGTAAACGTTTTGTTACCGCAGTAATTTTAAGTTTTACTTTGGTTAAATATATATTATAAATATATGATATTTATAATATATATATTATATGTAATGTTTCATATAAAAGTTAGAAAGCCCGTGAGGCTGTTGTACTTTTTTTTTTATTACACAGAAATGTAAGCACAGCTGTGTGGAGAAAAAATCTAGGTGCCCCCATGCAAATTTGACATTAATGTAATTTCCAAGCGGTGCCGGCAGAAGTTATGATGCCATTAAAGATTTTTCAAGCGGTGAATTTTATGGTTGTATGTCAATTAATGACATTCAATTGAACAAGGCTGAGATATTTTGTTAATATACAGAACAGAGTCATGTTTTTATTATGTTAAGTTTTATGCACAACAGAGTGTTGTTGTTGAAAAAGATAGAGAGTGTGAATTTGGAAATACATAGCAGCGTATTTTTCCAGAGAGAGACAGAGTGTTTTGTATTTTTGCACAGCAATGTGAAATACTTGTATACACAGCAGTGTTTGTTTTATAAAAACAGAGTGATAGTTCTGCACTATGTTTGTAGCAGTCAAACTATTTTGTAAGCCTTCTCTTGAGGAAGAATCTGTATCAGTTTTTTTTATGGAATAGAAATTTGTTTTTCTGAGTTGAAACTTTGTCACTGTAAATGAAATTTTAAATATTTTCTCTGTGTTGAAGAGGGGATTTTTATTCTCCATTTATTTTTTTGGAATTTTCAAACATTCCAACATGGTATCAGAGCTAGTCTAGGCTCTTTGAAGTTCAAATAAGCTAAAGGAAAGGATTTCTTTATTGCAGAAGCTTCTCCAACAGTGTGAAGACTCATCCAGAAGAATCCAAAGGTATTTCTCTATACATTTTTTTGTTACTGTTGCAGTACAGTTAGTAAATTTGAACACACAATCAAGTGTTTTTTGAATCATAGCTAATAGTGCAGAATGGCTGGAGCCAACACTGGTATGGGTATGGAAAATATCCATCTCCCACAATTTAATGGGAAAAACTATGACTACTGGTCAATAACTATGAGAGCATTATTTTTCTCCCAAGACTTATGGGAATTTGTTGAGGACGACTTGGAAGAGCCAGAAAATGAACTTGATTTTAATATGTTAACTCGGGAAGAAAGAGAGATTCTGAAGAGAAATAAGAAGAAATATTCCAAAGCTCTCTTCTTTTTGTATCAAGCAGTTCATGAGAGTGTGTTTCCAAGGATAGCAGTAGCTAGGAGATCCAAAGAAGCATGGCAGACTCTTATGACATCCTATCAAGGCATGGAAAAAGTGAAGACAGCAAAACTTCAGTTGTTGAGGAGAGAGTTTGAGACTCTCTGTATGAAAGAGTCAGATACTATTGACTCATTCTTCACTCATGTGATTGGAATGGTCACACAAATAAGATCTCATGGAGAGACTCTTGAAGACAAGAGGATTGTTGAAAAACTCTTGAGAAGTTTACCCTCAATATTTGATGTGATTTTCACTACCATAGAGGAGACTAAGGATCTCACAAAGTTTTCAGTGGATGAATTACATGAATCACTAATGACCCATGAACATAGATTGGGTAGGAATGAAAACTCATCTCTAGAACATGCTTTTAAGACCCAGATGTCTTTCAGAAGAGGAAGAGGGCAAGTCAGAGGAAGAGGAAAAGGCAGAAGCCAAAACAGAGGTGGAAGGAACAACCCTTCACATTCACATGGAAGGTGCAACAGTCAAAATAATAGCCATGGCCAAGACAGAAGCCAGCAGAATGGTCAGAAGAATGCACAAGTACAAAGGTATGATAAATCCAATGTCCAATGTTACAATTGTAAAAAATATGGTCATTATGCTAATGAATGTAGAAAGAAGAAGCAAGAGATGAGAGATAGAACTAGTGCAAATTTCACTAGAGAAAATAGCAGCCAAAATAATTTGTTTTTAGCTTGTAATATGGCTGAAGAAAAGAATGAAGACTTATGGTTTCTATACTCCGGTTGTAGTAACCATATGACAGGAAACTTAGCAATGTTTTCTATGTTAGATGAGAGTGTGCAGTCACAAGTCACACTAGGAACTGATAGAAAAGTTTATGTTATGGGAAAAGGAGATGTAAATGTTTTAACAAGATTAGGTGCAAATAAATCCATAACAGATGTTTATTATGTTCCAGGAATGAAATGTAATCTCTTAAGTATTGGACAGCTTGTCCGTAAGGGATATAATTTTTTCTTTGAGGATGATGTTTGTACCATCATGGAAAAACCACCCAACAATCTGTGTATTGCTGAAGCGAAGATGACAAGGAACAGGATGTTCCCTCTCAGAATGAGAGCAGACTTGAAGAATGGTGAAGAGAAAGTAGCAGTTGCACAAGAGACTTTCCAAAGTGAACCAAAAGATGATAATTGGTTATGGCACTTGAGATTTGGACATCTCAACTTTGGAGGTCTTAATTTATTCAACAGAAAAGGAATGGTAAGTGGTTTACCATTGATAGAGAAACCGGACAGCCTTTGTGAAGGTTGTATCTTGGGGAAACAACAAAGAGAAAGTTTTCCTTCTGGAAAAAGCATAAGGGAAAAAGCACCCTTAGAGATTGTCCACTCAGATGTATGTGGACCGATGCAAACTCCATCACTTGATAACAACTGCTATATCTTAACATTCATAGATGATTTTACAAGAAAAACTTGGGTTTACTTTTTGAAAAACAAAAGTGAAGTGTTTGAAAAATTTTGCAATTTCAAAGCACTTGTTGAGAACCAGAGTGGGCTGCACATCAAAGTCTTAAGGATTGACAGAGGAGGTGAGTATATCTCTAAATATTTTCTACGTTTTTGTAGAGAAAATGGTATTCATAAGCAGTTTACAACAATATATACTCCACAACAAAATGGAGTAGCCGAAAGGAAGAATAGAACCATAATGGACATGGCGAGGAGTATGTTAAAGGCAAAGCATTTGCCTAATGATTATTGGGATGAAGCTGTACATTGTGCAGCATACATTTTGAATAGGTGCCCTACAAAAGCAGTTATGAACAAAGTGTTGGAAGAGGCATGGAGTGGCACAAAGCAAGGTGTCACACACATGAAGGTTTTCAGATGTGTGGCTTATGCACACATTCCGGATCAGCTAAGGAAGAAGTTGGATAGCAAGGGGGAGAAATGTATTTTCATTGGATACAGTGAGGAATCCAAGGCATACAGATTATATAACCCATCCACCAAGAAGTTTATTGTGAATAGAGATGTTTAGTTTATTGAAAAGGAAGCTTGGGATGGAAGCATAGAGAAAACAGTGAATGTTAAACACTGTTTATCTCATGATGAAAATGATGATGAATTGGCTGAAATACATCCCCAAACAACAACACCAACAAAACAGCAGCATAGCACACCCTTGAGGAGAAATGATAGTGCTTCTCCAAGCACACCACAAGGAGGAAATTCAAGTGCTTCTTCAAGAATTTGTACACCTAATGAAAGAGGTAAGAATTTCAGAAATTTGAAAGATATTTATGAACAAGAGGTAGCAAATGAAGGTATCAATTCTTTGTTTGCTTTATATTTTCATATTGATGACCCTATTCATTTTGAGGATGCTATTAAAGATAGGAAATGGATAGAAGCTATGGATGAGGAAATAAATGCCACAGAAAGAAACAAGACTTGGGATTTGGTTGAACTCCCAAAAGGTAAAGATGTCATAGGAGTTAAATGGGTCTACAAGACCAAGAGTAATGCTAAAGGAAAGATAGAGAGACACAAGGCAAGACTTGTTGTCAAAGGTTATAAGCAGAAGCATGGAATAGATTATGACGAAACTTTCACACCGGTTGCCTGAATGGAAACCGTGAGAGCAGTGTTGTCCATAGCAGCACAAAATAAATGGAAATTTTACCAAATGGACGTGAAGTCAACATTCCTAAATGGAGTGTTAATGGAAGAGGTTTACATTGAACAACCTCTCGGCTATGAAAAAAAATGCCAAGAGCACAAAGTGTGTAAGTTGAAGAAAGCTCTTTATGGGCTGAAGCAAGTGCCAAGAGCGTGGTACAGTAGGATAGATTCCTATCTACTGGAAAATGGATTTGAAAAGTGTGAGGGAGAACCCACCCTCTACATCAAAGAAAAGGATGGTAAATTGTTGATTGTAGTTTTATATGTTGATGATGTTATTTTTACAGGTAATGATGATTTCCTTATTGAAAATTTTAAAACAGTCATGAAAGAATAATTTGAAATGACTCACATGGGTTTGTTGAAATACTTCTTAGTAATAGAAGTAGAACAATATGAAAGTGGGATTTTTATCTCACAGGAAAAGTATGTTAATGAAGTGCTTGAAAGATTTAATATGCAAGAAAGAAAAGTAGCGATCACTCCCACAGTGATGGGATTAAAACTCAGCAGAGAGGACAGAAGCAAGGATTTTGATCCTAGCTTATACAAGAGCATAGTTGGCAGCCTCATGTATTTGACTGCAACTAGGCCCGACATAATGCATGTTGTTAGTTTGATTTCCATATTTATGGAAAATCCAAAAGATACACATTGGCAGGAAGCAAAAAGAATTCTGAGGTATGTTAAAGGTACAAAGAGGTTTGGTATTTTGTATACTGCTTCAAAAAATTCAGATTTAAATGGTTATACTAACAGTGATTGGGCAGGAAGTATAGATGATTAGAAGAGCACTTCTGGTTATGTTTTTCATATGGGTTCAGGAGCCATTTCATGGGCTTCTAAGAAACAACCCATTGTAGCATTGTCTACAGCAGAAGCGGAATATGTGGTCGCTACAGCAGCAACGTGTCAAGCAGTTTGGATGAGAAAAATGTTGAGAAGTCTAGGCCAAGAACAGGTAAAAGGGACAGTGATTTTTTGTGACAATAGTCAGCTATTGCATTGTCTACAAATTTTGTTTTTCATAAAAGGACAAAGCACATTGACACCAAGTTTCACTTCATACATGAATTGGTTAACAATGGTGAGATAGTTTTGCAACATTGCAGAACAGAGGATCAATTTGCAGATATCCTCACAAAGCCACTTGTGCAGAAAAGCTTTGAACACTTCAGAAAATGCCTGGGTATGCAGGAAAACCCAATAGTTGAAATTAAGGGGGAGTGTTGGAATTTAATTTCCAACTGCCCGGATAAATTAGCAGGCGGCAACAGTGCAGCAAAGAGACCAGGCGGCAGTCAATTCCGTGGGGGTCAGGCAAGCTCGGCAGCTAGAGGAGTGGAGACCCATGGAGCAGCTGACATCATACTCAGCTGGGCCAACACTATACACTCACAAAGCCATTCCGCTGGGGTATGAGAGCTAGGGAGTATGAACTCCACGAGGCCCCCGAAATGCATAAAATGGAATAATGTTTAAACATTATGATATTTTTTTTTTATTTAAGTTGTTTTATATTCACGGCAATGAGTTTTAAATGTTTCACGCTCGGTAAATGTTTTGTTACCACAATAAGTTTAAGTTTTACTTTGGTTAAATATATATTATAAATATATGATATTTATAATATATATATTATATGTAATGTTTCATATAAAAGGTAGAAAGCCCGTGAGGCTGTTGTATTGTTTTTTTTATTACACAGAAATGTAAGCACAACAGTGCGGAGAAAAAATCTAGGTGCCACCATGCAAATTTGACATTAATGTGATTTCCAAGCGGTGCCGGCAAAAGTTATGATGCCATTAAAGACTTTTCAAGCAGTGAATTTTCTGGTTGTATGTCAATTAATGACATTCAATTGAACAAGGCTGAGATATTTTTTTAATATACAAAACAGAGTCATGTTTTTATTATGTTAAGTTTTATGCACAGCAGAGTGTTGTTGTTGAAAAAGACAGAGAGTGTGAATTTGGAAATACACAGCAGCATATTTTTCCAGAGAGAGACAAAGTGTTTTTTATTTTTGCACAGTAGTGTGAAATACTTGTATATAGAGCAATGTTTGTTTTATAAATACATAGTGATAGTTCTGCACTGTGTTTGCAGCAGTCAAACTATTTTGTAAGCCCTCTCTTGAGGAAGAATCTGTATCAGTTTTTTTTATGGAATAGAAATTTTCTTTTCTGAGTTGAAACTCTGTCACTGTGAATGAAATTTTAAATATTTTCTCTGTGTTAAATAGGGGATTTTTATTCTCCATTTATTGTTTTGGAATTTTCAAACATTCCAACATATATAATATTATAATCAAAATTTTAAGAAAATTGATAGCAACAACATAGATTTAAATTGTACCTAAAGTTGTAGAGTTGAAGGTAGTTGAACCATATTGAACGTTTTTATTTCCAGTGAGGACAGTTTGATCCATGCCATCGCCAATGAACATTACATTTGTGGTCGTCATGGATATGTTGACATTCTCATTATAAATTCTAGCTTTTATGTAAATGACATACCTCTTACTACTCTGCTGGGGCGCGACGTTTACTGCTAGTGTGATGGTCCTATAATTACCAGAACCATCTTGGGCAACCACCACGTTAGCTTGGCTAGCTGGGATGGAATATTGTAAGAGTCTTCGATCTCTTCCTGATAACCATTCTGGAAATCCATCTTTCTTGATCCGTCCATAGTGAGAATGGAACTCCTCCTCCCGTTTTAGACTCAATAAACGACGATTTTTCAAGCTGTAAGGAGACCTGTTGGAAAGATTGTACATGGAAAGGGAGTTTCTCAATAATTCTGACACATTAAAAACTCTGGAGGATAGCAGAGGGCTTATGCTACTACTAGTTGTTAAATTGAAATCACAGAAACCATTTAAACAGGTGTCCTGATTCATCAAGGCTGCGCTGAGCCAAGTGGTGATGTCTTTCTTGACGGAAGCATTGCTCAAGCAAACGTTGAGATGATGCATTGTATCTTGAAAAAGCTGGGTACAATCTTGCCATGTCGCGCTTTCTTTTTCATTCATGATACTTTTATTTAAACTCATAGAAAATTCTTGAGCAGCTTGTACAAGTTCCATACTCTCCTTAATTACCAAACTAATCAAATTATCAACTGTTTCTGTCTCATAGGAAGTGTATGTAGCCAATGACGAGACACAGCATTTAGGAAATCATGTCTGGGTACAAACCAACCTTAATAAACTAGACAACATTTTTCCACCATGAGAATCGGAGGAAACAGGAGCCCCAACTGTCACAACAATGACATCAAACAGAAGTATTAATGACATTAAGACAACAAGGACAGATCGGTTTTTCAATTTTGGAGCAGTCTTCTCCTCGACATCAAATGTATTGTTCAGCATCTCTAAACTAAACTAAGGACCTTTCAACGTCGTCGGGCTATGCTAAAATCTAAATGCAAGGACTCAGAATATCGTTAACTCTAAGGCCATCTCATAAAAATCTGATAATGGGCTTTGTTTAGCACGACGTGCTCTGCATGAAGCATCGACCCACCTTTATAGCTGCCTGCCTGATCACTGGGTCAAAGGAGTTAGGCGCGCCTTTGCCCAGATGCTAAAGAAGAGCACGTGGAATCGTTATCTTAGTATAGAATATCCTCGGATTCAAACATAGATGGCTGATGAACGTTCTATATAATACGTAATCCATGCGGGCACTACGAAATACAACGGCGCTTGAGTCGCATAATTCATTCTCACAAATTGTAAGTCATAGGCCTTCGATTATTACGTAGTAACATTTGATTATCATCGCCTTCGTCTTGCTTTACTTCAATTTATCAAACAAGTAAGAAGTTGTGTTGTTTCTAGTCAGCTTAATCAGCTATGACATCTTTACATGATTTTTAATTAATTATTTTCATTATTAATAATTATAAGAAATTTAATTATAAATAAAATAGGATTAATTATGATATTTTATGATGCAGAAATATGATTGAACAACTTTAAGAACCAATTCACTCAAAAGACCATTCAACGTTTTCAATAAATTTTAAATTTTCCCGCTAGATGTCGGCGATATGCCGTGTACTTGTTGTCTATTTTTTAGTCATTTCGTTATTTTGTTTTATTACTGATAATCACCATAAACGTACGTAATATACGGAATGCTATTCAGTTCATCTCGTCACGCTTTGACAATATTTAACGTTCATTCTTGACATACGGTCAGCATAGGCAATTGGGAAAACTGGACAAATAAAACGTCTAGATAACATTATCACATCCATAGTTCTGATATTCAAATAAGTTGCTTTAGATTAAAAAAAAAAATTAGATTCAAAATAATGAAATATTGAATGGAACATAAATCTCTCACGAAGTCAGCGTTCGTTCGTTCGCGATAAAGATGAGAAGATTTTAAAAAGGTCGTTTGTTCAAATAATAAAAAACGTGTTCCGATAATCCATGTACATTTTAAAAATGATATGTTTGTACTGATAAGATCGTGTTCAGCGCAATGGAAATTGCTCGTTGCACGGGCAATGTGAATGCGAATGTTGTAAATAATATAAATGATGAATTATATAAATCGCTTTCACTAACCCTATTTATTTGAACATAAATTACCTTAAATTGCTACGACTCTCGTGATATGAACAAAATGAAATAACGTTTTGGTTAAAAAGCTCAGAAAACAAAATTAAATATTGTTTGGTTAAAAAGCTCAGAAAACAAAATTAAATAATGTTTTGGTTAAAAAGGTCAGAAACGATGTCGATATCGGTTGTTTTACTTAGCTACTATTATCATATTTCAATGTGCAGATCAAACAAAATTTTTGTTTTACTGTGATGGAAACAATAGCTATATATATTTCTATATATCTATATATTAGGTTATAAGATACTAAATGTGGTTGGGTATATATAGCTCACCAAAATATTTAAACCAATTTAAATCTAACAATAAGGCGTATATGTCCAACCACATTTAATATCATATAGCCCAAGAAATAATAATTACTTGAAAAAATATTACTCTGAAGGTGGATTGTTGAAATGATCAAATATTTTTTTACAGTAGTCAATTATCTTTTTTTTAATTTAGTGTGAGCGTTTTCGTTGTCTCTTATTTACTACTATGCTCTGTTTACATTTTCTATTTTCTATTTTCTTCATTTTATCATAATTTTAAATAATAATAAAAAAATATCTAAAATCCAATAGAAGTTAAATACATTTGGGTCATTATTTATAGATTTTTGGCTTCTGTGATCCATCGTATATTTATGAAGAAATCTTTAGGTAATAATCAGATTACAATGAACAATGTCGACGCCTTTCGAACCAACCAGTGTGGTTCATCATGAGGATTAGCTGGAACATGTTAAATACGCATCATCTTAAACAAGCATCTTGTGTTGAATTTTAAATCCAACTGCAGGAAGACCAGAAGAAAAACAGAAACCGTAGGAAATTTTATGGTTTGATTTGCACACAACCATGAAATGATTTTTTGGTTTGAATGAGCCTGCAAGTGCAAAATTTTGGTTCATCGCCATAGCCTGTTCCGCATTGAAGAGTCGTGGCTCTTCAAACCACGCCATCCAGCATTTAAACCTGCACTTACCGCCATTAACACAATACACCAACCGCAGTTGGAATCACTTCCATTTCATTTTTAAACACAGCACGTCACCTCTCCACGCCAACAACGCTCAACCAATCCTGTGCATATCGCATAAAATGGAGTTGACGTCACACCAGCCCCAAATGAATGCAATAAGGAATTATGAAATCTGCTTGAAGTTTGTTCGAGGTCCGTCGAGCTCCACCTCTAGCCAATGAGGGAGCGATCGCATGTTTGAAGAGTCCAGTGAGCAGCTCAAAATTTGGATGCGATGATTTATGAAAATGTTTGAAATCCGTGAAAATGTTTCATAAAGCTTTTCACCATGGTTAAAGGTTTAATGTATTTTGTTATATATATGTTGCAACGCATTAAGGTTTCAGAACCTTGATGTGATTTTTTTTTTAATGTTTTTTTTATGAAAGTTTCTATTTATGTCGCGATAAAGTTTTTTTTTTTAAGGACTTTAGGTTATGAACATATATGTTATAAAATATATATATTGTAAATATTTTATATTTAAAATATATATAATAAACTTTGTATTAGAGAGAGGGTGCAGTTTGTATTATTATTTTTTTTTTTAAAAGCCCGAAGGCAGAGAGCATTGTATGTGCATTTTATTTACTGTGTGTGTGCCAATTTTTTTTTAAGACAAAGAGAGACAGTGAAGGCAAAATTTGCAGCACTGCGTGTGAATCAGTTAATCCTTTTTGAAAGGCCAGAACTGAAGTCCTATGGCAAAATTGTATTAGCTTTTCAAGCTTAATGAATTTTTTTTTTTTTTTCCATCTCTGTCCAAAATATTTTATTAAATATCTGTGTTTAAGGAAGAGGAATTTTTATCTCTCTGTGTGTTTGAAATAATAAAAAATTTCAACATGGTATCAGAGCTAGTCTAGGCTCTTTGAATTTGTCAAAGAAGCTGAAGGAAGGAGTTGTTAAAGTTTTTCTCCAGCAGTGTGAAAAATCAACAAAGCCAAATATTTACAAAACATAGTTTTTTGTTTGCTTGAACATTATAGTCCTCAAAGATAGAGTTTAATCTCTCAGTAGTGATACGGTTTATTTGAAAACACAGTGAAGTTTTAAAAGCATACTTCAGTGAGCTAGCAATGGCGGGAGTCAGCACAAGCACAATGATAGGAAATACTCAACTCCCATAGTTTAATGGGAAGAACTATGACTATTGGGCAATCACAATGAGAGCCCTATTTGCCTCTCAAGATTTATGGGAGTTAGTTGAAGATGGTTTTGAAGACCAGCAGATGAATAAAAATTTAATGTCTTAACACAGGCAGAGAAGGATTTTCTGAAGCGCAATAGGAAGAAGGACTCAAAATCCCTCTTCTATCTCTATCAAGCAGTGCATGAAAGTGTATTTCCAAGGTTTGCAGTAGCAAAGAGGTCCAAGAATGCATGGGATACCCTCCAAATAGCCTCCCAAGGTATGGAGAAGGTAAAGATAACAAAGCTTCAATTAATGAGAAGGAATTTTGAAGTTATTTGCATGAAATAATTTGATACAATAGATTCATTCTTCACTTTTTTCATTGGGTTGGTTACCCAAATGAGATCTCATGGAGAGACAATAGAAGAGAGAATAATAGTGGAGAAATTATTGAGGAGCTTACCCTCAAGGTTTGACGTGATATTCAAAACCATTGAAGAAACAAAGGATCTCTCAAAGTTTACTGTTGATGAGCTTCATGCATCATTGATGACACATGAACAAATATTGGGTAGAACAGCAAACTCATATTTGGAGCATGCCTTCAAGACATGAATTTCCTTTGGAGGAGGAAGAGGTCAAGGCAGAGGAAACTATAGAGGAAAAGGAAGAGGTAGAAGAAAAAACAGAGGAGGAAGAAGCAGCTCTGCAAATACAAGTGGAAGGGGCAGCAACCAAAGCCAGAACCAAGGCCAAGGCAGCAACAAGCAAGGTGGAAAAAATCAAGCACATGGAAAAAGGTATGATAAATTCCAAGTCGAATGTCATTACTGCAAGAAGTATGGCCATTATGCCAATGAATGTAGGAAGAAATAGAGTGACATGGATGATAGACCTAGTGCTAATTTTACTAAGGAAAATATCGGTCAATAATTTTTTTTTTAAGCATGTAATATGGTTGAAGAAAATAATGAATATATATGGTTTATAGATTCAGGATGTTGCAACCATATGACTGGAAAAATTTCTATGTTTTCCATGATTGATGAAAATGTGAAGTCTCAAGTAACATTGGGGACAGATAGTAAGGTCTCTGTCATGGGAAAATGCAGAGTGAGTGTTTTGACAAAGAAAGGAGAAAGGATGTCCATATCAGATTTTTACTATGTGGCTGGTATGAAGTGTAACATGTTGAGCATAGGACAACTCATTCATAACTTAGGCTACAATATATTTTTTGAAGATGATGTATGCACCATCATGGATAAACCACCAAGCAAGCAATGCATTGCACAAGTGAAGATGACAAGGAACGTAATGTTCCCTCTCAAGATGATAGCATATTTGAAGAAATGAGCTGCAATGGCAGTAGTGACACAAGAGACATTCCAAAGAGAAGCAAAATATGAAAACTGGTTATGGCACTTGGGATTTGGACATCTCAACTTTGGAGATCTGAATTTGTTGCATAGGAAAGGAATGGTAAAGGGATTACCATTGATTGAAAAGCTAGACAGCCTATGTGAAGGCTGTATCTTGGGCAAACAACACATAGAAAGCTTTCCATTAGGAAAGAGCATAAGGGCAAAGACACACTTAGAAATTTTCCATTCAAATCTTTGTGGACCAATGCAAACACCATCATTAGGAGGAAACCACTATATGTTGACCTTCATTGATGATTACACAAGAAAAAAATGATTTTATTTCTTTAAATTCAAGAGTGAAGTGTTTGAGAAAATATGTCACTTTAAATCACTTTAAAGTGGGTATCATATTAAGGTCTTAAGAACAAATAGAGGAGGATAATATATCTCCAAAGAATTTCTATGTTTTTGCAGAGAAAATGGGATACACAAGAAATTTACAGAAAGGTATACACCTTAGCAAAATGGAGTTGTTGAAAGGAAAAATAGAACCATCATGGATATGGTAAGAAGCATGCTAAAGGAAAAACATCTTCCAAATGAATATTGGGCTGAAGTTGTACATTGTGCAGCATATGTGCTAAATATAAGCCCAACAAAGAGTGTAATGAACATAGTTCTGGAAGAAGCATGGAGTGACATAAAACAGTCTGTCACCCACATGAGATTTTTTGGTTGTGTGGCTTATGCATACATTCCAGATCAGCTAAGAAAGAATTTGGACAGTAAGAGGAAAAAGTGCATATTTATTGGATACAGTGAATAATCAAAGGCATACCGATTGTATAACCCATCCACCAAGAATTTTTTTATAAGAAGAGATGTACAGTTCATTGAGGAAGAAGCTTGGGATGGAAGCATTGAGAAAATAGTAAATGTTAAAAACAATTAGTCTCATGATGAGGATGAAGAAGAAATGGCTGAAATAAATCCCTCATTAGTAGCACCACCTTCACCAACACAAGGACAGCAAGGGAAACCACAAGCAGGTATGAGAACACCCTTGAGAAGTGATGACATTGTTTCTCCAAGCACATCATAAGGAGAATATTTGAGTGCTTCTACAAGCACAAGTACACTAAGTGAAAGAGGAACCAGATTCAGAAGTCTGAATGAGATTTATGAGCAAGAGGAAGCAAATGAAGGTATGAACTCTTTATTTGCATTATTTTTCATGTATAAGATCCTATTCATTTTGAAGAAGTTGTAAAAGATAAAAAAAATGGATAGATGTTATGGATGAAGAGATTAATGCCATAGAGAAAAACAAGACATGGGATTTGGTTGATCTCCCAAAAGGTAAGGAAGTTATTGGAGTGAAATGGGTTTATAAAACCAAAAAAAATGTTGAAGGTAAGATTGAAAGGCACAAGGTCAGACTTGTTTCCAAAGGCTACAAGTAGAAACAAGGAAGAGACTATGAGGAAAATTTTTCATTGGTTGCAAGAATGGAAACAGTAAGAGCAGTGTTGTCCATAGCAGCACAACACAAGTGGAAATTTTACCAAATGGATTTGAAATCAACATTCCTGAATGGAGTATTGATGGAAGAGGTTTATGTTGAACAACCTCTGGGATATGAGAAAGCAGGCCAAGAGCACAAGATATGTATATTGAAGAAAGCTTGTTATGGGATGAAACAAGCAGCAAGAGCATGGTAGAGTAGGATATATGCCTATCTACAGGAAAATGGGTTTTAAAAATGTGAAGGAGAACCCACATTATACATCAAGAAGAAATATGGTAAGATTCTCATTATTTTTTTGTATGTTGATGATGTGGTATTCAAAGGTAATGATGCTTACCTCATTGAAAATTTTAAGACAGTCATGAAAGAAAAATTTGAGATGACTGATATGGGATTGTTGAGATACTTCTTAGGAATAGAAGTAGAGAAAAATGAAAATAAGACTTTTATTTCTCAAGAAAAATATGTAAAATAAACTTTGGAAATATTTAAAATGCAGGATTGCAAGGCAAAAATTACTCATACAGTGATTTGATTGAAGTTAAGAAAAGAAGACAACAGCAAGGATTTTGATCCTAGTTTGTATAAGAGCATAGTTGGAAGCCTCATGTATTTGACTGCAACTAGGCCTGATATTATGCATGTTGTAAGTATAATTTCCAGATTTATGGAAAGGCCAAAGGAGGCACATTGGCAAGCAAAAAAAATAATTCTGAGGTATGTGAAAGGAATAAAGAGGTATGGTATTTTATACACCACTTCAGAAAATTTTGAATTGATTGGATATATTGACCGTGATTGGGCTGGAAGTATAGATGACAGGAAAAGCACCTCTGGATATTTTTTTCATATGTGATCAGGAGCCATTTCATGGAATTCTAAGAAACATCCAATTGTGGCTTTATCAACAACAGAAGAAGAGTATGTAGCAGCTACATTAGCAGCATGTCAAGTAGTATGGATGAGAATAATGTTGAGAAGTTTGTGTCATGAACAGGTAAAATGCACAACAATTTATTGTGATAATAGCTCAGCAATAGCTTTATCAAAGAATTCGGTGTTTCATAAGAGAACGAAAAACATTGATGTCAAGTATTACTACATCGGAGAGCTAGTGAGTAATGGTGAAATTGTTTTGCAACATTGCAGAACTGAAGAGTAGTTTTTTGATATATTGACAAAACCATTGGGGCATAAGAGTTTTAATTATTTCAGAAAATGTTTGGATATGCAAGAGAATGCAGTGGTTGAATTTAAGGGGGGGTGTTGAATTTTAAATCCAATTGCAAGAAGACTAGAAGGGCAACAAAAGCAACAATGAATTTTATGGTTTGATTGGCACACAACCTTGAAATGATTTTTTAGTTTGAATGAGCCTGCAAGTCCAAAATTTTGGTTCATGGTCGTAGCCTGTTCAGCATTGAAGAGCCATGGTTCTTCAAACCACGCCATCCAGCATTTAAACCTGTGCTTACCGCCATTAAAACGATACACCAACCACAACTGGACTCACCGCCATTTCATTTTTAAACACACCACGTCACCTCTCCACGACAACAACGCTCAGCCAATATTGTGTGTATCACATAGAATGGAGCTGACGTCACACCAGCCCCAAATGGATGTGATAAGGAATTATGAAATCCGTTTGATTTTTTTTTGAGTTCCGTCGGGCTCCACCTCCAGCCAATGAGGGAGCGATGTTTGAACATTCCTGTTGGCAGCTCAAAATTTGGATGCGATGATTTATGAAAAAGGATTTTGTCTCATAGTTTGGAATTTGCGAAAACGTTTCATAAATATTTTCACCATGGTTAAATGTTTAATGTATTTTGTTATGTATATGACGCGACGCATTAAGGTTTTAGAACCTTGACGTGATATTTTTTTTAAATGTTTTATTTATAAAAATTTCTATTTAAGTCGCCATAAAGTTTTTTTTTAAAAGGACTTTAGGTTATGAACATATATGTTATAAAATATATATATTGTAAGTATTCTATATTTACAAAATATATACTAAACTTTTTATTAGAGAAAGGGCGAACAATGTATTATTATTATTTTTTGAAAAAGCCCAAAGGCAGAGAGCACTGTATGTGCATTTTATTTATAAGTGTGTGTGTGCCAATTTTTTTAAGACAAAGAGAGACAGTGAAGGAAAAATTTGTAGCACTGCGTGTGAAGCAGTTAATCCTTTTTGAAAGGCCAAAACAACATTTCTATGGAAACATTGTAATAGCTTTTCAAGCTTAATGAAATAGTTTTTTTTTTTGCCATCTCTGTCCACAATATTTTATTAAATCTCTGTGTTGAAGGAAGAAGAATTTTTATCTCTCTGTGTGTTTGAAATAATCAGAAATTTCAACATCTTGATCAAAATATATACACATCATCTTAAATAGGCATCTTGATCAAAATATATAGCACTTTATAATTTTAAATACTCATATAGATCAAAATATATAACTACTTTCTAATTTTTTTATTTTATCCTTTTCAT
The DNA here is from genome assembly GCA_034641835.2 of Pinus albicaulis. NCBI lineage: Eukaryota > Viridiplantae > Streptophyta > Pinopsida > Pinales > Pinaceae > Pinus > Pinus albicaulis. The sequence continues at coordinate 1,310,495,149 of CM076584.1, read as the reverse complement.
TGTTACTTATTTTATTTAATGAATAGAAAATGTCACTTCTTTTCTTCTACCTACTCAAAAAAAAAAGTGGTCATTGCAGTTCACAATCTAATTGTTTCATTTCAGTGGGGTATTTGTTATCTTTGTGATTGTCATTATATTTTTTTCCTTTATGGTGGTGTTGGAACTCTTCAATTCATCATATTACCTATAATGCTTAAATTCTATATGGTTTATATTGTTTTATGTGTATAATTTACTTCGGTTCATTGCTCAAAACCTATATGTTGAGCATCTTCGATTTCTACTAATCTCTTTAATAATTATATTTATTTTATTTTATTTTAATGAAAACTATTAATTAAGTTTATTATTATTATTTCTTAATTATTTTATCGTATGAGTTTTAGTACATTAATTTTTTATGTAGAATTTATTAATATAAATAATATAACTAATTATTTTGTAATAACAATAATGAGAACAAAAATTTAATAAGTAAAATTAGTATTAAAAAAACAATATATCAATTATAAAGAGAATAGTGCTTATAAATATAAAAAGAAAAAAATAAGTAATATAGACTAGAGTTGTTAGCCACCTATAAAAATTTGTCATACCAAATGGTGGCTAGATCTTTTTAGCCTTCAAGAAACAATTCATGTTCAAATTGTGAGTTCTTGAAGTCTTATGATGATAATTACCCTTTGAGATAATATTCATTACTGTTTCACTATTAATCCTAAAGAACCTTGCTGTTTACAAAAGAAAAACTTCTTCTAAAAACTCCATTTTCCATCATTTCACTTCTCTTTTCACTCACAAAGAATTCCATTTTTCACCCTTATTCCCTTCATAAATTCCTTCTAAAAACCCTTCATTTAACCTCTAAATCATTCCAAAGACCCTTTTTAAACCTTATGTTCCCCTTCCATTTGGTTCAAAAACTCCTATCTCATCTACCGAAACCCTTATTTGGCCTTAAAACCACTGTTTTTGGTCTAAAATATCCCCTTTTGCACTATGAGGTCTTACGCCCCCGAGGGCTTATATCCTGTAGCACCTTTCCCCCATGTGGCCGAAGCCCCGCAATCGGGCGCTTAAAGGCTTAAAAACCCTTTCCAAAACCCAAAATTTCCTTTGTTTTTTAATTTCCCCGACATTTTGATTTAAAAAAATATATACCGTTGATCTGCACAGATCAACGACCATCGGGCTTTCTATCATCCGCCCATCCATTTATCCTCCGCGTCCTTGTTTAAATCTTCACCACCCGATTTAATAGATCCAAAAGCTAGGATCTATCCCGACTGTCCAAACTCACCCAATGCTTGTCTGCTCTGCAAAAAAATATCACACATCACCGTGGATCCCGCTTACCTTTTAACCCCACAGCTTTCAACCTCGTCGCGTGCGATCCGCACCGTCAGATCTGGACCCTCTGATCCGACAGTGGACATTACATATCGTAAAATTTTTGCGCCAAAGGTTTAATGCCCAAAAAGTTTGCGAAATGGGCGGTATTGGGAAGGACATGCGTCAGATGTTGTATGGAATCACATTTTTTTTGGCAATACCGCCTCCCCTCATTTCATTTTGCGAAAACTACTGCCAGTTTGCTGCCATGTCGCTGCCCTCCTTAAAGTCATTTTCACTTTTCATCTCAGCCGTCAATATTTGAGATCGAATGGCTCGTGTTGTATCACAACCTCATTCATCTACCATTCATATATTCTCCCAAGCGACTTCATCGAAAGATATCCACCATTTATTGTCCTAATCCAATGGCTCTTGTTAGCCGCCGTACCCAAACCTCCATTTGCACCTAGTTAGCTACTCTGCCAAATTTTTTCTCCCTTTTTCTGTTGCATCCACATTTTTTCCTCACTGCTCCTCCACCCTCACGAGCCTCTCAAGTAGTTTTTACCACATCCGCGGGTTTTCCTAACAAGTTTTTGTATTTTGCGGGGTTCTAATGGTGGTTAATCTATGAATTTCCACAGTCATAGACAAGTGACCAGTTCAGTCCAGAATGATGATTCTGTGACTTATATCAACGAGTAAAAGGAACCAGCAGAGTTTCCAAATTCATGTTTTCAGTGGATCGTGACCCCTGATCTTAGATAAAACCCTCCAACTGACAAAAAGCCACATGTGCTAGTGAAACAAAGCAGTAAATTGTATCAGAAATGAAGGATAAACGACAAAGGGATTAATGCCTAAACCTAAAGATCAAGTTTTTAATCCACAGGTTAAAGAGATCAAGACAGTGTTAAAGAAAAAAAACCCGAAGACGAAGATCAAAGCTAATTAAGCCTTAAGACAGACCAAAAGTAAATGAAAAGTGTTTAAAGGTAAACAGAGAAAAATATCAGTAAAGGATGTCTCCACTGCCACATCAGAGACCATTTATCTTCTTCAGCTACCAAAAGTGCCATCTGCAGTCTCAATAAATCAAATGAAGACATAGTTATCGCCCAGTCAGAAGATATTTTTCTAAAGACAGCTGAACAATTATTTCGAACTAAAGAACATATTTTAAACTATTAGTAAAGTTATTGTAAAAGATAAAAGGAGCCTTGAAGTCAATATTTTCACCCACTAAGCCTAAAAAGTAGAAAACAGAGTTAATGAAACAGAGTTTTAAACCGAATGCTTTCATGCCTTATGCCTTGCATGGTTTTCAAGACTATGAATTGCATTTAGTATAGAATTAATGATAGTAAACCCTAGAAACTCTTCCACCTCCTCATTTTCTTATAAAATATCCTTGAGGAGCACATTGTAAAAGGTTGGTCCATGGATATATGTTGCATGTAAATAGTTTTCTGAAGCTGTTGTAGCCCTGTTTATAATTGAAGATACATAAGATGAGATGAGAAGTTGGAAGCTATAGAAACCTACTGGACTTTAGGATTGTAACTAGTTTGAACATCAATATAAAAGTTGATTCATGGGATCCTGGTCTATGTCAAAGGTGATGTGTTTCTCACTCTAATTGTTATTTTTATTTATGTTTCCATTCTGTCCACTTTTCTCTGATAAAGAACAGAAAATATAGATTAGGATCTACTCCTGAAGTACCCTAAATTTCACTGAAAATCTTTATCCTTTATGTTTTTTGCTAATTGTTTATTTGAAGGCAATTCAATAGAGTATAACCAGTGAAGTGTTGGTAAGCCCATATTTCCTGAGTACAACATGAAATTTTATCTTTGAATGTTCTTGAGAAGTTTGCTAATTAAAGCTGAGCTAGAGAAGTTTATGGTTAGCCCTGTCCTATGGTTTATCTCCAACAGTTTCTATGAAGATTTCCCTTAAGAGTATGTTGAAAGGAGGCTAGTTTCAAAGTGCTTGCCTAATCTTAGACTAATTTTTATGTTTATCATGAATGTTTTCCTTTTAAATACGTTGAAAGTAGGGTAACTTAAAAGTATTTACTTGATCTTAAGCTATTCTAAGTGTTTTAAATGTTTTCTATTAAAAGTACATCAAAAGCAGGCTAGTTTAGAAGTACTTACCTAATCTTAGATTAATTTTGTGTATTTCTTAAGTGCATGCCAAAAGCAGGATAGTTTCAAAGTAATTACTTTATCTTAGGCCGCTCTTTGTTTCTTCATCTGTTTGATTTCCCTCACTCCATTTATTATTATTTCATTCCATAAAATCAACTTAAAGAGATTCTTTTACATAGATGACTTTCCCCATGGACCACTCTTGAACCTTGTTGTTTCAATTAAATCCTCCTATGACTCCATAGCCTAATGGATTAAAGCTCCTCCTTGCCTATCTTATTAGCCGAACCATTCTTCCACCTATTTGCACCTTCACCCTTCATATAGACTTCCTTCACCTTCATCATATCCTTGCCCAACCAAACAAACAAAACCCTTGTTCTAATAACTAGCCTAAAATCAAACTAAAAGCCTTAAATATCATATCTTTAAACACACTTGTAGAGAGATCCCTCTCTGGATTCAGGAGGGCTAGATCCTAGAATCCCAAAGTGGTTTTCATGTAGGCTCTGTAGCGTTTGTATTTTCCAATCTTGCAAACTACATAGACCCTAACATTCTAGTGACCATACAGGGGAGTTCTTATTAAAATCCTTAAAACAAAACACTCAGTATTTAGTGCAGTATAAGTAGCTTTATTCAAGCACTACCAAGCATGTTGGTAATCATGATAGGAATTATTTGAATTAGTGACAAAATAAGTAACCCTTAGGATTCTCATAGAGCCTTATCAAACCTTGAAGGAATCAGGTAGCTAAGCCATAAGAGTAAACTCTCTTTGTTTCACCACCATAGCTAAGTGTTGAAACAGATTTAGGACACTCTCATAACTCATAGGACTGAAAAAACTCAGAAAACCCAAAAACATTTCCGATTGGTATTCAAATCAATAAATGGTGGTGGACCATAAAACATTTTACGTCTAAAAAGCTAAAAATTTCCACTTGGTGACTCCACGATCCTAAACAGACCTAAAGACTCCACTGGGAAACCCATTACTATCATAACATCATATAAACGCAGTTAAGAAAACTTTAAGGATTAAAGTTTCCTTGCTAAATATTTGTTAGCCTACTGAATATTGTCATATCTGGTTAAAAATTTCTTATTATTGGGTTTGAAAACATAGCATAGTGGCTTCTAGAAGAATCCATACTGGAGCACACCCTAACCCAAATCCACCAGAGATAGTTGATAATCCTGAAAGCATACTTAGGAAGTCTCCTAAGGTTCAAGCTTCAACTATTGTCAGACCAGTCCAAAGAGCTAATTATGTTCCTGAAAAATTTACAGCTCTACAAGATTCACAAGTTGACTTAGGAAACCCATTCAGAACTAGGTCACTTGATGATATAGATCATACAGACTTTGAGCCTTCACCTTCTTCCCAAGATAATGGTGAAAACATTGTTAGCAGAGAAACTACCCCACCTGATTTGCATTACGTTCATAATTTTGGTTTCTCTATTCCAAGATCTGCTCAACAGTATCTTACTGGTCCATCCACATTTGTTCTTTATACACCCACTATTCAAACCACACCATTCCATCAACCGCCTCCCCTCTTAAATCCTCCACTTGTAGACCCCCCTCTTTTTCCACAACCTCCTATCATGGCAACATGGTATGCCCCTCTAGTCATTCCTTTACCTTTAGTCAATCTGCCACAGGAATATCAGTCCAAGATACCTTTGTATGATGCCAGTGGTGTTACTACTGCTTCACAACATGTGGACAAGATGAATGACTACTTTGATAGAAATGAAATAGATGATGAAACTGTCAAACTCAGATTTTTTGCTCAAATTATAGGGGGAGAAGCAAGAAAATGGTTCAAAGGCTTAACCCCTAATATTATTAATGACATCCAAGCCCTCCATCAGTTATTCTTAAACAAGTGGGAATTTAGAAAAAACCCTTTCCAAATACTTTCATATTACAATAACCTCAAAAGAAACATTGGGGAAACTTATTGCACTAGATTCTATAGTGTGTATAATGCCCTACCCCCAGAATTGAAACGTCCACAAGGCTCAGCCTTGAACAAGTTTCCCGAAGGATTTGACCCTGAAAAGGCCTATCAGCTAAGAGAAAGAGACCCTTTGACTCTAGAAGACATGCAGAAGGGAGATCTTGTTGTGGAAGTGAAATTGATTGAGAAACGAGCAAGGATGAGGAATGAAAATAAAGTATCATTTAGGGAGGAATCCCCACCCTCAACATCCAGCTCAAAAATGGAAAGGATGATGGAGTAAATGATGAAGAAGATGAGAATACTTGAGAGAGCACAATCTAGAGAAAACCAATCATCTTCCCAAAACAAAAATCAATCTCAAAATCAAAATCAAAATTTCAGGAGAAACCAACCTCAAAACAGACCAAGAGACCCTGATCAGGAGATTATACCTAATTTTCATCAAAACTATGTAAGTTAGGTTGAAGAAACAATTGAACAAGCAGAGGAAGATGATATAAACATGTTGGGAGTAGAAAATGATACTTTTGATGTTGCTCAAAATAGCAAACAAGGTTTATACACACCCTGTGATGATGGAAGAATGGAGGATGAAAATTACCATCGAGAATTGGAAAATGTCATCATAGAGACTCCAAAAGAATATGAACTTAGGAGTAAAAAGAATCAGGAATCTCCCAAGAACAAAACCTCTGACAATTCTCCCAAAAACAGCCCTATGAGTAAACCCAAAAACATTAAACAAAAAGATAAAACGGTGGCTCTAAATTCTGATCAAAACAAAGAGAAAGGCACTCAAATTAATGAAAAACAGAGTGCAAACCTTAGCAGCATTAGTACTTCAGCTAGTGCTCCTATTAAAACAATTTTGACCAATGTAAATAGGGAAAATCGGCAAGCTAATCTTTCTGATGAAATAGTGACTAAGAAGGCTAAACTAAAAATGTTGAAGAACCAGATTCCCTTCAGCCTGGAGAATGAAGTATCCAAGATCAAAATCTCTATTCCACTTATGGAATTAGTCACTCAAAATGTATATAGAGGTCATATTTTGAAATTTTTGAACATAGAAGATGTTCATGACACAGTTAACTTAAATGATGATACCCCAGAGCTCATTTTTGGACCAAAAATTGAAGGTAAATTTCAAGAAGGAACAATCCCTCCATTCTACATCAACTTAAACATTCACAACAATATCTTTCACAATGCTATGATTGATTCAAGAGCATCACACAACCTCATGCCCAAGGTAATAATGGAAATATTAGGCGTAGAGGTAACTAGACCCTACAAAGATTTATATTCCTTTGATTCGAGTAGGGTAAGATGCCTAGGCTTAATCAAGGACCTATGTGTTAGCTTAGCCCAAATACCAACCAAGAGTTTAGTGATGGACATTGTAGTGGCTGACATTACCCCCAAATATGGCATGCTCCTCTCAAGATCATGGGGTGCTAAGTTACAAGGCGCAATGCAAATGGATATGACTTATGCCACCATCCCTGTCTTCGGTCAACCTAGAAGACTCTATAGGGAAACACACATGAAGTACATGATGAGTAACTCAGAAATACCAAACAACTCTCCTATTTACTCCATACACATTGATCTTGAATCTTTCATTCTTTTTAATGATGATATTCCAAAAGAGTAAGGACTGATCAGTGAAGGAACATCAAGAGTTGTGATCACTTCACTTTCAAATATAGTTGCAACCATTTACGAGGAGCAAAATGGAGAGCAACTTAAAAAGCAGTCTGCTGATTTAGAAATTCACAGCAAATAGATTACTAGTCTGGAGGTCCAAAACGATCATACAAACAACGCAGATCATGAAAAAAAAGAAGTAAAACCTCAAGACATTGAAAAAATTAAGGAACAAAATTTAGGAAAATGTAGTACAGACCCTAGTTCAGAACAGAATGATGAAGAATGCAAGAAGGACATCAATAAAAAAGATCTTAATTCTTACAACAGTCCTCTTTGGAGCATGAAATTTGATGGGTCTTGTACTAGAAATGATGCAAGAGCAGGCATATGGTTATATAACACTGAAAGTAATCATGCTAAGGGGCATTCCTACAAATTAAACTTTCAATGTACCAATAACATAGCTGAGTACGAAGCTCTCCTTTTAGGCCTACACTTATTGAAGAAATTAGGGGCCAAAAGGATAAAAGTTCAGGGGGATTCAGAGTTGATTATTAGGCAAGTGAATGGGGAATATAGTGCCAAACACCCCAGACTTAGAGCCTACAGAAATAATGTCGTGGACTTATTAAAAACATTTGATGAATTCCAACTTATATTTGTCCCAAGAAACCAAAATTTCCTTGCTAATGGTTTAGAATTTGCTGCTAGAAATTATCTAACACCTTATGAAACCAAAAAATGCACCACCCAAGTCAAATTTAGACCATTGTTTCCAGAAAATGAAAAATACAAGAAATTTTTTTATGGAGATAAACAAATAGAAGACTTCCTACAGAACATAAATGAATTTGAGCCACCAAGTTCAGATTCAAATTATGAAAATGACTATCCTATTTAAGAAAACCCACTTGATGAACAAGTAAAGTCTCCATAGTTTGTTGATATAAATCTGTTGTATAATAAACTTGAACATACAACATAAATTAATGCAGATTTAGAAAAAGGAGACTTAGAAATGCTACAATATAACACTCAAAGTTTGCCAAAAGGATTGGTCCCATTAGAAGAATTGTTTGATTTCAATGATGTTGCCAAAAAACCAAAACTGGAGCCTGTTGAAACTGAAGTAGAAGAATGTAACATAGGTAGTGAATTGAAGCCAAAAATGATTAAACTGTCTAAAACTTTGCCAACCCACATTAAACTGAAATATATTGAGCTCTTTAAGGAATTTTCTGATGTTTTTGCATGGAGATATGAGGATCTAAAATCATATGACACAGAGATAATTTAGCATAAGATATCCCTCAAGGAAAAACCAGAAGCCCTATAAACAAAAATTGCGCAGAATAAACCCTGTTCAATTACCCCTGGTTGAGAAAGAAATTAAGAAAATGTTTGATGCTGGAATTATAGTCCCTGTTAGATATTCAGATTGGGTGTCTAATCTTGTGTTAGTTAGGATAAAGACAGAAGAAATAAGGCTTTGTATTGATTTTAGGAACTTAAACAAAGCCTCATTAAAGGACAACTACCCTTTACCCAAGATGGATCACATTTTACAAAAGGTAGTTGGTTCTAAAATAATTTCTTTGCTACATGGCTTCTCAGGTTACAATCAAATTCTGGTTCACACTGATGATCAACTCAAAACATCCTTTACTACACCTTGGGGTACTTTCATATATGTGAAAATGCCCTTTGGTTTAATGAATGTTGGTGCTACATTTTAGAGAGACATGGATATTGCATTCTCAGAATAATTAGGCTTCTTCATCATTATTTACCTTGATGATATCACTGTTTTTCTAAAACAGATGAAGAATACCTAGAACACTTGAGAAAAGTCTTTGAGAAATGCAGAAAATATGGGCTATCTTTAAATCCAAGGAAGACAATGTTTGGTCTCCAAGAAGAAAAACTACTTGGACACATCATATCAGAAGAGGGACTAAAGATATACCCAAAGAGGATTGATGGTATATTTCAAATCAATCATCCTAGAAACATCAAGGAAATTCAATCTTTCATTGAGAAGATTAATTTCTTGAGAAGGTTCATACCCAATAAGCTAAAATCCTTAGAAACATAACAAACATGATGAAAAAGGAAGAATGGGTTAAATGGACCCTAGAAGCAAAGAAATCATTTGAACTGGTAAAAAAAGCACTAACCAAAACACCAGTTCTCATTAGTCCTGATTTTACAACAGATTTCTTCATTTTTTCATTTGCATTAGAACACACAGTGGTTGTTGTCTTATTACAGAAAAACTTGAAGGGACAAGAGCAACCAATTGCATTCTTTAGTAAGGCATTGAGAGATGCACCTCTGAAGTACAACATTATGGAAAAACAAGCCTTTTCCTTAGTCAAAGCCTTAAAAGACTTAAGAGTTTACATTTTACATTCCCACATAATTTCATTTGTGCCAAATTCAGTTGTAAAAGACATTCTAACTCAGGATCCAAATGGTAAAAGAGGAAAGTGGATTGTTGTGATACTTGAATATGATTTAGAAATCAAGCCAAATAAGCTCATAAAAGCCCAAGGACTAGAAAGATTAATGGTTGAGTCTAATTTTGAAGCTTTGGATATAAACATGTTATAGGCATTAGATGAACAGGAGGAGCTGACAACTCCCATTATTGAAGATCATTTTCTGTTTTCATCTTGGTATGATGATATTTTATATGTTTTGCTCAATTTAAATACACCTCCTGGTTTGTCCAAAACAAATTCAAGATTTTTAAAGTTGAAAGCTGTTAATTACTTCATTTTGGATAAATGTCTATATTGAAAAAATACTAGTGGATTATTGCTTAAATGTTTTCCTAAGAATGATGCAGATAAGATCAAGCATGAATTACATGAAGGAGAATGTGGAGGCCACCTATATTGGAAGACAAGTACCAATAAATCCTTAGAGCTGGGTACTACTGGCCCACCCTCTTTCAAGATGTCCACAAAATTATTATTGCATGTCACAAAGGCCAACTCTTTGAAGGCAAAAGAAAATCGCTTCCCTTACCTCTGCAACCAATCACTGTTGAAGCTCCTTTTCAACAGTGGGGTATAGACTTCATTGGGGAAATCCATCCTCCCTCGTCTTCTCAACATAGATGGATCCTCACTGCAAGAGACTATTTTACAAAATGGATAGAAGCCATCCCTTCTAGACAAGCCATTGACTCTGTCATCATAAAATTCCTTGAAAATCATATCCTATCTAGATTTGCCTATCCTAGAAATATTATCACTGACAATGTTGCTGCATTTGGATCCAAAAATATGGTTGAATTCTGTCATAAAGATCATATTACATTGGGCCATTCTACTTCTTATTACCCTCAGGGTAATGGGTTAGCAGAATCCTTACACAAAATTTTGGTGAATATAATCAAAATGTTTCTGGAAGACAATAAGAAATCATGGCAATCAAAGCTAGTACATGCACTATGGGCTGACAGATTAACACTTAAGAAATCAATTGGAATGTAGCCCTACCAGCTAGTTTATAGAGCAGATGAAATTGTTCTAATCAGCCTAGGAGTGCCAGTCAGGAAGCTGATCCAAGAAGTACAGTCTGAGGATAATGATATGACAAGAAGAATCAATCAGACCATACATCTTCAACAAACTAGAGAGTAAGTCTACAAAAAAGCACTACATAGGCAAGAAAACATCAAGAAGTTGTTTGATAAAATAACAAAGGCCAGTGATTTCAGCATTGGTTACAAAGTTTTGAAGTGGGATTCTAGGAGAGAAGATAAGGGAAAACATGGAAAATTTGATAACTTATGGCTAGGCCCTTATATTATTCAAACTAATGCTGGTAACAATGCTTATTGCTTGCAGGAAGTGAATGGAACTAAACTCTTTGGAGGTCCTGTCAATGGCAGGATGCTTAAACATTATTTTTCTTAACTATGCCAGTTTGAAGCTTTTTTATTTTTTCCTCATTGTGAATACCATATCCATCATTGCATTCAAAGTTAGAAAAATAAAAATACAAAAACAATAGAAAAGAAAAGAGGGAAGAATGAAAAAAATAAAGGTACAACCCCATACCAAAAAGAGAGAAAAAATTTGAAAGTGTGTAAGCCTAAATACCACTCCTAAAAACACACTTCTAGTTAGTCATACAGCCTAGTCATGACTAATTAGCTTTTCAATTTACTACTGATAGGTTAGTGAATTAGATCAACCAAACAACACTATATTGGCTTATCAGTAAGGTAGATTAGGATAGAAAAACAGAGGTTCAAACCAGCTCAAATCTTGAACCTATGAGATTGATGAAGAACTGGTTCTAAAAGCTCAAAATTTGAACTAGATAAGAAAGAGAAAACAACTCAAACAAGATCAAAACCATAGCTGAATAATAATGAAGGATGTTTTTTATTTTCAGATCTTAATCCTTCACTGTTTTGTTTTAAATTTTCTGCAAATTTTAGTCTATGTGCAGCTTGTTTTTATGCCATAGATCAACAGAAAGTCAGACTACTTAATCCTGGCTTGGATGTTTTTAATTTTTTTTTCTAGAAAATAGACAATAAAGGTCTGTCAAATAGTCTAATCCTGAAAGATAGTAGTTAGGTAGAGAAACTTATGAACTCAACTGTTTAAACTAAGTTCATGGAGAAATAAGAGTAAAAATAGATTAGTTTCCTACATTCAAAGGAATAAAACGTTTATGAAAAGAGTTTTCTAGTCCAAATGCACTCTGAAAGAAAAAGAAAAAAATGTTAGGATCATGAGGAATGGGTAGGTAGAGATGTTGTTTTGATAGAATTCCATTGTTTTCAGATTTCTTCAAAGATTGTCAGATCAAAGAAAGGTCAGCTAAAGAAAAAGAAAGTTGATGCCCAATGGATAAGGCAATGGTCTACTGAAAAGCCAGAGATCAATAGCTGAGGTTATTGACACCTTTAAGAAGATGTCATCCCCATGTGGAGCCACTGTTAGCCACCTATAAAAAATTTTCATACCAAATGGTGACTAAATCTTTTTAGCCTTCAAGAAACAATTCATGTTCAAACTGTGAGTTCTTGAAGTCTTATGATGATAATTACGCTTTGAGATAATCTTCACTATTGTTTCACTATTAATCCTAAAGAACCTTGTTGTTTACCAAAGAAGAAATGATTCTAAAAACTCCATTTTCCATCATTTCACTTCTCTTTTCACTCACAAAAAATTCCATGTTTCACCCTTATTCCCTTCATAAATGCTTTCTAAAAACCCTTCATTCAACCTTTAAATCATTCCAAAGACCCATTTTAAACCTTATGTTCCCCTTTCCTTTGGTTCAAAAACTGCTATATCATCTACTGAAACCCTTATTTGGCCTTAAACTCATTGTTTTTGCCCTAAAAAATCCCCTTTTGCACTATGAGGTCTTAAGCCCCCGAGGGTTTATTTCCTGCAGCACATTTCCCCCATGTGGCCGAAGCCCCGCAATCATGCACTTAAAGGCTTAAAAACCCTTTCCGAAACCCCAAGTTTCCTTTGTTTTTTCATTTCTCCGACATTTTGATTTAAATGAATATAGACCATTGATCTGCACAGATCAACGGACATCGGGCTTTCTATCATCCACCCATCCATTTATCCTCTGCATCCTTGTTTAAATCTTCACCACCGATTTAATATATCCAATGGCCAGGATCTATCCCGACCGTCCAAACTCACCCGATGCTCGTCTCCTCCGTGAAAAAATATCCCACGTCACCGTGGACCCCGCTTACCTTTTAACCTCGCAGCTTTCAACCTCATCTCATGTGATCCGCACTGTCGAATCTGGACCATCCAATCTGATGGTGGACATTACATATTGTAAAATTTTTGCACCAAAGTCTTAATGACCAATTTTTTTTCAAAATGGGCAGTATTGGGAAGGACACGCGTCAGATGCTGTATGGAATCACATTTTTTTTTGGCAATAACGCCTACCCTCATTTTATTTTGTGAAAACCGCTGCAGGTTTTCCGTCATGCCGCTGCCCTCCTCAAAGTCATTTTTGCTTTTAATCTCATCCATCGATATCTGAGATCAAACGGCTTGTGTTGTATTACAACCTCATTTGTCTACCATTCATCTATTCTCACAAGTGACTTCATCGAAATATCTCCACCATTGATTGTCCTAATCCAACGGCTCATGTTCGCCGTCGCGCCCAAACCTCCATTTGTACCTAGTTAGCTACTCTTCCAAGGTTTTTCTCCCTTTTTCTGCTGCATCCACATTTTTTCCTCGCTGCTCCTCCACCCTCACGAGCCTCTCAAGTAGTCTTTACCACATCCGCAGGTTTTCTTAACAAGTTTTTGTGTTTTGCATGGTTCTAATGGTGGCTAATCCGTGTATTTCCACAGTCATAGACAAGTGACTAGTTCAGTCCAGAATGAAGATTCTGTGACTTATATCAACGAGTAAAAGGAACCAGCAGGATTTCCAATTTCATGTTATCAGTGGATCGTGACCCTTGATCTTAGATAAAACCCTCCAACTGACAGAAGGCCACCTGTGCCAGTGAAACAAAGCAGTAAAGTGTAACAACAATGAAGGATCAATGATAAAGAGATTAATGACTAAACCTGAAGATCAAGGTTTTAATCCACAGGTTAAAGAGATCAAGACAGTGTTAAAGAATAAAAACCCGAAGACGAAGATCAAAGCTAATTAAGCCTAAACACAGACCAAAAGCAAATTAAAAGTGCTTAAAGGTAAACAGAGAAAAATATCAGTAAAGGAAAGCTCCACTACCACATCAGAGGCCATTTATCTTCTTCAGCTACCAAAAGTGCCACCTGCAGTCTCAATAAATCAAATGAAGACATAGTTATTGCCCAGTCAGAAGATATTTGCCTAAAGACAGCTGAATAGTTATTTCGAACTAAAGAACATATTTTAAACTGTCAGTAAAGTTATTGTAAAATATAAAAATAGCCTTGAAGTCAATCTTTTCACCCACTAAACCTAAAAATCAGAAAATAGAGTTAATGAAATAGAGTTGTAAACCGAATGCTTTCCTGCCTTATGCCTTGCATGGTTTTCAAGGCTAGGAATTGCATTTAGTATAGAATTAATGATACTCAACCCTAGAAAATCTTCCACCTCCTCATTTTCTTATAAAATCTCCTTGAGGAGCACATTTTAAAAGGTTGGTCTCTGGATATCTGTTGCATGTAAATATTTTTCTGAAGCTGCTCTAGCCCTGTTTATAATTGAAGATACATAAGATGAGATGAGAAGTTTGAAGCTGTAGAAACCTGCTGGACTTGATGATTGTAACTGGTTTGAACATCAATATACAAGTTGATTCATGGGATCCTGGTCTATGTCAATGGTGATTTTTTTCTCACTGTAATCATTATTTTTCTTTATGTTTCCATTATGTTCACTTTTCTTTAATAAAGAACAACAATTATAGGGCTTAGGGGCTGAAAATGTGCCACAAATCCCGAAGCCGCAGTCACAGAATTGATTTCTTGGGGCCCTGGCTACTACCTTTCTAAGGCTAGCCCATAGTTAAGGGTTTATATATGCTTCCTTGCCCTTATATGTCCGCTTCTAAGGTTTAAGAGGGTAAAAATTGAACCCCTCTTCAAGTTTCAGGGGTCTGGGAGGGTGGTTTACCTCCTGGAGGTGTTGTTTGTGCTGTGAAAGGTGTATTTGTCGTGTTTCCATCGCTTCCACTTCCTTAAGGTCATCTAGGAGGCTGAATCTCATATTAGTAGCCTCTTGTCACATGTTTACCCTAGTTGGTTGGTTGCTTGAGTAGAAGTGGGAAGAGGGTGTTACAGTGAGGATTTTTCATTTCTTATTAGATAAAGCAAATACTTTGATGTAAAAGAATGACAATTGGTTTGGTTTTCATGGGTTTTGTTGGATTTTTTTAAAGTTGGTTTGTAATATAAAGCAGGGATTTTTGACCTTGGAATAGGGTTACATGGCCTAAGACCTTAAATCTTACAAATCAGGTTTTCTTTTTTTAATGAAATCATAAATTTTAAATCCTACAAATTAAGTGATAAAAATTAAAAATTAAGTATAAGATCAAAAAATTTGAAGGCAAAACAAATGCATGATAAAATTAAAAACATGCATAAAATTTTGTAATGTATGCATTGCATCATACCCACACCAGAAAAATCATTAAAAGTACTCACAAATTTGTTAAAAGAATTGATAAGCATCCCACTGGGTCTAGTAGAATGTGATTTGGGAACAAAAATTAATGAATATGAATGAAATCACAATATAAATCAAACACAATTTAATTAGCTAGAATTAACAATTAGGAAGTGAACAACTGAGAAAATCCAATATAAACAATGCAATACATTCCCAATAAAATTGAACTAATTGTGCTCCATTTTGAGTTTCTAGAAAAATAAGTATGTGGGTGGCTCATTATGCTTGAAAATAAATTAAAACTACTTGACCGTTATAAAGTCAGAGAGTGATAGCTCTAATATAAACAATCCCCATTGCTAAGTAGTGAGATGAGGGTTGCATTTATAGGTTTCCCAAGTGTCAATTAAAATTTGAGATTGCATGTGACACACTGAATATCAATGGATAAATTTTTATTTAAGAAATGTTTCCAATTATATGATATAGTTAACTAGTCATGCAATTGGAGAATTTTTCCAATTATATGATATAGTTAACTAATCACACAATTGGAGAACTTAGAGTGGTTTGAAGGCAACCACTTACTCCTCAATATTATTGCGAGCAGTTGATGAAGCAACCATTTTTGGGACCCGAAGTGGCTTGCCTTCAGCTTGAGCCTCTGGCCAACCGTCTTTCCTCCTTTGTATGTTGCACTCTATGTAGGGTGAATAAACCTTTACTCGCATGCTTGTGGATGATAATCTCCTTAGATTGGAAGGCAGCACCCCCAATCCCATTAGACCTCAATTAACAACCCCATGAGGAGTAGTTTTTTTTTTATTTAATAATAATAATAATAATAACATTATAATTTATTTAATTTTCATGATTTATTTAGTCATGATTATGTGAAATGTATCATAAAGTAGGTGAGATGCGTAATATTAATTGATTTTTATAGGCATTACTAACCATTTAATTTATATGGCTACATGAAAATTATTTTAAACTAGTCTTATTGTCATATTACTCTTGTTAGGGTCTTTGTAGTTTGCAAGATTGGAAAATAAAAACGCTGCAAAGCCTACATGAAAACCACTTTGGGATTCTAGGATCTAGCCTTCCTGAATCTAGAGAGGGATCTCTCTACAAGTGTGTTTAAAGATATGATCTTTAAGGCTTTTAGTGTGATTTTAGGCTAGTTATTAGGAACAAGGGTTTTGTTTGTTTGGTTGGGCAAGAATATGATGAAGGTGAAGGAAGTCTATATGAAGGGTGAAGGTGTAAATAGGTGGAAGAATGGTTTGGCTAATAAGATAGGAAAGGAGGAGCTTTAATCCATTGGGCTATGGATTCATAAGAGGATTTAATTGAAATAGCAAGGTTCAAGAGTGGTCCATGGGGCAAGTCATATATGTCAAAGGATCTATTTAAGTTGATTTTATGGAATGAAACAATAAGAAATGGAGTGAGGGAAATAAAAAAGATGAAGAAACAAAGAGAAACCTAAAATAAAGTAAGTACTTTGAAACTATCCTGCTTTTGGCATGCACTTAAGAAAGACACAAAAGTAATCTAAGATCAGGTAAGTACTTCTAAACTAGCCTGATTTTGATGTACTTTCAATAGAAAACATTTAAAACACTTAGAATAGCTTAAGATCAAGTAAAGACTTTTAACTTAGCGTGCTTTCAGTGTATTCAAAAGGAAAACATTCATGATAAACATAAAAAGTAGTCTAAGACTAGGTAAGTACTTTGAAACTAGCCTGCTTTCGACATACTCTTAAGGGATCTCTTCAAAGCAACTATCAAAGATAAACCAAAGGACAGGGCTAACCATAAACTTCTCTAGCTCAGCTCTAATTAGCAAACTTCTCAAGAACATTCAAAGATAAAATCTCAAGCTGTACTCAGGAAATATGGACTTACCAACACTTCACTGGTTATACTCTATTAAATTACCTTCAAATAAACAATCAGCGGAAAACATAAAGGATAAATATTTTCAGTGAGATTTAGGGTACTCCAGGAGTAAATCCTAATCATGTTTCATCTCATTTTATAAAGATCTTGGTTTGGGTTCAAAAACTTATCTTCAAACTTTGGGTTTAAAAGCATTTCTTGGAAGCAAATTCATTTTACAAAGAATTTTTTTGGAAGACATTTCTTGGAGGCGGCCTGATTTTGGAAAAAATTGTTTTGAACTTAAAAAAATTTCTTGGACGTACATTCAAAAGACATTTCTTAGAGGTATGTATGTGTTTTGAGTTGAAGTAAATCTTTTGAGCTTCGTTTCATTTTTATAAGACATTTTTCTCTGGAATTTTTTAAAGTGTTTTGGATTGGAGTATGTATTTTTTGCAAAAAAATTTACACTGAATTTTTTTAAATTAAATCTTTTGTGATATTTTTTGTAATTGATTTATTGTCTAATTTTTTGAAGGAAATTTTTTGAACTTCATACCCTATTATCATGGGAAATCGAAGAACTTATGCGATAAAATATGATCGAAAAAGAGACCCTGAGGAACGTAGAGAAGAGACAAGACAATCTCGCAAAAGAAAGTTAGAAGCCCTCTCAAATATTGAAGAGGAAAATCAACCTCAAGCAGAAATTGAAGCAGGTATGTAAATGTAAATATTATGATCTATTGATATATTTAAAATTTTCCTTATGTAAAATGTGAAGCTTAATTTTTATTTGATGAACTAATTTAAAAAAAAAAATTAATGTAAACAGACAGAGATATTCCTCAAAATATTGAAGAAGAAAATCAACCTCAAGCAGAAATTGAAGCAGGTATGTAAATGCAAATATTATGATCTATTGATATATTTAAAATTTTCCTAATGTAAAATGTGAAGCTTAATTTTTATTTGATGAACTAGTTTGAAAAATATTTTGTTTAATGTAAATAGACAGAGATATTCCTCAAAATATTGAAGAAGAAAATCAACCTCAAGCAGAAATTGAAGCAGGTATGTAAATGTAAATATTATGATCTATTGATATATTTAAAATTTTCCTAATATAAAATGTGAAACTTAATTTTTTATTTGATGAACTAGTTTGAAAAATATTTTGTTTAATGTAAACAGACAAAGATATTCCTCAAAATATTGAAGAAGAAAATCAACCTCAAGAAGAAATTGAAGCAGGTATGTAAATGTAAATATTATGATCTATTGATATATTTACAATTTTATTAATGTAAAATGTGAAGCTTAATTTTTATTTGATGAACTAATTTGAAAAATATTTGAAATTTTAGATATATTTATTAATTTAGTTATTTATTGAATATGTACTATTTTTTCGAATATGTACAGATGAAATCACTATCGATAATGAGATGTTAGAAAATGTTGACACTCACACATATGGAGATAAAAAAACTGACCATGTTATACGATATCGTGTTAACTGCATTTTTGAAAAGTATTTCTTAAATGAGCGGGTGACAGTTCAGGCTCAAATGTTGAAAGGTCTCCTATCATCAAGGAAATTAAAAGAAGCTACGACACTATTGGGTATTCGAAAATCAACCAAAGATAATAAAATGAAGGAAGAAGTGATAAAAAATATGAGTAGTGCTATAAAGTCAATTAAGAGATCTAGAGAGAAAGATGTTTCAATTGTACGTAGAGGAATACAGATGGCAATGGTTTCTTCAAGTACTCAAGAGAATCATTTGGTAACATCTATGGCATGAGCACTGTGAACCTCGCGAAAAACTTTGCACAAACATCGGAAATTTTGGTTGCAAATAGATGTAAATGATGAACTCGCTTGTTGGAGAGCTACTTGTAGGCAACCATACAAAGATAGACTTGGAGAAAATGTTATAAAAATAATATATGAATATTGGAAGAACAATTCGCGTGTTTCACCCACTGCAAGGTATGTGATGCGAAGAAGAATAGCACGAAATCAGTACGAAGAACATGAAAAACATCTCTTGGAAACCACTCAGATAGAGTTATTCAACAAGTTCAAAGAAGAGAATCATCAAATTCATGTTCCACTCAGTGCTTTTGTTCAATAAAAACCATGGTATGTAAAACCTATCACCGTACGCGACACTTGTTGTTGCCGTTATCATGTGTAATTTGAGTTATATTATGACACATTCCTTGATTTCGGTAGAACATTATGGAAGGATTCACCTCCTCCTTCCACTATCCGTGATTTCATATCTCAAATTCTATGTGAAAGAGAAAGCGATGAACTATTTTACAAAACGAAATGTGTTGGTGGTAAAAAACGCGATGATTATGGACATTTGACTAAATTTCAAAAAAAATATCGTATTGATATAAATGATCAATCATTGTCCAACATGAAAGTGAAATGGAAGATATATGCATATATCGATACATCGATTCAAGGTGAAAATACTGTTAAAAGAATTGAATTACTAGAAAACGAAAATTTTCTAATAGACTTTTTGAGAAAGTTTGAGGCAGAAATTTACAAATATACCAAGCATTCCCATAGAGCTCGATGGCAAGAATTGCAATTCAAAAAATCTCGTGAAGTTTTTCCACCAGGGACCATTTTGTCAGTGATTGATTTTGCAGAAAACTACACATTTGTTCCACAAAAAGAAATTCAGAGTGAATACTATCATTCTGACCAAGTCTCCATGCTCGTCCATATTCTATATAGACATACTGAACAAAATGTCGATCATATAGAAAGCACGAGTGAAAATCGACATATCATTAAAGAATATCACTTTTATATCAGTGACGATCGTACACATGATACATGTTTTGTACAACATTGTTTTGGAAAAAATTATGATTCATTGAAAAATTGTGGAATAACATTCAATGAACATTGGATATGGTCAGACGGATGCGCAGGTCAATTCAAATCTGCACGATCATTTTTTTGGTTGTGTCGTCTTCATAAGAAAACATGCATTAAACATTGTTGGAATTTCTTTGAAACTGGCCATGGAAAAGGAGAACATGATGGTGCAGGAGCATGCATAAAACGAGTACTTCGAAGATATCAAATGAACCACTCTGCAAGCCGACTTGTGAACGCTCAAGAAGTTGTTCAATGGTGCTTCGCTTCTCTAAGCCATGAGAGAAACCCATCAAGAGAAGTGCGAAGGTACATTCAATTTAATTTATATTGGAAATCTAATTTTAAACATTGTACATTTATCATGCAATGATTATCTTTGATTGTATTTTGATATCATATTTACAAATTCTTCTTCTAATTTTCCATATAAAGGTTTTTCTGTAATATTGGAATCGAAGACGTAGATAGATCAATTGGAAATGACGTTGAAACAATAAAAGGGACTCAAAAATTGCATTCAATTCAAACAAAGTCGTCCAGAAATGTGTTTGCATTGGATAAAAGAAAATATTCTTGTTTTTGTGATGTTTGCATAGATAACACAAAATCCAATGACGTTTGTGAAAACAAAATGTATGTGAACGATTGGAAACATACAGAGCTAAATACAAAGGGAAAAATGTCCGTTGCAATGTTTGAAGAAATGCAATCAGAGGAAAATACAATATCATCCGATGGTGATCGAGTTTCTAATCTTGTTAGAGAAGGTAACATTTGAATTAATTTCTAATGATTTAAAGATCTAAAAATAAATTTAAATATGCATAATTTTGTTAAATTCATTTTATTGTGCATGAGATGTTTTCGTTGTAATTGCACCTATTGACAACGATGAAAATGTGAAGTATTATTTGATGCGTTGCACTGAACGAAAAATGAAATTATTACAGAACTATGATGATCACGAATTTCAGTATGACAGAGGGTCTATTATATTGAAAGGTTATTTTTTCAAACAAACTCATCAAAGTGGAGACTTTGTTTACTTTGAAGACTATGAACCTGATTCCAAAGTTGTCAATATAGTCACTTGTGTGTGCAGCACGCATAAAGTTGATAGAAGTTCAATCAAAGAAAAAATCAAAAATTAAGAGATGGAAAATGTCAAAATCCGATCATGAACGGATTATTGAGGATGGAATTCCATTAGAATTTTTTTGAGTGAATTTTCCAACAACTTATTATCTTTGGATTAAATATGTTTTATAACTTCCAGTAATCAACTAAAAATTGAGCTTCTTATGTTATTTGTGCAAGTGTTTGCACATGTAAAAATTGTTTGGGTACAAGCACGTGCTCTAGTATCACCTGAAAGTAGTTTTACATACATACATGTGCATTGATGAAAAATGTTATATATATATATATATATATATAATGAAGTTAATTGTTCTAGTTTTACTATGTGCATTGATGAAAAATTATTTACGTACTCAATATATATGTTCTAGAGTGAAATTAACTGGAACTAGTTTTTCTATGTGCATTAATGGAAAACTAGTTGGATTTTCTGGTAAAAAGTATGGACACAATGTAAATAAATCATCTGCAGTATATTTTTGTATGAAAATTCCTTTCATACGAAAATTCCTTTCAGACAAGAGACTCAAAGCACTTCTCCGACTTTTGGTGGGATTTGACCCACATCTCTAATCCTGATTGAAAATCTCATACAAAATCTGCTTGTCCAATGGTCGGATATGTTCAATGTGCATTGATGAAAATTGTTACTTGTCTTGGATATATATGTTCTAGAATGCACAATTAATTGTTCAAAGTAGTTTTTCTATGTGCATTGATGAAAAACTAGTTGGATTTTTTGGTAAAAGGTTTCAACAATGTAAATAAATCAACAAGGCCACCTACTTGAGTGCATTAACGACATTGACCCAAATTCAACAAACATATATATGTACTAGAGACTTATATTTCCAATCAAAATTAAAGGGATAATTTGTACATATATATACTTCTTTAAACTCTATTTTCAATTAGAGCTCAATTGATAGATGGTTAGTTGCATTGAAAATATATGTTCTTCCTATTGGAAATTTTTGTGTTTTCAATGATATTAATGGGTCTTTCCATCTTGATAATGGTGAGGAAAGTATAAGAAGGGAATTGGGAATTTAACAAAGATTATTGGGCTCAAGCATGGTGAGATATGCAGTGTTACACGACATAGGACCTTTCTATGGGATGTTTGGTCTCTCAGTAAGATATGGTTAGATCATTATTTAGTTTTGGGAATTAATGATGGATCTACAAACCCAGATCATGGTCAACAAGGCATACAATTTATTTATATGAAAAAATAAACGTTCTAGGTTGCAAGTATTATGAACATGGAATTCAACCATGACACATGTCCTCTCTATATAGTCTCTAACACCCAAGTAGTATTCCTTGTGTGACTAGTCATAGCAGGGATGAGCCTAGGGTATTGACTATGCCTAGGAGAGAAAAGTAGGTCCTAATGCTTAAGATTTATGTTTGAAGCATAAGTCGTAATAATGAAGCGAAAGGAAGCCTCACATAGTTATGAATTTAAGTAATAAAACACATGAGAATTACTATTAATGCACATACATTCTTGTAAATTAAAAAAATTATGGCCTTGCCTCTTTTACTATATGTGTTAGATGAGTTAGATACTCTGTTTCTAGCTTCAAATTAGCAAACATTTTTGTTTGAGTTGCATAAACAAAAACAAATCCATTTTTTTAACACCCTATTCTTATTTCTATTGTCAACCAAGTATTTTAGATATAATCTACATGTTTGTCAGGGATGAAATTGTGCACTCTTTAAATATTTGTAAGAAGATACAAGATATTTGGTCATTTCAATTCAAAATATATGAGAATATAGAATAAAACGTAACATACCACAATTAGAAGAATGTATTTTTTTATTTTATCAAATTTTCATAAATGAAAGTGATTATATTCCATAAACAAAACTATTTTTCACGCGATATCCTAATAAGTTGTGCAAGTACACATAATAAGTCATAGTCAACATATTGTTGTTTTCTATATTTCCATTACAACTAAAGCATCATGACACAAAAGCATTAATTTGCATCATGTCAACCCAACACATGAAATGGCATAAGAGGTCATAGCACAAGCAATGTAATACAAATATGATTCAAATATTTAATTCTAGTAGAGGACTTGTTCAAGTTTAATACACAAAGTCTAAGTGGAGCTTGAGAGATAGGTTATGGAGATAAGATAAACTTGTTTGGATTTAAAGGCCCAACTGCTCATATGAATTCCCTATATCCCCTTTCTCAATTAGGATAAGCGATGGGGCCATATTGACCCTTAAACAAAATAGATAATTCAATTTTCTTTGTATGATATTACAAACTCTTATGTAATATGAATGTTTTTATTAGATTATAATTTTCTAAGAAAAAGTTTCACAAAGGATGCATTTCCTTCATATGGACAACTAGATACCATTTCAAATTTATTTTGGAATCATCACTATGCTCATTGCTATTGCAATTTTGTTTAGAACAAGTTGAAGTACACTTTCCTGAGCAATATACACTAGAAAGGGACTCTATTAGGGAATGAGGATTCCATTGAAGTGTAATATAACAACAATATATACCTCCCTAATGGACACATATATTATCTTGGGTCAAAAATAGGTTATATTTTCTATAATTAGGATGGTTATCTTGACCATATACATTTAAGAAAGCCTACCTTCACTATTAGGGATGTAGTTTATATATTTTATAAAATCAAAGTTGGGTATCTTGACAATAGATATTCAAGAAAAACTACCTTTAATGTCATGGATTACCTTTCTACCTAGAATATCAAATTTCATTTTTTAAAATATATAAATTGTATATGAAAATTAAAGTAAAATTAGAGATTTAATTCCACCAAGGACTAATCAATTTATGGTTACATTTGTAAATTAACAGTTATATTTCTAGAAATAAACATTGCAAATATAATCTTTTTGAAACCTAAAATGAATATTTCTTAATAAAAAATTAATCTTTGCACATTAAATTTAAAGCATTACATATATATGCACATTAAATTTAAAGCATTACATATTAAACATCACATGCCATGCCAATTATAATTCAACTATCCAACAAAAACATTTAACATTAAATATTTATATGCCAAAAGTACTAAAACCATCCAAAAATTAAATAAAACAAATTATATAATAACAATGTAATAAAATATGTCCAAAATTTGTAAATCTCACAAGTATCAAACTGTATCAAGTTTAACAAATTTTAAAACCATATAAATTTTGAAACCAAATCTACTGTAAATCATGTCCATCAAATGGAGGATCTAGCATCTTCCCTACTAGGGTCTCAGTCCGCGCCCTATCCTGTGAATGGGAAACCTACATACACAATGCACATGTACTTGAACATTAAAATTTGAAGTTTCAAAAATGAATGAGAATATATATATCTAGAACTTCATGTAAAAAACAAAATATAACAAAAAAATCATGCAATACCTCGTAAGGTTCCCTCTCCATTTGATGAACAGGTTCTCCCATAGGAACATCTGCAGTGGTAAATTGTACAATATACATGTACAGTTAAATATAAATAATTTATATAAATTAAAAAATTTCAAATGAAAATGCACGTGTACATATATAAACTTATTTTCAATAATATTAAAAAAAGGAACTAAAGACAACTTGTTCAAATGTTGTGGATGTTCCTATCTCCGTCGCTAGAGTCCTCGGATTAAAGAAATCTTCTATAGGAACCTAAATTCAAAATTTTTTAAATAACTCAAAATATAGATCTCTCTCTCTCTCTCTCTCTCTCTCTCTATATATATATATATATATATATATATCTCAATTTTTAATGGAACTTTTTGAGGTAGAATATATATATAACTTTTAAACATAGATTTTAAACTTGTGAAAAATTGAACACATACCGTTCCGGTGCTCTCTTCCTCATGAAAAATTAGGTCTTGCAAACCATTGCGACAATTTATTGCATATGTTCGAGGATATTCAACATTCATGTTGTAAATCTCCTCATCTGTACGATAAAAAAAATTGGCACATGCATTTTCACGTGCTCTTTGTCGATTTAAACAAAGATTGACTCCACTCAATCCGCTATGAACATTGTTGATCATAACATCCCTTGCTTATCGACTTATTTGAGAAGTCGCATCCATCTCTGATCGCAGAGTTTCGACTCGAAACGGTCAACTCACCAATGGCGGCTCAGGGCGAGGCAACTCCACATCTCACTTAGCGCCCTTACGGTTATATAATCAACCTTTCCCCGGGCCAAAAAATTCTGAAGGAAGGTAATTGTAGTTGGGTTTCATACCCAAAAAAAATTCTGCATAAAACATTTGTGCAAAATAAACAGGAACCTCATCGTTCCATGGAAGCCTTCCAAAGGCAGCAAGATGTCAATCATACAAATAACGAGCTATTTCTTGGTGCTTGAAATACTACACCTTCAACATTTTTCTTTTTGGCCCTTCCTTATAATTAAACATTGACTTGGCCACGTCTCTTGTAACTTTTTGTTTAATGTCCTCCCATTTATCGGGACCCATCACTGTTTCTTTTCTCTTTCTCATCATTTCTACAAATGAATCAGTCGTTGGCCCAAGATTTCTGTACACTTTCACCATTTCACCCAATGAATGTGTAACTATTTCAAGGCTTTGTCGACTCTCAGCAGGTAGAGACAAAGCCACGAGATCTCTTTGCAATTTTGCATGAAGGCATTCACAACTTTGTAAGGTGCATTCCGCCATGTCGGTTTCCCATGGTATATCAGTAATCTTGGCCGGATAAGTTGTGATGGGTTGACAGCCTTCTTCTTGAATGTAGCGGGCTTCCCTGCGTCTATTTTGACCACTAGCTCAAACATTTTCGGCCTCTGCATCAATATATATATATATAATTTCGTATATTAGAAAAAACACGTGTAAAAAAATTTGTACAAATTTAATGAAAAAATATTGAAATTGATGGCAACCTTGATGTTGTTGGTTAACATCTTCTCCAACATGACACTACTGAGAACCAGACCCACAGTGACCCTGTTGAGAACCAAGATTCATTGATTGGCCTTCGGGGGAATAAATATCACCCCCTTCCCGCAACCTGCTACCACTCATACCTCGACCAGTTGAACATTGGCCATGCCCCATGGATGGATTAGAAACCCTTCTCCTCTTGCCTCCTAAAAAATAAAATATGAAACTTATTAACAACTAATTTAACTCAAAAAGTTAATAAAAAATCAATTCCATATGTACACACATGTATGGAGATTTAAGATTATATTTAAATACCGTGAACATCCCCCGATCACTGAACCTCCATATGGGATTCGACTGATCTTCGCGTTCATCCTCCATGATATATATCTATTGGTTGACATTTACACAAAATAGATTTCAAAAAATCAATTTGTAATTTAGTGTACACAAATTATGTAGAACACAACTTTCAAAGCAATAATTGATCATGTGTGAAACTAAATTTAATCGAAAAGGAAATTATAAAAATGATAAGTTCACCAAATTGCACTTTACATGGTGGGAGCACACTTGGTATAAAATTTACCACTTATACACTTTAGTTTGTGGGAGAAATGACACATGTACATAGTTTACCTTAAAGTTGTCATGTTTTATGGATATTAAAATGAAGAGATCTATTTAGATCCATTCCAGAGATTGACTGTAGGGGCATTTACTAGATATGTCACCTTTCATAAAAGATGAGATCCAGAGGCTACCTGACCCTTTACAGAATATGCCTATAGAACTTGTAGAAGTAAACACTAGAGGCATTAACAATATCAAAGAACGTTTTCATGCTGAGACATGGGAATGTGTCTCTTTCCATACGCAAAAAAATAGTTCAAGGTAGTTAATCTTCATAGACATGTCATCAAGCAGGTCAATGTGATCATCCCCAACTTAATTTTCATGAAATTAGGCTTGGAATCCTCTACAACCTGGTGGATGGAGTTGAATGGAAACTAGGTCAAGGCCTTTACAAAATACATGCTAGTGAATAACACTTACTAGGTTATGCCAAAAAATAAAGTGGGAGAAATGTTTTCTCCTCGAGGTTGTCCAATTGGGTGTGTAATACCAACTTCACCCATTTCCTCACAGGTTTCTCTCTTAGGTTACAAATGTCTTCCACCTTATTCTAGTTATATATTTTTCAATTTCCCATGGATTCCTTGAATTTTTTCTCCTACCATCTCTCTCTCTCACTCCCCAAATTCTTGTCATCAAACATGCCCCATTGAGGATCTGGAGAAATGTTTGCACCATACTTAGAGAACTTTCATTGCTTCTAATTGAAATTGGAGTCATGTATACTAGATTGCTTGCTTAAGTGGCTCTTACTTGGACAAAATCTTGAGATGATTTTGACATGATGGTCATATGAAGTTGGAAGCTACTTGGTGTAATTTTCCTTAAATCTTCGAAAAAACAAAGCAAAAATGTCATTTTCGATCATTTTTTA
Source organism: Pinus albicaulis (assembly GCA_034641835.2). Lineage (NCBI taxonomy): Eukaryota > Viridiplantae > Streptophyta > Pinopsida > Pinales > Pinaceae > Pinus > Pinus albicaulis. The sequence continues at coordinate 1,310,467,481 of CM076584.1, read as the reverse complement.
TTAGCTTCTGCATACAGTAGATGTTATCACAATTGCAACACAATCATGGTCCATGACCATGAATTATGAATGATGAAATTTAATTCAATGTCTCTTAGAGTTGCAAGGTGGAATTGATAGAACTATTTGATTTCTTTACCATAAATGGATATCTCCTTTCATCTATACCTTTCTCTACCATCTTATTTCCAAGTGAAATGGGAATTTTCACATTTTGAATGCCATTACCATGTAATTTGGTAGCCTACTAGCTAGACCTATCACAAGTAAGGTTGTCATACCAAACTATTTCTCTTGCTCAACTCAGTGACCATGACTCTCTTCTCACACTGCTTACCATATAAGATCTTCAATTGTACATGTCACGCAAAGTTAGGGGTTCTAGGTCTACACCTATTAGGTAAAGTTACATATTTTATGTCATTGTGGTCCTTAAATTTGGAGGTGTTCCACCTGAAAAAGTAGGCATTAAATATGGATGAAAAGGATTTGTTTTAACTTTGATAGAATTTTCTCGTGGAATTACTGAATTTCTCGACGACATCATGCTAGCTTTGCTTAGAGAAGAAGGTTTTGGAGAAATTGAATTCTTTTGACTTATTTTTGGCATTGAGGTTTGAGATAGTAGTTTTGATGACTCCATTGATGACCTTGCTGAGGAATTTGATGCACACAATATTGACTTTGAAGATGGTTTAGAAGATGTTGAAGAAGTTGTAGATTTTGGTGTTGTCACTGAATGTTTCTTTGTTGTTGGACTTGATCAAGACATGTAATTTAACTTTACGAGCATATTGAAGACCTTGAAGAGGTTTTAGATTTTGTTGTTCTCACTAAAGGTTTTTGTCTAGTTTTGTTTCTTAAACCATCATTTCCATAGGAAATTTTTGGTGAATAGATTCTTGACCTTGACGAGAGGATATGATACCTTGAAGAGGCTACATCTTTTGGTGACGTCACTAATTGTTTCTCTATTATTATGTTTGTTAAACATCTCACTTAGGGCGAGGCAACTCCACATATATTGTACACATTTTATGGGACAGAAATCAATATGTAGAAATATTCACTTGGTTTTTATAATTGGATAGAAGAATGACTTAAAATGACCTTGTATGTCTTCTCATTTTAGAGCTCAAATTTTTAGGAAGGATTTAAGTATCCACCTTTCAAGAATCACTAGAAGAGGTTGATAAAGAATATAGGAAGACTAAAAACTAACCAGTGGTGTAATAAATGGATTTCTTGGGAGGTAGATTGGCATATGGACTTTTGGTAGCTAGAACTTTTCCAAATAAGTGAATGTATTTGAAAACCAAACATCTAGTTTATTTTGGTTTAGACAAGGTCTAGAATTTGAAAAGTGAATTCCCTCTTTCTTCCTCTTACATGTCCAATGATTGAAATCTGGATTGAGAGAAAAAAAATTCCCAAATAAAAATTTTGCATTTTATTTGTTGTACACGAGTTTTTAAAAGCTAATTAACTCATAAATTTCTCACAAAATACACTTAAGGCTTGACACAAACCCCTTTCCAATTGGCTAACTTTAGATGATCCTAAAGACATTTTTATTTAACTAATGAGGAAGATAGCCCAATAAAACTAGTTTTTCCATATTCAAATCAAGTTGGTATCAAAGTACAATTTAGCTCATTTTAGTCAAGGTTAGTTAGAAGAATTAGCTATTGGTTTATGTCTTCAATTTCCTCTCAAAATTAATTTGTACGTGCTTTTGAGAGACACACTAGAGGAATAAGGTCCAAATTTTTGATGAAAATGTGCTATGAAAGTAAAGGGTTAAAGTCAAACATGTACAAGGCATAGTTGAGCCAAATGTTGTTGAGGAAGGGCCTAATTATTTGGGTCTTGGTTATGGAAAACATGATGGAGAATGTTCCAAACCCAAGGAGGCACATGAAGTTGTTCCAAGAAGGAATTTTATTTCGTGTTCATTACCTCAAGCTTATGAAGTTTGTGTTCATGATGAATGGAAAATTTTGACACCCACTTTGCAAGAAGATGTTAATAAACATGCAGCTAATGAGAATGTAAAAGAAGAGGATGTTAAAAGCTCTATCTAGTCATTGAATTCATTGCTAGTATTCGGAGGAGAGCCACTACCTCATCAAATTCACCTCCTCGAGAAGGCAACAATGGTGAATGTTCAAGGTATAAATTTTCCTTTAATCAAATTGCTTTTGATTATGATAAACATGGTAAATATTCACATAATATATATAAAATAACTTGCACATGTTCCTTTTGTGGTTTGAATAATCATAATGTTTATAAATGTTGGAAGAAGATATCCATGCACATTGAAACTTTCTAAATAAATGAGGCAAAAATTCAAAGGCCCATTGGACAAGGAAAATGATGTTGAAAATAAGATGCAGTTGTTTATTACTCATTTCCATAAGAAAGGTCACCTTGTGGACAAGTGTTGGAATTTGTATCCAATCAGTCATCCACAACATTTGAAGAAGGTGGAAAGAGATAACGACAAGAATGGAAAAGAGGATTCCCTAATTGATGAGGGTCAAGATGATTCACATGATGAAGTGTAGCTAAAAGAAGCGCCATTGAAATGGTTTGCTAACAGATGGTTAGATTTCTTATCCAATTAAGGCCTTGCATGTATTTTGATGTTTCATGAATTTCTTTGCAAACTCAAAGTATGGTGCATGTTGCATGAAGCAAGATGTTGAAAGTAGAGTTATGTTGACACACTTAAATGCAACAAATATGGAAATTTGTACATGATCTCTATTACTTGACTTGAGAGTCAGTTGTTTGAAGAGGCATGTCTTGTTGAATTGTGTTTGGTTGATGGTTTTGTACACCAATATGTAAGAGTACATGGAGATATTCACATGATGTGATTTTTTTTTTCTTTGAAGGAGAAAAATGATATATCAGTGAGCTATGTTTCTTGCATGATGTGTTTTCAGTTTGATGGTTTTGTTTGTGACAAGACATCACAAGATTTTGGGAAGGTCCACTCTTGAGCGAGAGCCTCATGATTACAACATAATCATGAGAATCAAATGGGAGTGCATCCTTATTTTGAAAACAAATAGGATTCTGAGCTACCTAGGACTTGAACCATTATTTTTAAATTTGAAATATCATGGTGTGTTGTTTCAATCCCTGAATCCACAATCCTAACATAAATTGTTTTATTCTTTTTTTGAAGGATTTAGTTGGTTATATTAAAAGTCAGTTGAATTTAAAATTCTTGGCTTAGTGGCATGAAATATTGACCATTATTCTACACTTAAAGACATATCCAATGGTGCAAGAAAAACATCAAACGAAGTTCATTCAAAATTTATGCCTTTAGTAAGTTGACCTATCATGTTGACCACCATGGTACGAGATACTGACATTTTAGCCCCATTACTCATGCATGGCAAGCTAGCTACATGTGGAATTTTAACAATACTCTAAAATGTCTAAAATCACAAACCTCGTTAATGGTTGATAGAGTCAAATCTTACACCTAGTTGGCTATCACGCTATGTTAAATACTTGGCAACTAGGAGGAATAAGAGTTTCATTTTGTGTTATTGTATTTTGTTCCATAGTTGAAAATACAACTAGGAGTGTGAAGTTAGAGAGAAAAATGTATGAAGTTAAGTTTTTATAGCAACCTTACACGCTAAAAGTATTAGCTAACTCTAGAGAGATTACCTCTTTCTTTGTACTCACATATTTTCCATACCAGAAAAGAGAGAGTAGAGCATGTTTATATTTTTAGTGTTGTTTTTCTCCCATAAGGATTTCTAGGGAAAAAGTAGTCTAGAGCATCATTACTTTTTAGGGTTGCTTGTCTCCCATATAAGGATTTCCTAGGAAAATAATTGGGTTTATTTTCTAGAGATATGTATGTGTGTGTTTCATTATGTTCTCTATTTCTTACGTTGTGTTTCATTATGTTTTATATTTCTTACATTTCTTCCCGAGCCTATTTTTCTTTCCAATCAAGGTTTATAAAATAACATGAGAAGCAACATGAGACTTGGAACAATAATTTTCATTACCTATATGGAAGGCAAGAAGGATTATATCCCCTTAAGCTTAAGCTTATGTAGTTTGTCAATTTTTATCATATAGTTTTTGGTAAGGGTAAATGTTTTTTATCTATAGTACAAGTCATGAGTTCCCCAATTTTACCTTATGTAAAGCATGATTCTAGGATTACTACAATTTGTACTTGGTTTTTTATTGTGATGATGCCCTGTCTCAATCACTTGGCCATCTCTCAATGGGTAGTTAAATCTTTATATGTGAAATTATGTAAAAAATGGTATACTACTTTTCATAAAATTGGGTTGAGTTTATCATATATTTCAATGAAAGTTGATTAAATATGTTTTCTTTAAAAGGATCTAACAATTTTGTTAAGGTATGAATTTGCAATTTTGTGTGGCTCTCTATCCACCTTCACTTCCTCATTTCTAGAAAAAATCTACTTGCTCATTCATATACCCACTTTCTATTCAAATGCATGAGTTTTGAACTCTCGGTAACTATGTTTTTCCACGCAGGAAAATTATGTCACATTTTATACTAACTCTAAATATTATTTTGAAGTTTGGATTACTGTTATTATTTTATATAATTTAACATTAGATATAAGTTTAAATTGAAAGCTACTTAGATGAAATATATCTTAGATATGGCATTTGCAAATTATTATCTATTTATTGAACTAAAGGACATAATTATTACACATGTTTAATTTACATTCAAATGCTTCTTTGATTTATCTCCTATAGCTTAATGTAATGCTATATATATAGTTTAAGTTGAAGGCCCGTGAGATAAATATGACTTCTATGTGACATTTGTATTGAATCATCTATTTGTTGTGTTATATGAACATAATTGGTACGCATATCTAATTTATCTTTTATAGATGATCGGAGCATCCCTTTTTAATCTATCCCTTTTGAATTTGGATATGTGGGCAATACACATCCGAATATTTTTCTATCATAAAGCAGTGAGTAAAATTGTATTCCATTTGTGTTAATGTTAAGGTTAAGCACATGGATTAAAGTTTTATATAAGATACATTTCCACGGTGTACATTTATATCTAAAGAGTCCAAAACCTCATTCAAGACCATATGTTTTGTTGATGTAGTTTGATTGGTTATATTGTATTGCTTTTGCAGTTGTTGTTGTGGGCCTCACCATCTAGTGATTTTAGGTAAAAAAATTATTTACTTGGAATTTTGAAGTATCCTAGAATGTTTATTATTTATCACTACTAGCCTTGGTGATTTAGTTGTTTGTTTTGATGCTGCTTGGTTACCCATATTTAATAGTTGTTCATGTTTAATTCATTTTTAAGGCTTTTTATTGGCCTATCAGGATGTATTTTTCTCAAATCCATAATGGCTAAAAGAATGAAATTTATCTATGAAAAAGAGAGGTCATATGGAAAACAAATTGTTTGCAAGTGTTCTTTTGAACCGATAGAACTTGCAACCCCAATATGGATACAATACTAAGTAATACATAGCCTCCTCATCTAACTTAGCCAGGGATTTGCAATACTATATTTGAGTTGGCTAGCTCCATTTCAAGATATTATAATGTTAGATTATTATTTCTATAGATTTTGATTATGGTAGTAAAATGTTACAAAAAATTGGAAACTACAAATAATATTATTCTAGATATGTAAAAATGACATGGTAGAGAAAATCAAACAATATTAAACTTTTCATAAATATTTTAGATATAAATACATTTTCTAATTTTGATTGTAAATTCCAAGGCTTAAAGCAATAATTTTTCTAATAATTTTTTTTAAATTAATAAATAAAAAAGAAGCATTTTCAATCAAAATCACACCCAACATATAATAAAAATAATAAAAAAAATTTAAAAATTCATACACTATGACATTACTATGGCAAAGAGCATAAAAATATACAAGAAAAAAAATCCTTTTATATAATAATGGAGAGCTTCAAATATACAAGAAAAAAAATCTTTCAGCCTTCTTGTATCCCAGAGAAAGAGTTTCTTAAACAATCATATTTTAAACAATTAAAACTTGGAGAGAATCATCTGTTTTTGAATTTCAATTATATAAAAAATTAGTCAAATATTTCAAATCTGTTTTTTGGCTAGTTGTAGATGTTGGTCGCTTTAATTGTTTTCACAATTCAAGCTCCACATAAATTGTCAACCCGAGGAAGTCTGTTTATTCCAAAGACAATCACGCACTGGATATGCTCAATTCCAAAAGCAAAAACAATGTTGTAGTAAAAATTCACACAATTATTAATCATACAAATCTAATTATTCACACTCTGTTTAATCAAAGCTGAAGTTACTTATGTTATAGCAGAAGTAATTCCTATATTGTAGTTTAGAATCCAAATAGAGGGAAATCAATCTGTAGGAAAGGAAACCAATCAACCATAACAGGAACAGGACCTTATTCCTTTAAATAGGAACTTCAGCACCTGCTGCCTGACACTAATCACTCTGTAGAAAAGATAACTCAAGAGAACAGGACCCTATTCCCATGAATAGGAACCTTCAGCACCTGTCTCCTGTTTCTAATCACACTGCAGGAAAAGAAAGGCAATCAATGGGAATAGAACCCTATTCCTTTGTACAGGAATCTTCAGCACCTGCTTCCCAGCATCAATCATACATTCAAGAAAATAACAGAAATAGATTTCTCAACTTCTTAAGAATGAATGTACTAAACACATGCAGCGTTAAAGGAAACAGAATGCTCAATAAATTACAGAACTGTGTAACTAGTGTTTCAGCAAACAGAATCAAAGTAAAGTGCGAATGTCATAAAGAAATCTAACAAACTACAGGAACAGTCAGGTGAATCTTGTGAGGAAGGCGGGCCCTTTCCTTCTCACAAGATTCCCCAGAGAAGGATTAAATTGAAGCGCTCAAAAGGGAATTTTAATCATCTGTCAAAAGAAATGATACATTACAAATGGAGTCTAGCTCTCGTCCTTTCAAACACAATGTTCTCCTGTAGTTTTCGAGCTCCTCTCTAATGATGATGTCTCCTCTTTTTAAAGAGGAGACATCTCTTACAATTACATTGGAGCAAATCTATGTTTATCCCAAATTTGTTCTTCTTTCTTAAAATAGGGCTATTCTGTTCTTCCACAAAAAGGTATTGTTACAACAGATACAAAAAGAGTGTTATCTTCAGAATAATCCATGTAACCACGTCTTCATGTTGTTGCCATTGTTCCAAGAAATACTCTTCCAGAATCGAAAATTACGAATAGTGACGGAATTTGCGTGCCTGCTGGCTGTTTCAGCAACGGAGTCGACTGTTTCAGCAACGAAGTTGACTGTTTCAGCAACAAAGTTTGACCATTTCAGCAATGACCGATTGTTCCAGAACAACACATAATTTATCTGCGATCTTTTAGACTTATGTTAGCAACAATCTACTTCGATTAATGATGAAATATAAGAGTAATATGGAATTATATGTAAACAGATTAAATATATAATAAAGAAGAGGATTTTATATACCTTTGGATAAAGTGAATGAAAATGATGATGGAATCCTTTTTAAACATGGTTATAAAGGTAAGGTGGTGTCAAAATATATATTAAAAATGATACACAGTGAGGTCCTAACATCCCCCCCAGCTGAAAGGGTTGCATGTCCTCAGGCAACTCCTAGTCTGAGTCAGAGTCTGAGTACTGACTCTGTGCATGCAAGTTGCTCAAGCAGTAGCTGGAGAAGGTGGCTTCTGTCGGAGCTCGGAATCCTCGATTGTTCTGCAATTGCTGCCATGCTACAGCTTCATCTCTGTCAGCCAATTGATAGTGACACTGATATTTTTCTGAAGGCATCCATAGAATTGGAAAATGAAAATGGTAACCAATCCAGTTTTCTCCACAATGTCGAATGCATCTGATGTAGTTAGGTACCCTGGACAGTGCAGCTTGAAGATTATCAGGGATGAAAGGGTGATATTCTTGTCTTTCCTTACATGACTGCTGCCAAAACATAGTGTTGGCATTCAATGCAGCAGCCTCCTTTACTCTGATTAGCTGTAGACACTTTAAAAGTGTTGAAGCCTGTAGTTGTTGTATGTACCTGTGCATTCCTGGCTTCTGCAAGAATTGGTGATATTGTGCTACAAACATGGTCGGACTTAAAGTTTCCGGTCTAATCCAAAGGAGCCTATTCTCCTCATTATGCCTACTTGCAATAAACGCAGTTTGCCAGGTGATCTGATTGGCCAGGAATGAAACGAATGCCCTAATTTGTACATCACCTACAATTGGAGTGAGATTGACTCTTCTATTCTCAGGCATGGCCTCGTTATGGAGATAAAGTTCACACAAAAAATGCTGGTCACTTTCAGGGGCCTCAGCAAAAGTCTTAACAAATTGTTCCGCAGTAAGCAATTCATGAGGTCTGCCATCCTTTATTGCCTTCAATTGAAAATAAACCAAACGTTCAGAGAGGAAGAGAGAATAATTCACAGAGGGTTTTCGGGTAGCCATCAACTTTTGCACTAATGAAAACATCAAAACCAACTTTTCGTTTGATTCCTTGACTTCTTTCTTGGAATCCCTGAGCTGTTGCAATGTCTGTTCCCAAATATCCCAGTTGGCATACATGTGATTCTTCCATGCTAACTTATGCTGTTGTAATATTTTATCTTGATCTACAACATATTGTTTCTTCCATTTGTTCATAAGTTCTAATTGGTTCCATGGCAGGGTCTGTGTCCCGGCATTAGAAGTACTGGGTTGGGGCATTGTCTGAGTGGCTGAGCTGACTAACTCAGGGCTAGATATCTGTGGTTGGGGCATTGTCTGAGTGGCTGAGCTGACTAGCACAGGGCGAGATATCTATGGTTTAGTTTCTTTTTCCAGACTTTTTGAGAGCCCTACTGGTTCTTGTGGAGCAGTAGGGCATTCTTCTTTAATTGCAGCTGATGTAGATGCCTCAGATACCTGAATTTTGACTACTTTGTACCCTGCCTGTTGGTAAATGTTACCACACTCATGGCACATGTATTCTCTGCATGGATCCTTATTTTGTGCTGATGTTGTGTGTGCTAGCATGTAGAGATTCAATTCTCTATCAAAGGCTTCTCGTGCCATGATTAATTCATTCTTATAGGCCTCTATTTCTGACTTCAAAAACTCATTTTCCTCTAATAAAGATGCCATAGTGTGTGAACCCTGTGTGCTGGTTGATTCTGCTGGGGTTGCCTGCTGGTCCACAGCTGTAGCTAGTTCTTGTGGAGCAGCTACAGCTGGTTTCCCTGTATTATCATGCTTGGTGTATGATTCTTGTACCACAGTGGCTGGTTCTTGTGTTTCAGCCTCTGGGTAAGTGACTGGTTCTTGTGTGACAGTCACTGTTTGAGCCATAAACGATGTCATGTTATCCCGGGGCACTGGTTCTTGTGTGGCAGTGCCACCGGACGAGACGGGTTGGGGAATTTGAAATGGGGGTGAGGATTGAAGTTTTAATAGGATAGTGGCGGGGTCAGGGGAAATGGGAGTAACTCTTGTTTCAACAGTCATTTTCATTTTCATTTTTGGTAGGAAAGCAGAGAAGTCACTGTCTTTCCTTTTCTTTGTAGGAGAAGATTATTTTCTGGGGGAAGGGCTTTCGGAAGAAGTGAAAATTTGGAATGTGGCCCTTGTTCTTCGTTTTGAGACAGAGACTGTTGGGGTTCGTCTCTTCCTTTTATGAGTAGGTGGGGATGGGGGTGTTGGAGAGTCATCGCTAGGGATAGGAATAGTGGGAAGGGGTGACTCTACTAAGTGGGACGAACTTGGGGATAGGTCAACTGGTTCTGAGGACGGAATTACTGGGGAGTCTGGGATATCATCCAGGTCCCTTTCATAAGAACTCTCAGGAGTTTCTTGGGAACTCCTGGCTTGTTGGGGAATTTCGGCTTGCTGGGGAATTTTGGCTTGCTGGGGAATGAGGAGTGGATTATTCAGAGGGGGGTTTTGCTGAGAAAAACCCCTCTGAATTAATAATTGGCATAAACGGTGATGGGTAAGGGATAACAATGGGAATTTAACCCGTCTGCAATAATGTGACATGTTTTTGATACAACCAAGCAGATAAGAGGGAATATTAACTAATCGACCATGCCTTAAATGATTCATCAAAACGAAGTCGTGTTGATAGACTACCTGGTAACGCCCTTCGCATGTCAAGTAATGCTTGATGAATTCAGCTACTGTTGGCCATGGTCGAGGAAGTGAATGCAGACTTATACCGTGGCCTTTAAGTTCAACCGGTTCTTCTGGAAGAAGAAAATCTTGCTGTGCATTTAAAATAACTTGCTTCCTACTGAACCAGCGAGCCCCTATAACCGGCAAACCTGAAACTTGAGCTATGTCCTCCTCTTTAACTGAAATGTAGACCCCTTGAACCACTGAATAATTCCCCTGAAGATTCTGTGCGAACTCTAAAACTTACTGCTGATCAAATTCTCCTAACCTTTCGAAGTATGTTGTCCATCGTGCTCGTTGAAAGATTTGATAGGCCTCCGGGAACAATTGAAGAAGAGTTATCAAACCAGGCTCGTGTCTGATAGCCGACCCTCCCATAGCTGCTAGCTTGAGTCACATGCAGAGGCGCAGAGAACAGAAACACAAGCTTTGGTCAGGCTAATTGTTGCAACAGAGGTTACGAAGTCTCAATGACGGCGGAAATGGCTATGAAGAATGACGGAGGATTGGATGATGTGAAATGATTATTCAGTTTTTGAAATCCCCCCCCCCTACGTATGGTGCAATGATGGTTAAGTGTGTGGAGATTGTAGTCATTATGAGTGAGATCCTCTCTTTAAAATAATATTTAACTACTTTACATAAAAACCACATACCTTATATTTTTACCTTTGTCTTTAAAATTCGAAGTATAGAGAGCTTCATAATGGCTTGATATTAATGGAAGAATCTGTAGATTTCTCTAAAATGTAGAACAGGAGCATATCAAGATCTGCTCAGTACTGAGTAATTTTCACCCAAAGGATCTGAAGAGTAATGGAGAACTGAAAAGCTTGTATAGCAGAGGAAAGAAATGATGTTTTAATGATGGAAAGATAAATGACAGGTTGCTGAAACTGGTGTTTCACCAATGGAAAAATGAATGACATGTTGTTGAAACTGGTGTTTCAGCAAGGGGAAAATCAAGAAAATGGGATATAATGACTTGGGTTTAAAAAAAGTGGGGGAAATATTTGATAAGGGATAATTTCAGCAGTAAGGAATGGGAAATACTAGCTGAAGGATGATATTTCAGGAATGGTAGAAGTGGGAAAAATGGGAAAAGGGAAATAATGTAGAAATGGGAAAAAGGGATATTGCTAGGAAATGGGTTGAGATGAAGGGAACAAGCTTCTGTGATTGAAGCTTCAGATCTTCTTATGATGAATCTGTCCTCCTTAATAAGCTTTTCCAGAATCTGCAAAATTCAATTGTAATATGCCAACCCTTGACAGGGATTATTAGTTTTAAATCTAATCTAATCTAATACTAAAAAAACACAGTGCAGAAAATTAAATGCTGTGAGGAGCAGAAGACTCCCCTAGAAAAAGATAGTGTGTATCAGTCATGCAAGCAGTCTTGAAATCCTCTTTAGAAACAGGGCGCTGGTACAAGCGAAGCCTATGACCATTGACTAGTAGAGGTGTTTTAGAATCATCAATTGTTAGAAGTCTTACTGTTCCATTATAAAAAACAGCATCTACTTCATATGGTCCAAGCCAACGTGTACGTAGCTTACCCTGGAAATTTTCAAACCGAGAGTCATACAATAAGGCCCAATTACCTTTTTGGAACTGCTTGTGTTTGATAATTTTATCATTCCACTTCATTCTCTGTTGTTGAATCATGGTTGTTTGGTGAATGGCATCTAATCTCTTTTCATCCAATTCAAGAAGCTGCTGCACCCTAGCTGTCTGCACATCAGTCAAATCAAGATTAATAGCTAAAGCTGTTCTTAGAGTTTTGATTTCAAATTCCACAGGAAAAACAACATTTTTACCATAAACCAATTCATAGGGAGAAAAACCTGTGATGTTTCTCCAAGTAGTTCTGTAAGCCCATAGTGCTTCAGGGAGCCTTGGAGACCAATCCTTCCGGTTGTCCTTCACATTTTTAGTTAGAATGTCTTCTAATACTTTATTTGTGCTTTCCACCTGCCCATTGGCCTGGGGGTGGTATGGTGTATTCATTCTATGATGAATATGATATTTCTGAAGGGTAGACTTAAAACCATGAGAATTGAATGGAGGTCCTCCATTTGTAACTAGCTCTCTAGGAATTCCAAATCTAGTGAAGATTTCTTCAAATAAGAAAGCTAGGACAACCTCTTCATTGGCTCTAATAAGTGCTTTGGCCTCCACCCATTTAGTCATATAGTCTGTAGAGACTAATATATAAGTTCTTTGATTGGATGGAGGATTAATGGGTCCTATGAAATCCAAGGCCCATCTTTCAAATGGTTCAGAAACTACCTGGGGGTTTAATGGCATTTGATATCTATGATTGGGTTGACCCATTCTCTGGCAGCTGTCACAAGCCCTCACATATTTCTTTGCATCCTTAAATAATGAGGGCCAATAGTAACCCATCCTCAAAATTTTGTGTGTTGTTCTTTTATCAGCAAAATTCCCTCCACAAGGGCCATCATGACAAGCTTTCAGTATGTCATACACTTCATCTTCCCAAATGCATCTTCGGATTTCCTGATCAAGCCCTGTGTAGAAAAGACACCCACTTATCCAGCTATACCTGGCACTTTGTTGAACAATTCTTCTCTTTTCTCTATATGACAGGTGTGATGGTAATTTTCCTGCAACCAAATAATTGGCAATATCTGCATACCATGGAGAGTGAGCAGAAACTGCAAACAAATACTCATCAGGAAAAGAATCATCTACTGGAATATTATTATCAGTTTTTAACCGTGAAAGGAAATCAGCCACCACATTTTCTTTACCAGGCCGATCTATAATTGTGATATCAAATTCCTGCAGTAATAATAGCCATCTGGTAACTCTAGCATTTGTAACAGATTTTTTCATTAAATACTTAATAGCTGAGTGGTCAGTGTGCACAAAAGTAGAATAACCAGTGATATAGTGTCGAAATTTATTAATGGCATAAATTACTACAAGAAACTCCTTTTCGGTAACTGTATAATTAAGCTCGGCAGGGGTCATATTCTTACTGATAAAGTAGATAGCATAAGGAAGATGATTTTCCTCTTGTCCCAAGACAGCTCCAATTGAAGTGTCTGAAGCATCAGAAGATATATGAAAAGGGAGGGCCCAATCAGGCCCCCTCAAAATAGGAGCAGTAGATAACTGATGCTTGAGTTCTTCAAAAGCTTTCTGACAAGAATTAGTCCACTTAAATTTAACATTTTTCATAAGCAACACAAATAATGGAGAAGAAATCTTAGAGAAATCTTTAATAAATCTTCTGTAGTATCCAGCATGTCCTAGAAAACTTCTCACATCAGTTTGTTTTTTAGGAACAGAAAGATTCTGAATGACTAATATTTTAGATGGATCTACCTGAATACCTTGAGATGAAATAAAATGTCCAAGCACTACTCCTTCACTCATCATCATATGACATTTTTCAGTACTTAGGGAGAGGTGAGCTTGTATACATCTTTTAAGTACCTTCTCAAGATTTTGTAATGCATCTTCAAAATACACACCATAAGGAGTAAAATCATCCATAAATATTTCCATAGAGTCATTCAGCATGTCAGAAAAAATTCCTATAACAGCCCTCTGAAAAGTTGCTGGTGCATTACATAGCCCAAATGGAAGAACTCTATAAGCAAAAGTTCCCCAAGGGCTAGTGAAAGTGGTCTTGTCCTGGTCTTGGGGTGCAATTCTTATCTGATTATACCCACTGAATCCATCTAGAAAAGAAAAGAATTTCTTCCCTGCCAGACTATCCAACACCTGATCAATGAAAGGTAAAGGAAAGTGATCCTTTTGAGTAGCTTTGTTCAAGGCTCTGTAGTCAACACATACTCTCCATTTCCCGTTTTTCTTAGGGACAATAACCAATGGGGAAACCCATTCACTGTCAGATATGGGGTATATAAATCCTACATTAAGCAATTTCTGAAGTTCTTATTTAACAATTTCTCATAAATTAGGATTCATTCGTCTTTGGGGTTGACAGACTGGTCGCCATCCCTCTTTAATGTAAATTCGATGAGTACATAGTTCAGAAGAGATCCCTTTCATATCCGTGTAATCCCATGCAAATGATTCCTTATTTTCATGCAATAACTTCATTAACTGCTGTGTTTCAGCAACTGTTAGATCAGGATTTATGTTTAATGTCTTGCCAGGTTCAATTTCAACTGTTATACTTTTAGATGAGATGGTGGTTAATGTCTGAGATAAGTCTTCAGATTCAATCTTTTCTTGGGTATCTGTTTCAAAAATTGCAGTCAATTGATTGTTTGTTTCAGAAATTACAGAGGAAGGTTCACAAATAAAATTATTAATTATTTCATCCTCTGTATTGTCTTTAAGAGTTAAGGCTTGTCCAATAGTTAGAATGGTCTGAACAACATTATCATCATAATCCATCCACATAGAATCTTCATTATTAATTATGGGTGTAGCATGAGGATAAAGAGTAAGCTGCTTGGTTTTATAACCATTAGAAATTGTCATTGAACCAGATCTGCAACTGATAAAGGCATCAGCTGTGGCCAGCCATGGCCTCCCCAGAATTAAAGGATGTCCCCCCAGCTTTGTTTTAGTCTGTAATACAACAAAATCAGTTGGGTAATTCCAGGATTCAACTGAGATAAGTAGATCTTCAACAACTCCTTCAGGTTTAATTGTAGAACGATCAACCAACTCTAGAATGGTGGGTGTATCTCTGATTGTGTTATTCAGCTGTAACAATTGTGAAGTTTCAAGAGTCATTATGTTTATTGCAGCACCTAAATCTACCAGAACTTGAGGAATCATTGTTTTACCAATTTGAACTGTCACGGTAGGATGGCCGGGGTCACCATATTTCACAGGAGGGGTTTTTCCAGACATTAATGCAGATAAGTCACCCATCACATGTACTGTAAGGGTATCTTTAGTTTTCCTACCAGGTTTCTTAACACAAATATCCCTCATTGTTCTGGCATAAATTGGTACATCTCTTAATGCCTGTAAAAGTGGAATTTTAACATACAAATTTTGCAATTCCCCTAAAAGATTAAAAACAGATGTTTCAGGCATTCTAGTTAAAACCAAACGCTTGGGGAATGGTGGTTCTGTTATTTCAACATTCTTGTTAGAAGGTGGTTGTGCTTTCTTATGTTTCTCAGTTTCCTCTTTATCAGAATCAGAAGAAGTTATATCATCAATGATGGGCTCTACTATTTTCCCGGATCTTAAATGAATATCATTACATTGCATAGTAGGAAATATAGACTGATTCTGAATATCAATGACTTGCACAACTTTATTATTGGGGTTAGGATTTGGTTGCACGGGTAGTTGGGGTCTCATTTGGTTATTTGGTGGAGCATTTGATGGCAGAGGAAGTGGTTGTTGAAATTGAGGAAATTGATTTGGATACAGGGTCTGTTGGCTTCTCCAATTTGAATTCCAAGGGTTAAAAGAAGAAGGCTGCTGTGGAGGCCAACGAGTCCACATTGTAGGATCAACAAAGAGAGGGTTTGATTGTTGCATGGGTGGGAAATTCATTTGATTAAAGGGTGGGTATTGCATTTGATTAAAGGGAGGGTAATTTGTTTGACCAAAAGCAGAATAATTATTCCAACGATTAAATGGCATACTAGAGTTCATACCTTGTCCTTTTGGTTGCCATTGTCTTCTTTGAGTTAGCAAGTAAACTGCTTCAGCTTCTTCTTCCATTGGCTGCAATGATGCCTTTATTCCTGGTAGAGATGGACATTGTTTTGTTTCATGATCTTTCTCACAAAGGGTGCAGATTGGTATTTTTTCCAGTGGGCACTCCCTTAGTGGATGTTTGTCTCTGCACTTTGGGCAAAAGACAGCCAGAGTTGCTTCTGCTTCAGCCTGCTTCTTCTTAGCCTGCAAAGTGTCAATTTGTGAAGCAAAAGAACTTAACATCTCAGTTTTAAATTCTTCAAGTAAATGACCTATTTCAGCTCTTGTTGCTCCCCCACTGGCTGATTTCTGCACTCTTGAATATGTGGGATCTCTATTACTTACTCTGTTCCTTGCAGCTCCCCTTGAGCACCTCTTACAAAGTTCAACAATCTCGTCGTATGATTCTTTAGATATATCTCCCTTTCCAAGCATATTTAACATGTCTAAACAATCATCCCTTAAACCTATAAGTAATATTGTTTTGCGAATTTCCTTACTTATATTCGGATGATCAGATCTCTGTATATTTTACTGCAGCCTTTCTACATAGTCCTCCAGATTCTTGTCCGGCTTTTGTGCCATATTGAATAGTTCATCCTTCTTTTCTCTCGTCCGGCAGTAGTCTTGATATTTAAGCAGAAATTTATGTTTCATTTGTTCCCATGTTGTGATTACCTGACTCCCAAGGCTCATGAACCATCTTAAAGCATTTCCTTTTAATGTTGCTGGAAACAGTTTCAACTTTTGAGCATTAGTAACATAATCATAACTTCTGCATAATATATCAAATTCAAAAAGAAATTCATCCGGATCTTCAGAGGATAGACCATGGAAATTAGGTAAAGCTGACAATGGAATATTTTTCATAGGAGTTGTTCCTCTAGGGAGATCACTGATAGGAAATCCCAAGGTAGAAAGAGAATTTTCATCCTTTCCTTCTCCTTCAGGCTCCACACGTCCTCCACCAAAGAATTCTTCATTGTTTCCTTCCATTGTCTGTTCTCCTACTGCACTTGCTCGATCGTCAAAATCTTCTACTGGCTCTTCAATGTTTTCCACTGGTCGTCCAACACTTTCTATTATTTCCTCAATGTGCTCTGCTGATTTGCTAGCACTTTCTTCTGACTCTCCAGCACTGACTGTTGGTTCTTTAATCACCCGCTCCTCTATGTTTTCAGGGCCCACAACTTCCTCTGTTTTGTAATATGATTGAGGGGAGTGCTGAAGTTTTGGTCTTCGAGAACTTAATCTCTGTGATGATTCAGCCTTTGACACAATCTCGTCAATAAAAGTATTTCTTCCCCACTTTCCTTTGCCCTTGCCACCTGTGGGGTTAGTTTTCTTCTGTTTTTCGCGTCCTCTCATACAATCTGCACATCTAGAAAGAAAATATTAATGCTTTTGAAATCTATAATTGCCTTCCCCGGCAACGGCGCCAAAATGTTGGTCGCTTTAATTGTTTTCACAATTCAAGCTCCACATAAATTGTCAACCCGAGGAAGTCTGTTTATTCCAAAGACAATCACGCACTGGATATGCTCAATTCCAAAAGCAAAAACAATGTTGTAGTAAAAATTCACACAATTATTAATCATACAAATCTAATTATTCACACTCTGTTTAATCAAAGCTAAAGTTACTTATGTTATAGCAGAAGTAATTCCTATATTGCAGTTTAGAATCCAAATAGAGGGAAATCAATCTGTAGGAAAGGAAACCAATCAACCATAACAGGAACAGGACCTTATTCCTTTAAATAGGAACTTCAGCACCTGTTGCTTGACACTAATCATTCTGTAGAAAAGATAACTCAAGAGAACAGGACCCTATTCCCATGAACAGGAACCTTCAGCACCTGTCTCCTGTTTCTAATCACACTGCAGGAAAAGAAAGGCAATCAATGGGAACAGGACCCTATTCCTTTGTACAGGAATCTTCAACACCTGCTTCCCAGCATCAATCATACATTCAAGCAAATAACAAAAATATATTTCTCAACTTCTTAAGAATGAATGTACTAAACACATGCAGCGTTAAAGGAAACAGAATGCTCAATAAATTACAGAACTGTGTAACTAGTGTTTTAGCAAACAGAATCAAAGTAAAGTGCGAATGTCATAAATAAATCTAACAAACTACAGGAACATTCGGGTGAATCTTGTGAGGAAGGCGGGGCCTTTCCTTCTCACAAGATTCCCCAGAGAAGGATTAAATTGAAGCGCTCAAAAGGGAATTTTATTCATCTGTCAAAAGAAATGATACATTACAAATGGAGTCTAGCTCTCGTCCTTTCAAACACAATGATCTCCTGTAGTTTTCGAGCTCCTCTCTAATGATAATGTCTCCTCTTTTTAAAGAGGAGACATCTCTTACAATTACATTGGAGCAAATCTATGTTTATCCCAAATCTGTTCTTCTTTCTTAAAATAGGGCTATTATGTTCTTCCATAAAAAGGTATTGTTACAACAGATACAAAAAGAGTGCTATCTTCAGAATAATCCGTGTAACCACGTCTTCATGTTGTTGCCATTGTTCCAAGAAATACTCTTCCAGAATCGCAAATTACGAATAGTGACGGAATTTGCGTGTCTGCTGGCTGTTTCAGCAACGGAGTCGACTTTTTCAGCAACAGAGTCGACTGTTTCAGCAAAAAAGTTTGACTGTTTCAGCAACGGCCGATTTTTCCAGCACAGCACATAATTTATCTGCGATCTTTTAGACTTATGTTAGCAACAATCTACTTCAATTAATGATGAAATATAAGAGTAATATGGAATTATATGTAAACAGATTAAATATATAATAAAGAAGAGGATTTTATATACCTTTGGATAAAGTGAATGAAAATGATGATGGAATCCTTTTTAAACATGGTTATAAAGGTAAGGTGGTGTCAAAATATATAGTAAAAATGATACATAGTGAGGTCCTAATAGCAGAGTGTAGGTGCAGTTCTAGCTAGAGAGAGACTCCAAGAAGGGGTTTCAAGAAAGAGCAGGTTTCCAACATTCCAGTCAAGAAGGGATGCAAATATTTCCAACAAAAGAGGCAAGAACAAGTTCCCTAGTGGTAGTGCTATGCAACCCAGTTAATCAGAGCATGTTGTAGGGAAGAGTGCGAGTAGCTGGTAGTCTCCAAAGAGAGTTTCTAGAGGTAGAACGAGTTTCCAAAATGCAGTACTACACATTTTATTAGGTAGGACTACATCTAGCATGGAGAAAAACATCTGATTTGGAATTTCAATTATATAAAAAAATAGTCAAATATTTCAAATCTGTTTTTTGGCTAGTTGCAGAGTGTAGGTGCAGTTCTAGCTAGAGAGAGACTCCAAGAAAGGGTTTCAAGACAGAGGATGTTTCCAACATTCCAGTCAAGAAGGGAGGAAAATATTTTCAACAAAAGAGGCAAGAACAAGTTCCCTAGTGGTAGTGCTATGCAACCCAGTTAGTCAGTGCATGTTGCAGGCAAGAGTGTGAGTAACTTGCAAGTCGAACATGTTAACTTGTGCTCTATATAGAAGATAGATGAACCCAGTTTACATTATTGGAATAAGAATTTTTCTTGAACCTGATAAAATGTGACCATGACCCTCTTGTCCTTTCTCCAATTAGGAAAACCTAGCTCGGTGGACACCTGCAGGAAGAAAAAAAAAATAGAGGTGGTCATCGTGCAAGACAAGGGTATGGAATAAAAAATGCAAAAAAGAGGTAGGTTAGCACAACATAGTGGTTTGAAATGTTTACCTGAAAGGAATTAGGGATGGTAGCCAGAAACCTCAAGACTGGAAAGGCATAGAGCATAGCCTAGACACTAGAAATTGACGACAGAATGGCAAGCCCGACGCAAACTGGGAGGAGAAGGTTATTTACTGAAACCAACTCTCACATTACCATCGTCGGATGTCACTTCAAACAAATGAATGCTTGGGATGAGGGAAGATGTATGGATAAGGGAAAAAAGGGAGTACATGGTACCATTTCACATCAAAACTTACCTTGAAGACTCTGTAGCTTGGCTAGGCATAGTTAAATTTAATATGGTACTCAATTAAAAATTTTACAATGGATCAAAACTATAATCCATGAAGGTATTTTACCTTCCATAGAAAGAAAACACATGTGCAGTGAAGTTTAATATTAACAGTGTGTATGTATTTGGTTTTACATGTTCCAAGGGGTTTTATGAACCTCATTTTTATAAGAATCTAAACAAAATTAAATTCTCAATTCTTAATCAATGTTTTTTATTCTCAATTCTGAATTTCTAACGTTAATAGAAAAGATAAAACTCAGAACTGTGACGTTGTAATGTCTAGCGTTTAAATTTTAAAATTTTACTACAAAACAGTGACAAATTCAATGTAATTCGGCATTCGGCATTCGACATTTTTCGAAAGAGGTGAGAATTTTGGTGACATACCTGAGAAGTTCTACTGGATGCAGAGTAACGCGACGAGCGGGGATAGCAGGAGCACCACGGCGGCCGGGAGCAGCAACAACGCATACAGAGCGAAAAAAAACGCGCGTACAATGAAAACTATAAACCATCAACCTTCGCGGGCGATTTATTTATAGAAAATAGTTCGGCCGAACTATTTTAAAAATAAAATTTCGGCCGAACTCATAGTTCGGCCGAACTTTTGATGTCGGTTTTCCAATTCCCGGCAAAAATTATGTTTTCCCGCGCCATCAATGTGCCATCAATCTAAACGGAATCACGAGTTCGGCAGAACTTTATAAAAAATTTCAGCCGAACTTTGTAATAGTTCGGCCGAACTTTGTAAAATGTTTGGCCGAACTATTGTTGAAAAAAAATTTCAGCCCCCGATTCTCACAAAAGTGTAACCGAGCTTCACGTTTCTACCCAAGTATAAAAAACATATTTAAACATAGGGGTCTCATACTTATCTCAGAATTTCTAAGAAGCATTAATACTCCCTTACATCATAAGCTAGAATACAATATATTTGACGAAAGATACATGGTGTATTCATTTACAGGTAAAAACATGGAGAGAGCCATACATCATCACTGATAAATTAGATTCTTATAACCAGCATAATAACAACAGAAATACAATAGATACTACAAAAATAGAATCCATGTAATAATAAATACAATTATATATCAATTACCAAAGGAATTAGCTTCTCATTAATGAGTGTAAAAACTAACCAGAGATGGGACTTCCACGTTCCACCTGACCATAGATTGGGTGAGACAAATCTATCTTCAGCCAATCAACCTCGTGACATATTCCAAGCATGAATGTGATACTCAAACCAAAAAACCAACTAGGGTATCCCGAGGCTAAACCACCTCACCATCATAAAAAATAAACCAAGCTTTATCGTGATCTACACCAAATCACTAGGAAAACATAAGCATGGATGTCATTGGATTCTCTGTGCCTAAACTGTGAGGAATTTTCATGTCTCCTAGTCTCTCACGCTTTACCGCAACCCACAATTGGAATTAGGGGTCACTAGGCCCTAAAATGAGACATAATATCTTGGCTTTACTGCAATCTAAAAGATGTGATTCCTAGGCCTGAATGGAGAGAAAACCACCTCTAGGCTTATTGTATATCCCGCCATTCACTGATCGAGGATTACTAAGTCTACCGAGGCAACACACTATCCGTTTTTACCATAACCCACAGTCTGGTTATGGGGTTACTAGGCCATGTGTTATATAAATTTGGAGATCCAACCACTCGTCTTCGAATCCATCTGGTATTCCAGCTAAACCAAAACATGAAAACTCCACAACACCATGGTTATCTAGAAATGGCAAGGCTAGGATGAAAACACTGCCAAACCCGGTAAAATCCATGCCAAGATAGCAAGAAACTACATACAATACCATGCATGCCAAATCTAGAAAGGAAAATACACATGAAAATCGATACCTGCCAAGAATCATGTTGTAGCTTCTTGATTCTTTCTCCTCCTTGCTTTCTTCCTCATTTTTCCTGCTTTCTTTTCTTTCTTGCTTCAAATCCAAAATGCTCCAAAAAATCTAAGTGTCCATGAGTGAGTGAGAGAGAGAATAATGAGAGAGATCCAAAAAATTCACTGAAAAAAAGATTGAACCAAAAAAATCTTGCCAACTGATCCTTAGAAGATTTTGTATAGAATAGGCCTCTATTTTCTTCCTTTTCCATTATTTTCATTCATTTTCCTCCTCACATGAAAACTATGACCTTTCACCTTCTTTTTATCCTATTTTCCATTATTGTCATAAATAAATGCTGAATAATGCCTCATGTCTTTCCAAATACTTTTCTTTTTCCTTTTCCAAATTACTTTTCCATAATAAACCAAAGAGAACACCCACTAGGATGCTTTTACCAACATTTAGCTGTGAATAAGTGTGCCATCAACCGTGGTTATTATTTTTAACTTTTATTACATGAAATGTGTAGCAAGGTTGTTACAGAACTCTCCCCCTTGGGGGAGACCGTCCTCGGTGTTCAACCACACATATACCTCAGCAAAACTGCTGAAAGGAAAACATACTTCCCATGGAGATTTATAACATAGCTCATTACATTATTTACAATTAATAACCTACTCAAAAGGAAAAATAATCATGAAAATCATGTCGTGTACTAGAGATTTATAACACAACTCATTACACTATATAGAATAATATACATATATACAATTTTTCTCAACCACCAAATATAAGCATAAAATTTTTGCATCTGTAAGAGGGAATGCAGAGTTTCACACCTCCACCCTAAAAGTAATACCAAGATTCACCACCTTTCTATGAAGTCTAGAATCCACTATCAAAGTCAAATTTGCATCCAATAACCACCACTACAATCTTCTGCTACTGTACTCTCAGTGAATAGTTACCGACTCATTGTTCCAGAGCACACTCCCAATCTTCATATGATTCCATATGGAAATGATAATGACCAAAAAAAATCCACACCATCCTTCCCTTCTCTGCAATGTAGCCACTCGGTAAATTCGGTAATCCTCTTCCGTGCAGTCACTCACTTTCTAAATTCTCTGGCATCCCCTATCTACGCGATCCATCCCTTGGGAAGGCTTCCCTGCATCGAAAGATACAAAATCCAAGGCATACACATGCCTCAAAACCATCATACTGGTCAAAGCATGCTCATGGAAACCAATGTACATGATTTGATACCTTCTCCTTGAAAGTATTTAAGGAGAAGAGTTAGGGGAATTATACCCCACGTGTGATCGAGGAATCTCTATTAATATAAATCAACCATGTATCATCGTATTTTCAGAACTTACTGAGATTCCAAGTGAATATTGGAGGATATTCATGGCCAACACAACTTCTACAATTGAATTCCCAATTGAGGAAATTAGAGGTGATGCACCCATGAAACCTATTTCTCTAACAACATTACCTAATTTCCATGGCCTCTCTTCCTAGGATCCAAATACATTCCTCTTCTAGTTATATGGTGTCTGTCGAGGGCATGATTATGTTTCAGATGCTCAAAAACTAAAGATATTCCTTGCTAATCTAAAGGGGATAATGTTGTTGTGGTTTATGGGTCTAGAAGGAAATTATATCATGATGTGGGAGAATATGAAGCAAACCTTCCTTGAGAAATACCATGACTACTGCAAGTCTCGGGACATTAAATAAGAGATCTTCAAGATAATGCAGAACAAGGATGAGAATATGCAGGATTTTGTGGAACATTTTAAATATAGCTTGCAAATATCGGGTCATAGTAATCTCGATAAAGGTATTTTAAAGATAAACATGCTTCGTGCATTGAGAGAAGAATCTCTCGAAATTTTGAATGCGGTAGGAAATGGGGATATATCAAAGGAATATTTTGATACAATCTATGAATTGTGTGTCAAATTTTCATGAGGATATGCAAGGCACAAGTAAGGAACATTAGAATCTTATAATAGAACTCTCAAATCATTCAACAGTGGGATCACAAAATAAAAAATTGGGAACCTAATCGACAGTTTGAGGACTGACATATTAATCACATTGTCTTCAGATTTAGATTTTTCGCAAGAAAAACAGAAATAGATCGAAGCCAAGAAATCAATGGCCATATTCCACTCACAATGTAGGAAGAAGAACCTACTAAAGGAGTGTCCACTTAATTTCATCGAAACTTGTGCAATATGTGAGAAAAATCACTCCATAAGCACGTTGCAATGACTTCTTGAGTTGAATGTAGTTTTTCAGGGGGAAAATGAAGAGATAGACCAAATCTATTTTATAAGACCAAAGAATCCATGGTTTCCACAACCTCATAATATGAATCAAGGTATGAATAAAGACCCTTCTCAATATTTTAATCATTTGAATTATGGGTCTCAGCTTGCAACATTTCCCTCTCCATCATGGCTGCAGTATTACAAGTATTCTACAACATGAAAGTCATGGTCACCTAAACCTATACCAGTCCCTTCCTGTTCTTAGAACTGGTGTGGACACCCTCTTCCTACAATCAACTTTCTTAGCCTATGACATCACAACATCTAAAACTCCTACCAAAATCCTCTACTAGTACTCGTCCTCTTCATCTTCAACTGCCTAGTCAAACCAACATGAATCTAAATAATAGGAGAGTCCAACAGGTTGATACACTCAACCTTCTTGCATATGGTATTGCCACTTTGGAATGAAATGAGTTAAATATTCGATCCATGCGAGGGGTGAATATACAAATACTTCATAAATAATAATTGAACAAGCTAAGGGCGAAGTCTTGACCTCAAAACCATAACTTGTACACCCATCTATAGAAGTTGGGGGTAATCCAACACAACTTTTTGTGGAACAGTAGCCCCCCACCAAAACAATTGTTACTGGAGGGGGTCATATAGGCCCACCTTATCCTGAGAGGTTTTCCTTGAGTAAACACATCCCACAACCTGAATTTGATCTCTTAGGAGAATTAAACAATCTATTTGTTAAAATCCCATTTCTCCAAGCTATGAAAGACGTGTTGAGTTATGCCAAAACAATTAGGGAATTGTGCTTAAAGAAACCCGTGAGGAAGCCTAAATATCCACTTACTATTCATTTCATGGGGAAATTGTGATATATGATGTTGGGAACAATTACACTCATTAAATACGGTAACCGAGTGAGCTCGATCCTCATAGTTCAAATCAATGGTGTTGATATTCCAAAAGTTCTGGTAGACCTTGCGGTTGTATTTAATGGTATAACTTGAGAAATTGTACTTACCCTGGTCTCACTCAACCTTAAACCAACCCCAACGGTTTTAGAACTTGCCGATAAATCTACTGTGATACCTGTAGGGAAATTAGAAGATGTAATCATTTCTGTGGATTCTTGAGCATACTTGGTCGATCTCTTAGTACTGCACACCCAATCACTAGTACGGGGCCATCCCCTGATGTTAGGAATACCATGGATCGCTACGATCGATTCCTACATTGGGTGTCGATCCGAGAAGATGGTAATATCAAATGGGGAAATTATGAAGAATCTTGTTCTTTACCCTCCTGTGGAAGTAAGCTCATCGATCAAACCTAGGTTTACCCTAGCATAAAATCCTTCCCATTGTGATGAATATGAATCTGAAAATGAAAATGTTAGACCAATTCTCACTACTAGGAAAGCTCTTTGTTTCGATGGAGAAACGAAAGGCGATGCTATTAACACATTTATTAGTGATCCCAACTCCTTTTCTTGCCCGACCCAGCGACTATTAGAATCCGTTATGAGTTGTACTACCTAGGAATATATTCAATGGGAAACTAAAACTGAAAATGTTCCTGTCACGTTAGTTCATAGTAGTATTTAAGAAGAGATTGATCCTGGGAAAACCTTGAATATCAATCCCAAACTATCGCCCTATCAAACTGAATAATTATTAAAAATTCTTATGAATGAGAAGGAGGTATTTGCTTTGAAATATGCAGATATGAACAGAATTCATCCCGACTTATGTACCTATCACATATATATAAGAGAGGAATGTTGATATGTTCCCCAACCACAAAGAATAATGAACCTTTCTTTGAAAAACATTGTTAAGGAAGAACTGGAGAAGCTATTGGATGTTGGATTTATTTATCTAATCTCTAACAGCCAATGGGTATCCCCATTGGTAATAGCCCCGAATAAAAATTCCAAGTGGAGGATGTGTGTCAAATATATGGAACTAAATAAAGCTACCTATAAATATCACTTTCCCTTATCCTTCATCGACTAGGTTCTCGACACACTATGCAGAAAGAAATTATTTTATTTTTTGGACGGGTTCAGTGGATACAATCAGATTTAGATATCTCTTGAGGATTATGAAAAGACCAATTTTACTTTCCCTTGGGGAAATTTTTCATACAGGGTCCTCCCATTTTGACTTTGTAATGCAACTGCTACTTTCCAACAGGAAATACTCAGAATCTTCTCTTATTTGATTAATGACAATGTTGAAATTTACATGAATAATTTTACTCCTTATGGTGATTTGTTTGAATATGATTTGGAAATCTTAGAAAAGGTATTTAAGCGATGTAAATAGACTTTTTTTTCTCTTATAACTGTGAAATTTCATGTGATGATGGAAGAAGGGATCGTCCAGGGGTATTTAATTTCAGCTGGAGGAGTATAGGTTGATCCCACTAAGGTCGAGGTAATCCTAAATTTTCCCACTCTAAAAACACAGACAATGGTAGGAAGCGTTATTGGTTATGTTGGGTATTATCGATGCTTCATAGAATTTTTTTCTAACATATAATTCCCAGTTTTCCAACTACTATCTAAAGATGCATAATTTGTGTGATGCTTGTGAATCAAATTTTTAAGGGATCAAGAAATTAGTCTGTGAGGCTCCAATATTGTGTGGCCCCGATTGGAAAATTTCGTTCAATATATTTACGAACGCTTCCCATATATAATTTGGAGCAGTATTGGGACAACATGAAGATAATAAGTCATATGCAATGTACTATGTCCGCATGAATTTAACTCTTGCTGAGCTTAATTATACGGTAACTGAGAAGGATTTTTTGGTTGTAATTTATGTTGTTAACAAATTCCAGCATTATATTACAGGGTACACCACCTTTGTGCATACAGATCATTCATCCACTAGGTATCTAATAAATAAAAATATAACTTTTGGATGAATCAAAATATGGTTATTGTTGTTCCAAGAATTTGATATCACTATTATGGAAAAACTAGGGAAAGATAATGTTGTAGAAAATGTACTGTGTAGGCTGAATATTAACAATGAATATACGCCTGTAGAAGATATTTTCATGATGAACATATTTTTTCAATTTCTACTCAAATCCCTTAGTATGAAAATGTTCCTAACTATCTTGTTGTAGGTAAGGTACCTCATAATTTGACATAGGGAACAATGGAAAATTATTTAGCAGAGCACCCGTTATACATCGATAGAAGGGTACCTCTTATAAAATGGAGTAGATTAGCAAATACGACACTGTGTAGGTGAGGACGAGATCTATGATGTCTTGAAGGCTACCCACGATGAACCTTGTGGGGGACACTTTGCTGATAAATGGACTGGCCACAAGGTGCTGCATATGGGATACTATTGACCCTCTATATTCCGAGATGCTAGAAAAAATGTTCCACGTTGTGACAACTATCACAAAATGGGCTAGCTTGTTCGATCAATTGAAATTTCAATGTAGACTCTTCTAGTCCTTGAGCCCTTTAAGAAACATGCCATTCATTTTGTCGGGTCATTTAATCCTCCCTCTCATGAGAATTTCCATATCCTTTTCTGTATAGAGTATGTGACGAAATGGGTGGAAGCCAAGGTTGCTTGAAAAGCCACTGAACAAACTATCTCATACTTCCTATTTGAAGAAATATTTGCTCAATTGTAATACCCTAGTTTTACGTTTTTCAAGTTATACATTTCAACTTCAGTCCAAAGGGGAGCGGACCCCAATGGATAATTATTCTGTGGATGTAATTAATTATTTAATTATGAAAAATAAATAAAATATTTCTTTGCATATTGACCAAATGAGAATTTTGAGATCACTTGCCAAATCCATGAGGTATGGAAAGAGGCTAAGACTTTCCCCAAAAATCTTTCAAAAATCCTTGAAAGAATTTATTTCTAATTTAGATTTTTGAGGAAAAATATAGATTTCCCCAATGAGGGGGAGAGTAGTTAGGAAGAGGTAGAAAGCTGGAAAAGCAGAAAGAAGCTTTAAAATTCCCTAAATAAGGGAAGCCTAGGAAAACAGGAATAAAAGCATCCTGTAATTCCGGACGTAGAATTAGAAAGAGGCTTAGGGGAGCATAAGCTTAAATAAGCTACTCCAGAAAAAATTGGGGTTGGTCTGTTCTAGGAGATGATCTCAGCTCGGGGGTGAGTTCTGGAGGACAAAAGAACTCTAAGGTTGGGAGGTTGGTCAATTACAGAAGTGGTATGTTCATAAGTTTCATGAATGATTAAAGTACCTGTTATTGTGCAATATGGCTAATGGTTATAGATGTTATGTTATATTAAAATTTTGATGTTTTTATTCCCTACATTTAACAGAATTTTATAGAAGAAATTAATCCTCTCAACTCTGTATAGTTGTAAGAATAAAATCTGTGGGGAGAATCCATCAGAGTCTCTAAACCAATGTTGGTTTAAATCTAAGGATACATCTTCCCCCAAAGAGGATTTAGTTGTCTAACTTTAATCTTCTTCTGGACTGATAAAATCACTGTTGCATATATGAAATGAAAGAAGGATACGCTTACTTGTAACAGATATAATTGAAACAGGACATCCTTTAAACCTGTTTCATGTAGGTAATGATATAATTTAATAATGTTATGTGTTATCGACATAAAATTATACAGGTGAAAGTATAATTGACCACAGTATACATGAATTACTTAAATAGGAATGATAATGTAAATAAAGGTTACAGTTGATATGAGCATGCCATGAAAGCAGACTGTGCAGTATTAAAATAGTTAAAGTTCCTTTAGAAATCTGCATGTAAATATATGTATTTAATCAAAGTCTGGAAATTAAAGTTAATTGTTAATAGATATATTTTATATCTGCACTGTGGACAGAAGACTGGAAGTAAGATAATTAACAAATGCTCCATTATGGCTAATATGAATAGGCATATTAAGTACTTGGAAGTTTAGAAAGTAAATTCCATTCAGATACTGTCAGTTATTAGACTAAAACCCTATGATATAGGACAGAAAAATAAAATGAAACTTTAACAGGTGAAATTTATATATGTACAATGTATAAAAAAAAAATTTGGAAGTTCTAAAATAGATACTCATGCTATCCTAGTCTATGCTGAACATTAACTTATGGAAAAATAATATGAAAGATTTTGCTAGAAAATATAAGGGAAAAACCTTAAGTACACCTATGTACTTATGTGATAATAACCCTTTCCAGAATTTCAATAAAGTATGCATATGCCTGAACAGATGTGAGGACCCACATTAAGTGCGCATAGGATTTTATCCCTATAGATGTATTTTAAATACTTGTGTTGAATTTTGGACAGTGCATGAACAATGTATAGATTAAATAGGAAGGGAAAAACATGAGTCAAAAGTAGCTTATGTAAATTGAAAGTAGTCTCTGATACATGTACAGGTGAAAGATAAATTACTTGTTGTAAATAAAAATTGTTACAAGCTGCCAAGATATTAACATAAGATTAATAGTATATAAGGGAAAAAAGAAGAAGATTTAATTCTATTAGCCTATGAAATTAAGTACTCAGCTCTTGGGAAGAAGTATTGATAATCGAAGAGAAGGAACTGTGAAATCATATAAAATAACATCTAGCATATGCAGAAAACATGTGTAGACAATGAACCCATTTCTGAAATTACAGTGAGGTACATAACCATGGTTCAACTTCTTATAAAAATAGCCATTATAGATGAATACTCCTGGTACATAAACTAGTGAGAAACTCTTCCGCATTATAAATCAAATCTGAACAGGATTTGGATGTCAAAACAAATAACAATATGAAATAAAAGATATGTTTAATGCAGTAATAAAGGCCACAAGTCCTCGTAAAAACGAGCACATCAGTCATAAAACCAATGCTATGGTAAACTCGCTAATTTCAATTAATGCAGAGGCGAGATCTAAATATGAGGAGTAAACGTTGAAACCCTCATGAGACTTCCAAGGAAGTCCGAGTGAAGGGGGTCCTGATATTCCAGAAAAAATAATAAATCAGACCACCTACCTGAACAATTCGAATAGTCGTATAAATGAGTTCTTGAACAAAGGCAAAATGTGATGATACCTGTGCAAGTCAATATGACAAAATTTTCAACTGTGTGTTACAAAAAAAAATTTACAAGGACAACGAATTGATATACTTGTAAGGAATTAGGGATAGTTATTTCAGTGGTACTGATACCAACGCTAAATAGATAGGAGTCCTGGTCAAATAAAATGACATGAATAGATGTAAAAGTGCTATGGATCGTGATTATGAGAAAAACGTATTCATAAAAATTCAAACCCGAGAGTAATTACCTCTGAGAATGGCTGTGCGTAGAATTCCTTCATGACGCTGAATTGAAAAACCTAACCTATCCATTACGATGGGAAGGTCAATTTAGGAAGAATCGAAATACTTCCCTTAACCACGTCAACGAGGAACAAGTTAACGAGTATATCAATGGACAAAACGAACGATTCAAATAAATTCCACGAAGTATCCACAAGAGGTTCGAAATGAACTCTGCAATGATACATATGCGTCCGAATGTAAATTTTAATAACGCCATTACCCTATCAGGGTATGTGAACCAACAACATAAAACCAACTTGCATCCAGAACAAAGAAACTGTATATAAAAATTGAAGAAAAGCTAGAGCTCGGCCTTCCAAGACTATACACGCTTTATAACGATGGAATACATATCAGAGGTAAGTATTACCGAGAGAGAGAGACGCAGTGAACGTCTGCATTGTGGAAGAACTCGTAGAAGTTTGCATGGTCGACGTAGGAACAAACCAGGAATATAGAACCAGAGCTAAACACTGCTCTTCAGAGAATCAAATGAATACTTCGCATGAGAAAGTGAACCTTAAGTATCATGAGTCGGGACGAAACCCTCAAGCATCTCGACCCTACAGGTGGCACGCATAGGAACGCTATCCAACGTATCGATGACTCATGGCTGGGAGTTCAGGAAACGTCAAGTGGAGGCAGATGAGAATTAATAACAGAGATTTATGACCATAAATGAGAAAGATGCAAACGTGTACTAAAGGATTTTGAAAGAACAACAATAACATATAACTGTAAGAATTGTGGGCGGGAACCCTAACAAAGACGTCAAATCATACAATACCAAGACACTACGAATCACTGTAGTCAGTTCACGAAGGCCAAAGCGATCCATATGCGATCTTCTCACACGTTGAAAGGAAGTTAAGGGGTATAAATTTTTATAGTTCATTATTAAACCAAAACTTAATATATGTATGGTGTTATAAGACAAAGAGATAACATTAGAAAGCCATGAGGACCATTACAAATTATAAGTATGATGGTTATAAGGGCAAAACGAAATAATACCATATGGTTCTATACAATACTCACGTTATAAATATGCGATATAGGTTGCCTCTTAATAATAATGATAAGGTGGAAGATCTATATTGGAAAAAAATAATAACGATATGATTATATGGAGTATTAGAAGAGATCATTATATTCATTAAGATTGAGAAGTTTACTAAAAAATTTCGAAGGAGGAAGTTAATAATAAAATTACCATTTGGTAAAAGTAATTTATACATATATATATGATTTTTTTTTTGTGAATTGGGAGACATTACAAATGGTATCAGAGCTCATGTTAGCAAAACTGGGCTGTTGTTGTGCTCACTGTATAAATTATTTCTTGTTGAAAAAAGAAATTTTTTGTTACTGATGTTGTTTTGTTTAGTGTACAGTGGTACTGGAACTCAAAATTCAATGGCTGAAGGAGATGAAATTTATGTTGATCTACATGATGAAGATAAAATGCCAAATCCCAACGCTCCTTTGATGGCTATGTTGCACGGGTTGCAATGGGAGATAGCTAAGTTAAGAAGCCAGAATGACAGGCTATCATTAGCCACTGAGGAGCAGGAAAGCTCATAAGAGAACTGACTTCGCGGAACAGCCAAGAGAGTGAAGGTTCCGGAAAGAGGAAGAAAGGCAAGTTCTCTGATGATTCTGAGGAAGATGACACTACTAGACACCAGTCTAAACAGAGCAAGGAATTACAGGGGGAATTCCGGAAAATTAAGCCTCCCTCCTATGATGGGGAGAAGGAGGAAGATGCTGAGGCATGGTTGTTGAATATGATTACGTATTTCCAGGTCTATGAATGCGAGAGAAATATGAAGGCCAGGTTAGCTGTCTACCAGTTGCAGGGTAAGGCTACCTTGTGGTGGGAGGAGACAAAAATGGTCCATGCCATTGATGAAAAAACAGTGACTAGGGAAGATTTCCAAGTCAAGTTTAAAAACCTCTATTTGAACGAACGTTGTTATGATGATAAAGCAAAGGAGTTCCATGAACTCAGATTGGGACAGCTCACCATAGATGAGTTTGTCATCAACTTTACAAATCTGTTAAGGTATGTTCCTTATATTCGTGAAGAGAAGGCAAAGGTACAAAGGTTTTTGAACAGTTTTCCTATGGTGTACAAGGAGAAAATAGAGTTTGATAACCCAAAAATTATGGATGAAGTGGTGAGGAAAGCTAGATTATGTTACCAGCAGTTTAAAGGAAAGGGTGAGCATGGGAAAAGCTGGGTAAACAAGGGTGAATTCAAAGGAAAGAAACATAAACCAGCTTACTTGAAGAATTTTGGTAGGGATCATCAGCAAAATAAATTTAACAAACCAAAGGAAATTCAAATTTCTCAGTCCCAAGTTGGTTCAAAACAAATAGATGGAGATAATAAAAATGAAGGAACAGTTAAAATGCGGGAGCCTTTGAAATGTTGGGGCTGCGGAGAACCTCATCTGTTGAAGGAATGTCCACACCAAAATATTCAGATGATTATGAGGGATCGAGAAGCTACCACAGTGAATGATATAGCAAGGAATATACCCACTATCAGTGCAGCCTTGGAGAACCGACAAGTAGAACACCAGGCTACTATGGTCGAGATCGAAGGTAAGATTGCTGACCAATCTGTTACAGTTTTGATTAATCCGGGTGCTTCTTTGAGTTACATTAGTCCACAAGTTGTAGAGAAATGCAATCTCAAGACTGAAAAATTTCAGTAGTCTTGGTTGGTCCAGTTAGCCACTGGCACCAAGAGAAAAGTAACTCATAAGTTACCTCAAACAAAAATTAAATTAAATGATTTTTAGATAGAAGTAAACTTAAACATTCTGCCCTTAGGCTCATATGACTTGCTGATAGGAATGGACTGGTTAGAAAAGAGAAAGGCTATGATGAACCGTTGGGATAAAACTCTGCACTGTATAGATGAGGGAGGGAGACCCTTTATACTCAAAGGAAAACCAAAACCAATTTCTGTAAGACAAATATCAGCTCTGCAATTAAAAAGAACATTTAGGAAAGGGTATCAAGTATATGTTGCACATGTTGAAGAATTAGGACAACAACCTGAAGAAAACCTGCTAGACACTTTGCCAGTGGTAAGAGAGTTTAAGGAAGTTTTTCCAGATGAGATTCCTCATCTTCCCCCCAAAAGAGAGATTGATTTTTCCATCGATTTGGTGCCTGGAGCAACACCCGTTTCCAGAGCCCCTTATCGGATAAGCCCCCATGAAGTCATGGAGTTGAAAATGCAATTGCAAGAATTGTTGGATAAAGGTTATATCAGACCGAGTGTGTATCCTTGGGGAGCACCGGTGCTGTTTGTGAAAAAGAAGGATGGAACCTTTAGAATGTGCATTGACTATAGTCAGCTGAATAAGTTGACAATTAAAAACAGATATCCATTTCCCAGAATTGATCACCTTTTTTATCAGGTAAGAGGGGCTTCGGTATTTTCTAAGATTGATCTGAGGACTGGTTATCACCAACTTAGAATTAAGAAGGAAGAAATTAGTAAAACAGCTTTTCGAACCAGGTATGGTCACTACGAATTTGTAGTCCTACCTTTTGGGTTGACAAATTCCCCTGCCACTTTTATGTGCTTAATGAACATTGTTTTGAACAAGTACTTGGATAAATTCGTACTAGTGTTCATAGACGATATTCTGGTTTATTCAAAAAGTGAGGAAGAGCACAAAGAACACTTAAGGATAGTTTTGCAAATGTTGAAAGAAAACGAGTTATATGCCAAATTCAGTAAGTGTGAATTTTATAAAGATAAGATTCAGTACTTAGGGCATATTATTTCTGAACAAGGATTGGCTATTGATCCTGAGAAAATAAAGGCTATTAGAGAATGGTCGGTGCCAACTGATGTTTCAGTAGTGAGATCATTTATGGGAATTGCAGGTTATTATCGAAGATTTGTGGAAATATTTTCTGCAATAGCATATCCCATAACTTCACTAC
This sequence comes from Pinus albicaulis, assembly GCA_034641835.2. Classification (NCBI taxonomy): domain Eukaryota; kingdom Viridiplantae; phylum Streptophyta; class Pinopsida; order Pinales; family Pinaceae; genus Pinus; species Pinus albicaulis. The sequence goes on along the minus strand of CM076584.1, from coordinate 1,310,433,038 downwards.
AAAGAAAAGGCGCCAAATTTGAGTGGACTGAAAAATGCCAAAACAGTTTTGAACAACTAAAATTAAAACTCACTACAGCCCCTATACTGAAGATTGCAGATCCTGACAAAGAGTTTTTTGTGTGTACTGATGCATGTAGAGAAGGATTGGGAGGAGTTTTGTTTCAAGAAATTTCTATTATTGCATACGAATCTAGAAAACTTAAGAAACATGATTAGAATTACAGTGTATATGATTCGGAATTGGCTTCTGTAATTCATGCCTTGAAGATGTGGCGACACTATCTTCTTGGAAAAAAATGTACATTGATGACTGATCATATTAGTCTCAAGTATTTCTTTTCTCAAACAAATTTTAATGATTTGAATGTCTTTTCTAAGTGAATTTGATATGGACATAAAACATATCAAAGGGAAGGAAAAAAAATTTCTGATGCGTTAAGCAGAAATGCTTGCCAAAACATAAGCAACATTGGTAGTAGTGCTAGCCTTGACTTAGAAGAGCTGATTAAAAAGGTAGCAGATCAAGATCCCAATTATGAAAATATGCAATTAAAAATGTAGAAAAAAGAAATGGCTGAGTACACCCAAAACCAGAAAGGGTTGATCTGCTATGAAAACAGATTATATATCCCCAATGTAGAGTCCTTGAAAAAAGAAATCATAGATTAATATCATAAACAACCATATTCAGGACATCTTGGATATCAGAAAATGCTAACAGCTTTGAAAAAGAATTTTTTTTGGCCCGAAATGAAAAAAGATGTAGCGGAATATTTAGCTAGATGCATGGAATGTTAACTAGTTAAAATTGAGCATCAGCATCCAGCTGGTCTTTTAAATCCCTTGCCAATTGCAGAATGGAAATGGGACATTTTTTCTATAGATTTCATAACCGAGTTACCCAGAACAAAGTACCAACATGACTCAGTGATGGTAGTGGTAGACACTTTAACAAAGGTTGCACACTTCGTACCTGTAAAATCTACTTTTGGGACAACCCAAGTAGTAGATGTGTTCCTAAAAGAAATAGTAAGGCTACACGGGGTCCCAAAGATGATTGTTTTAGATAGAGACATTAAGTTCACAGCAGCCTTTTGGAAAGGTCTGTTTGGGGGCATGGGCACTAAACTGAATTTTAGTACTGCTTATCACCCTCAGACAGACGGTCAAACAGAGAGAACAAATTAGATTTTGGAGGATATGCTGAGAATGTGTGTGATGGATAGGCCATCAAAATGGGAAGACTACTTGCATTTAGCTAAATTTTCTTACAACAACAACTGTAAATCTTCCATCAAAATGAGTCCATTTGAAGCACTCTATGGAAGGAAGTGTCGTACCCCTTTAAGTTGGAGCCAACCTGAAGATAAGCTAGTATTGGGGCCAGATACTTTACAAGAAATGGAAAGGATTGTCAAACAAATACAAAGAAATATCAAAACCGCACAAGATCGATAGAAAAACTATGTTGATAAGAAGAGGGTGCATCGAGAGTTCAGAGTGGGTGATCATGTGTACCTGCATATTAAACCCAAAAAGATCACACTTTATGCTGGAAGTTGTGCAAAATTGGATTCTAGATATTGTGGGCCTTTTGAGGTGTTAGAAAGGGTGGGACCAATGGCTTACAAACTGGCCCTATCGCCCCATGTTAAATTTCATGATGTGTTTCATGTTTCATTATTAAAAAGATATGTACATGATGCTTCTCACATTATTGATTGGAATGTGATACAGGTGGAACTAGAAGGGGAGTTCCTTCCCGAGCCACTTCAAATATTGGAGCGGGAAGAAATTGAGTTGAGAAACTGAACAGTAGCAAGAGTAAAGGTGCAATGGAAGCACTTTACTGCTGAAGAAGCTAGATGGGAAAGAGAAGCTGAGATGATGGAAACATATCCATATCTATTTTCAAAATGAACTCTAGTAGTTAGTTGTTAACATCGAGGACGGTGTTTGTTTTCATAGGGGGAATATGTAACACCCGTAGTTTTATGTTTTTCAAGTTACACATTTGAACTTCAATCCAAAGGGGAGTGGACCCCAATGGATAATTATTGTGTGGATGTAATTAATTATTTAATTATGAAAAATAAATAAAATATCTATGTGCATATTGACCAAATGAGAATTTTGAGATCACTTGCCAAATCCATGAGGTATGGAAAGAGGCTAAGACTTTCCCCAAAAATATTTCAAAAATCCTTGAAAGAATTTATTTCTAATTTAGATTTTTGAGGAAAAATCTAGATTTCCCCAATGAAGTGGAGAGTAGTTGGGAAGAGGTAAAAAGCTGGAAAATCAGAAAGCAGCTTTAAAAGTCCCTAAATAAGGGAAGCCTAGGAAAACAGGAATAAAATCATGTTGTAATTCTGGACACAGAATTAGAAACAAGCTTTGGGGAGCATAAGCTTAAATAAGCTACTCCAGAATAGATTGGGGTTGGTCTGTTCTAGGAGATGATCTCAGCTCGGGGGTGAGTTCTGAAGGACAGAAGAACTCTAAGGTTGGGATGTTGGTCAATTGCAGAAGTGGTATGTTCATAAGTTTCATGAATGATTAAAGTACCTATTATTGTGCAATATGGTTAATGGTTATAGATGTTATGTTAGATTAAAATTTTGAAGTTGTTATTCCCTACATTTAAGAGAATTGTGTAGAAGAAATTAATCCTCTCAACTCTATATAGTTGTAACAATAAAATCTATGGGGAGAATCCATCAGAGTCTCTAAACCAATGTTGGTTTAAATCTGAGGATACATCTTCCCCCAAAGAGGATTTAGTTGTCTAACTTTAATCTGCTTCTGGACTGATAAAATCATTGTTGCATATATGAAAAGAAAGAAGGATACCCTTACTTGTAACAGATATAATTGAAACTGGACATCCTTTAAACTTGTTTCATGTAGGTAATGATATAATTTAATAAGGTTATGTGTTATAGACATAAAATTATACAAGTCAAAGTATAATTGACCACATCATACATGAATTGCTTAAATAGGAATGATAATGTAAATAAAGGTTACAGTTGATATGAGCATGCCATGAAAGCAGACTGCACAGTATTAAAACAGTTAAAGTTCCTTTAGAAATCTACATGTAAATATATGTATTTAATCAAAGTCTGCAAATTAAATTTAATTGTTAATAGATATATTTTATATCTGCACTGTGGACAGAATACTGGAAGTAAGATAATTGAAAAATGATCCATTATGGATGATATGAATAGGCATCTTAAGTACTTGGAAGTTTAGAAAGTAAATTACATTCAGAGACTGTCAGTTATTAGACTAAAACCCTGTGATATAGGACAAAAAAATAAAATGAAACTTTAACAAGTGAATTTTTTTATATGTACAATGTATTAAAAAAAAAATTAGAAGTTCTAAAATAGATACTCATGCTATCCTAGTCTATGCTGAAAATTAAATTATGGCAAAATAATATGAAAGATTTTTCTAGAAAATATAAGGGAAAAACCTTAAGTACACCTATGTTCTTATGTGATAATAACCCTTTCCAGAATTTCAATAAAGTATGCATATGCCTGAACAGATGTGAGGACCCACATTAAATGCACATGGGATTTTATACCTATAGATGTATTTTAAATACTTGTGTTGTATTTTGGACAGTGCATGAACAATGTATAGATTAAATAGGAAGGGAAAAACATGAGTCAAAAGTAGCTTTTGTAAATTGAAATTAGTCTCTGATACATGTACAGGTGAAAGATAAATTAACTGCTGTAAATATAAATTGTTACAAGCTGCCAAGATATTAACTTAAGATTAATAGTATATAAGGGAAAAAAGAATAAGAGTTAATTCTATCAGCCTATGAAATTAAGTACTCAGCTCCTGGGAAGAAGTATTGATAATCGAAGAGAAGAAACTGTGAAATCATATAAAATAACATCTAGCATATAGAGAAAACATGTGTAGACAATGAACCCATTTCTGAAATTACAGTGAGGTACATAACCACAGTTCAACTTCTTATAAAAATAGCCATTAGAGATGAATACTCCTGGTACAGAAACCAGTGAGAAACTCTTCCCCATTATAAATCAAATCTGAACAGGATTTGGATGTAAAAAAAAATAACAATATGAAATAAAAGATATGTTTAATGCAGTAATAAAGGCCACAAGTCCTCGTAAAGACGAGCACATCAGTCATAAAACCAATGCTATGGAAAACTCGCTAATTTCAATTAATGCAGAGGCGAGATCTTAACATGAGGAGTAAACGTCGAAACCCTTGCAAGACTTCCAAGGAAGTTCGAGTGAAGGGGGTCCTGATATACTAGAGAAAATAATAAATCAGACCACCTACCTGAACAAGTCGAATAGTCGTATAAATGAGTTCATGAACAGAGGCAAAATGTGACGATACCTGTGCAAGTCAATATGACAAAATTTTCAACTGTGTGTTACAAAATTTTTTTTACAAGGACAACAACTTGATATACTTGTAACGAATTAGGTACAGTTACCTGAGTGGTACTGATACCAATGCTAAATAGATAAGAGTCCTGGTCAAATAAAATGAAATGAATAGATGTAAAAGTGCTATGGATCGTGATTATGAGAAAAACGTATTCATAAAAATTAAAACCCGAGAGGAATTACCTCTGAGAATGGCCGTGCGTAGAAGTCCTTCATGAAGCCGAATTGCGAAACCTAACCTATCCATTACGATGGGAAGGTCGATTCAGTAAGAATCGAAATACTTCCCTTAACCACGTCAACGAGGAACAGGTTAACGATTATATCAATGGACAAAACGAAAGATTCAAATAAATTCCACGAAGTATCCACAAGAGGTTCGAAATGAACTCTGCAATGATACATATGCGTCCGAATGCAAATTTTAATAATGCCATTACCCTATCAGGGTATGCGAACCAACAACATAAAACCAACTTGCATCCAGAACGAAGAAAATGTATATAAAAATTGAAGAAAAACTAGAGCTCGGCCTTCCAAGACTATACACTCTTTATAACGATGGAATGCATAGCAGAGGTAAGTCTTACCGAGAGAGAGAGATGCAGTGAACGTCTGCGTTGTGGAAGAACTCGTAGAAGTTTGCATGGTCTACGTAGGAACAAACCAGGAAGATAGAACCAGAGCTAAACACCGCTCTGCAGAGAATCAAACTAATACTTCGCATGAGAAAGTGAACCTTAAGTATCATGAGTCGAGACGAAACCGTCAAGCATCTCAACCCTACAGATGGCACGCATCGGAACGCTATACAATGGATCGATGACTCATGGCCGAGAGTTCAAGAAACGTCAAGTGGAGGAAGACGAGAATTAATAACGGAGATTTGTGGCCATAAATGAGAAAGACACAAATGTGTACTAGAGTATTTTTAAAGAACAACAATAACACAGAACCGTAAGAATTGTGGGCGGGAACCCTGACAAAAACATCAAAATCATACAATACGAAGATACTACGAATCACTGTAGTCAGTTCACGAAGGCCAAAGCGATCCATATGCGATCTTCTCACACGTCGAAAGGAAGTTAAGGGGTGTAAATTTTCATAGTTCATTATTAAACCAAAACTTAATATATGTATGGTGTTATAAGACAAAGAGATAACGTGAGAAAGCCATAAGGACCATTAAAAATTATAAGTACGATGGTTATAAGGGAAAAGCCAAATAATACCATATGGTTCTATACAATACTCATGTTATAAATAATACTGATAAGGTGGAAGATCTATATTGGAAAAAAATAATAACCATATGATTATATGGAGTATTAGAAGAGATCATTATATTCATTAAGATTGAGAAGTTTACTAAAAAATGTCAAAGGCAGAAGTTAATAAGAAAATTACCATTTGGTAAAATTAATTTATACATATATATATATATGAAAAAAAAAATTTATGAATTGGGAAACATTACATCAATATGGGACTTCTAGAGAAATAGTTTCAGATGGAGGGGAATAATTGGCATCGCATTCAACAAAAACTCTTATGAAAAAATTTGGAATCAAACTCCGGGTGACATCCCCATATCACCCTCAAGAGAATATTCATGTAGAGAGTGTTATCACTCCACCAGATTCCCAAGGCCGATGAAGGAATCCCAACAGAGGTAACCACAAACCAAGCTTTTGACTTGACAGCTAGCCCTATCAAGCCGGCGAGGGCTCTCTCCAAAAAAGGTCACAACGAGGAGGGCTCGAGAAATTAGGGTTTTTAGGCTAGACAATGAGTACAAGGGGTTGTTTTGATTTTTTGTTTGGTTGGGTAAATTAGTAGATAATGAAAATAGATTAAGGAAAGGCTAGGTCAGGGCAAGAGACAAAAAGGATTGTAGGGATGAATGGGACAAGCTAGGCACAATTTCAATCACTTGAGGCAAATGGTTATGGGATGGTTCAAAAAATTTAAGAAGGCTGAGGGAAGCATAGAAGATGAATTTCTTTGAGACAAAATACATGAAACAAATTATGACCAGTTATCCAAAATAGAGCATGACTACCATGAATTGTGAATCTCACACTTATAAAAGATCATATCATAGAAATGGAAAGGAAATGAACAATACATTCACACATATGTAACTAAAGAGGAAACAATGAAGGAAATTTAATACCACAAGTATCCCATAAATATAGATGCAACTCCTCTTGTATTAATGGCCAAAACTGAATACAAAGTCTTGTTGATCCACAAATAAAAATGAAATTGATTCCAACCCTTGACTCCTGTGAAGATCTGAGCCAAATAGACCTCAAAACCAACTCCACTCAACCATAGGGGTCAAATTCATGAGATGAGGGAGATATTACATAAAAATTTGAACTGATAGTTAGAGTGTAGGATGAGAAAAGTGACTCATTCCTATCTCTAATGAACTGATTCATTACACCTCAACTCGTTGACTTACCTAATGTATTTACTCTAGGTAAAATTAAAAACATGATATTTACATTCATCTTGACCATTTACATAAGTAAATTCCTCATTTCCTAAATTAAAAGTCAAATTGGAGTGAAACTTCAAAAATTTCTGAAGACTGTGTAAAATACATTTTTCTTGTGAAACGCGCATCATCTAGGCAGAAAAATTTACCTCTCTTCAAGGCTGATTTTGAGTGCCTTCCTAGTGTCCCAATCAACTCCATGATAACTCATTGGAAAGAACTTTGAGTCTATTTTCCAAAAATACCTCTAGTTTTCAAAATGGTGCTCATTTTACCTGTCCAAAACCTATTCTCCCAATACTAGTAAACGTGTAGCGACCAGGTAGATTTAGAGGCAGAAACTTGAAATTTTGATGGTTTTTTGAGTTTTTGATGGACCATTTCTCCTCCAAAAACTCTAAAACTTTCTAGCGTTGATGTCCTCATCAATATAAATGTAACACCTCCAAATTTTTTTTTTTCCATGTGTATAATTTGTACGTATACACCAGATACTATATAGGTACTAAAGTCCATCAAATTTTTTTTTTTTTATCAACTCCGGAGATCATATCTATAAAACTTATGGATCAATAAATGTCTTACCTACCTATATATCTACCACTCTAGATATATTCGTACCCCATATAAAATCCCGATTTGTATATCATTTGATAAAATTTTATTTACCTTGGTCAGTCCTTCAAAACTTCCTTTGTTCCCAATCATCCTCAAAATTTTCTATTTTTCATATTCTTCTATACAAATCTGTTTACCCATAACTATCTCGTTTTGGCTTCGGAAGTTATATAATTAAAGGCTCGATACCCCTTTTTTTTGTTTTAACTTGGATATCCTACCTATACATATATGAATCTAGATATATATAAACTTCAACCTATATACATACAACTTTAACAACTTCTATGTATAAAATTTCCAAAACTTATATATATATAATCGTTCACTTGCTAGTCCAATTTTCTTGTTGACTTACGATTATGTATATTGAATGGAAATCCACTGGTCCACGACCATGACCAACGAGTACTATTATGTGTTGCCGGATGACTAGTCGCATTTTCCACTAAAATATAGAGGTTACGGTTATGCACCTGCTTATGTGGTCGTGATGGGATTTTTTTTTTTCTTTTAAACTATTCCCCTCGCTCATTCAAACCCTAACCGGCTTAAATTTATATTTCCTGGCTTCGTGTGTTATATATATATATTTTTTTCGTCCTCGATATCGTTTATCAAGGTTAATCGACGTGTCGTTTCGTGTGTACAGGACAGGTTGCGGGCAGGAAAAGAGAAGAGCTGGTACAATCGAGATTCGACTTTTGGATTGACACTTCTGCACGCGTCCCTCTCTCTTTTCGCCGCCGGCTCACGGTTGACACGTTAACCATGTTGCTGGTTCAGAACTACAATGGCTTCTGGTGAAAGCGGTACCACACCTCCTGACACAAGAGACCCCAGCGCACAACCAGTGTAAACAGGAAGGGTCCTTTCGTTTTATACACGCTATGCATTAGCAGAGTTTTCGCTGGCCAGGTACCTTGGACAGACTTAATTACTATTAAACTTACAGTCAATTGTCCTGACCGCCGCTCGGCTTGATTTTCTAAATCCTTCTGGGGATTTCAGGAAAGCGCGGGTCTGCAGAGTGATAATGAAATCCTCTTTGCCAGTACGTACACCGATTTGCATTCTAGGGTATTTCATTCCCCTTATTAACCCCTTTTTTTCCCAGAATTCATTGCGTTCGGTCGACTGAAAGGATTATGGGAGGCATATCCGGTAGTTGTATTATCTTAGGGTTAGAAGTATCTCGCTCTTCCTGTTGAAATTTCCCTACCCTCGGGTTTAAAATTTTGTTCCTGGTTATACTGTCTTAATTTTTCTTTCGCTGGTGCAGGGTTTCCGGTTCACAGATTTACTCAAACAGGAATGGAGGCAGCTACCATTGCGTGTTAGGTGTTATCGATCTCTATTCACTTCCTGAGATCTTATATTTATAGTCATCTGCGTTTAACCTTAAGAAGTAGTTCAACGTCTTATTTAAGCATAAGATTTCCCTTTATTTCAGCGTGTATGTGCTGCAGAGGTTGTGAATTCCATACGTCTGTGATTACCATTTTTTTTTTTCTCGGCTAACCTTAATGTTTTCTGCAGGGTTTATGGATTCCCCCGCGTATGGCATTCCTGATTATACCTCTGTCTTGTCTGTGAGATATGTAAATACCTTCCCTATTATTTCGGTTTGCCAAATTTCGGTTTAACCCCGTCAAGTAACTTCTTATTTTGTGTATGCACCCCTAACTATATTTACGGTACATCTAACTTCATCTTGCACCATCGAAAATTTATTCGTTGTCCCGGAAAAAGGGTAGTTGCTACTGAAGCAAATGAACTGGCGTCGTAGGGTTTTAACTCAGCGGTTCTATAGATTTCATAATGTCTTAAACGCAGTTCATATTCACGGGGATGTGTGATGCCCCTTTGTTGAATTTTTCTTTTGTTATACACGTCATCAGTTATGATTACTATGGATAATTCCTACACATCATGGTTTAGTTTACATATATATATATATGCCTGGTTGTTTTTAGTTTACGGCTGTTACCATGTATGAGAAGTATGATATGAATTAATGGCCGCGAGCGCAGATCTCCGGTGTAACATTGTTCTCCGATGCTAGGGGACAGAATAGGTTGACCATTTAATTATTTTGTGTTATGATGTTATTCATTTCTAATTTATTTACGCTCACTAATCTCTGGTGAATTACAGAGTAATGCCCGAACTCTGTTTTTATTTGATTTTGTTATCATATGCATAATTACTCCAGCCCTCGGCGCGGCCTGCTCGGGAAACCTATTTAGATTTATCTATTTCATGATGGCGTCTTGGAGATGGAGCGCCACTTACTTTGTTTATTTCGTCTTATATCAATTCGTAGTTCTGTGCTTTACGTTGAACAGAAATTTGCGTTTTTAACTCTGGCTTGTCACTGACCATAGTTCGGTGCATATATTAATCATAAGACTGATTGAACTATTGTCCATCTCTCGGCGCCACCGATATGTTGTACTGGTTATTTCATTTTCAACCCCCATCGTTATCTTGACCCTAGGTCGGGGTATAACTACACTTTTTATTTCATTACTTATATATATATCATAATTAAAAGTAGGTATAAGGTCATGGCCACATTCACTTGTTCGAATCTATTTCACTTTTATGGATATATATTTTGTGTTTGGCTCATGTAAGTATTCGATATATAAAGGCCTACATACCTTAATTTGGGATACTTGAAATATGTAAATTTTTTTGTTTTGTTTTGTTTTGCATATGCATGTATACCATAGTTCCTTGGACATTATTCATTTATCATGGCTGTGTATCTATAGCCATACCATATCATTCCAGGGTTAGGAACTAAATTAAAACATAATATGCTCAAAATTTTCTATGAATGAAGATTCTACTTCTCTTTGATATGTGTTATATGCTGTTAATAGTATTGACCAGAGCCTTTCCTATAACGTATTTGTTTGGATATGTTACAGGTTCTCAAGAAGAAGAATAAAATCAGATAGGCTAGCTATACCTTGATAAATAGTCTATTTCTCATATGGAATAGAGTTACTCTTTTCCTAGAACTATTATAACTGGTAGAATACTCAGCTATGCAATTTACCAATGTTAGAAATATTATCCAGTTCATTTATGCAACCATGATTTACACCCTTTTTGCTACAGATCATGCATAGTTCAGAGCTATTATAAAGTTTCTCTAATAGGCAACTAAGCACACCATGACATTTTGTTTTTCTACAAGGAACTCCTTAAAAATTAATCATCAGTAGAGGCCAAGTAACTCTAGATTTAAACCAACCTTGGTTTAGAGTTTCTGGAGTTTCTACTCTACAGATTTCTAGTCTACAACTAACCAGAATCTGGAAGGTGATTACCTTAAGATGGGTTATGTTAAATGTAGTACTAAAATTTCTCATTGTCATAAGATTAAATTTTTATATGTAGCCAATTCATACTGAAATAAGATAGAGTAGCAAGAATTTCAGAACATACCACAAATACAAAATGACCAACCTCCCAACCTTAGAATCCTCTTTATCTCCCGGGGATTCACCCCGGAAGTAGAATCACCTCCTAGAACGGATCGACCTGCGATGTTTGTTTAGGAGCAGCTTATTTAAGCTCATAATTCCCCAAAGCATGTTTCTAGTTCTGCGTCCAGAATAGCAGGATGCTTTCTTTCCTGTTTAGCCTAGGCTTCCCATCTTGGGATTCTTTAAAGCTGCTTTAAGCTTTTCCTCAGCTTTTCCAGCTTTTTCGCACCTCTTCCCAACTACTCCTCTTCATTGGGGAAATTTAGATTCCTCCTCAAATCTAAATAATTCCTTTCAAGGATTTTTGAAAGATTTTTGGGGATTTGTTGCCTTATCCATCCTCACGGATTTGACAAGTGATCTCTAGTTCTCTTTTTGGTCAAAATGCACAATCATTTTATTTATTTCCTCAAATAAAATATGCAAATACATTCACACCATAGTCATCCCTTGGGGTCCACCCCCTTAGGATTAAAATTCAAATGTCTAACTTTTAAAAATTCAACACACAAATTGGGGGTGTTACATATTCCCCCTCTAAAATATAAACACCGTCCTCGGTGTTCTTATTCAACTACTAGAGTTCATTTAAACAAAAATGGATATCTCTCCATCATTTCAGCTTCCCTTTCCCATGTGGCTTCTTCAGCAGTAAAGTGCTTCCACTGCACCTTTACTCTGACCACTGTTCTGTTTCTTAATTCAATTTCTTCCCGCTCCAATATTTGAAGCAGTTCTGGTAGAAACTCCCCTTCTGGTTCCACCTGTACAACATTCCAATAAACTATGTGAGAAGCATCATGCACATATATTTTTAATAATGAAACATGAAACACATTATGCACTTTAACATGGGGTGGTAAGGCCAGCTTGTAAGCCACTGGTCCCACCCTTTCCAAAATTTCAAAAGGCCCACAATATCTAGGAGCCAGTTTTGCACAACTTCCTGCATAAAGTGTACTCTTTTTGGGTTTAATGCGCAAATACACATGATCCCCCACTTTGAATTCTCGGTGTACCCTTTTCTTATCAGCATAGCTCTTCTGTCGGTCTTGTGCTGTCTTTATGTTTCTCTGTATTTGTTTAACAATTCTTTCCATCTCTTGTAGTGCATCTGGTCCCAACACCAGTTTATCCTCTGGTTGACTCCAACTCAAGGGAGTACGGCACTTTCTCCCATAGAGTGCCTCAAACGGACTCATCTTAATAGAGGATTGGTAGCTATTATTGTAAGCAAACTCAGCTAGATGCAGATACTCCTCCCACTTTGATGGTTTATCCATCACATACATTCGCAACATATCCTCTAATATTTGATTCGTCCTTTCCGTCTGCCCATCTGTTTGAGGGTGATAGGCAGTACTAAAATTCAGCTTAGTACCCATCCCTCCAAACAACCCTTTCCAAAATGCTGTTGTAAACTTAGCATCTCGATCTGAGACAATTACTTTGGGCACCCCATGAAGCCTTACTATCTCCTTCAGGAAAACATTTGCCACTTGAGCTGTTCCGAAAGTAGATTTGACTAGTATAAAGTGAGCAGCTTTGGTTAAAGTGTCTACCACCACCATTACTGAATCATGTTGGTATTTGGTTTTGGGTAGTCCTGTTATAAAATCCATGGAAACTGTATCCCATTTCCATTCTGCAATTGGCAGGGGATTTAAAAGCCCTGCTGGATGTTGATGCTCAACCTTGACTAGTTGACACTCCATACATTTACTTAGATACTCTGCCACATCTCTCTTCATTCCTGGCCAGAACAGCTTCTTTTTCAAGGCAGTTAACATCTTCTGATACCCTGGATGTCCTGCATAGGGCTGTTTGTGATATTCATCTAGTATTTCTCTTTTCAATGACTCTATATTGGGAATATACAACCTGTTTTTGTAATAGAGAAGCCCTTGTGGATTTTTAGTGTAATCTGTTTTATCCCTTTTCTGTAATTTCACCAAGAGGGCTTCATAGTTGGGATCTTGTTTTGCTGCTTCTCCCACCAGTTCTTCTATCTCCATCTGGGCACTACTCCCAATGCCATTTAAATGTTGACAAGCATTTCTACTTAAGGCATCAGCAACTTTATTTTCTTTTCCTTTGATATGTTTTATGTCCATATCAAATTCACTTAGAAAAGACAGCCATCTGGCTTGTCTTGCATTCAGGTCAGTTTGGGAAAAGAAATATTTAAGGCTAATATGATCAGTCATTAATGTGAACTTCTTCCCCAGCAGATAGTGCCTCCACATTTTTAAAGCATGAATAACAGCTACAAATTCCAAATCATATGCACTATAATTCTGTTCATGAGTTTTCAATTTCCTAGACTCATAGGCAATAACTGAATTTTCTTGCAATAGGACTCCTCCTAGCCCCTCTCTGCAAGCATCTGTACATACCACAAACTCTTTATCAGGATCAGCAATTTTTAATATAGGTGCTGAAATAAGTCTTTGTTTCAACTGTTCAAAACTTTTTTGACATTTCTCAGTCCATACGAACTTAACACCCTTCCTTTGTAATGAGGTTATGGGATTTGCTATTGCAGAAAACCTCTCCACAAATCTGCGATAATAACCTGCAATTCCCATAAATGATCTTACTGCTGAAACATCAGTGGGGACTGGCCATTCTTTAATGGCTTTTATCTTTTCAGGATCAACTGCCAACCCTTTTTCAGAAATTATATGACCCAAATATTGAATTTTATCTTTATAAAATTCACATTTACTGAACTTGGCATATAGCTCGTTTTCTTTTAAAGTCTGCAACACTATCTTCAGATGTTCCTTGTGTTCCTCTTCGTTTTTAGAATAGACTAAGATATCATCTATGAACACAAGAACAAATTTGTCCAAATACTTATTCAACACACTGTTCATCAAACACATAAAGGTGGCAGGAGCATTCGTCAAACCGAAAGGTAGGACTACGAATTCATAATGCCCATACCTAGTTCGAAATGTTGTTTTGCTGATGTCTTCTTCTTTAATTCTGAGCTGGTGATACCCAGTCCGGAGGTCTATCTTGGAGAAGACTGAAGCTCCTCTCACTTGATCAAAAAGATCATCAATTCTAGGCAGTGGATATCTATTCTTAATGGTCAACTTATTCAGTTGACGATAATCAATACACATCCTAAAGGTTCCATCCTTCTTTTTAACAAATAACACAGGTGCTCCCCATGGAGACACACTTGGTCTGATGTAACCCTTATCCAATAGTTCTTGCAGCTGCATCTTCAGCTCCATCAGTTATGGCGGGCTCATCCGATAAGGAGCTCGGGAAATAGGTGTAGCTCCCGGCACCAGATCTATAGAAAAATCAATTTCTCTTTGAGGGGGAAGATGAGGGATTTCCTTGGGAAAGACTTCCTTAAATTCTCTGATGACTGGTATAGCATCCAGTAACTCTTCCTTAGTTTTCTGTTCTATTTCTTCTACATGCACTGCATAGACTTGGTATCCTTTTCTAGCTATTCTTTTCAATTGTAAGGCTGATATTTGTCTTACTACAATGGGTTTTGGTTTCCCTTTTAGTGTAAAAGGTTTCCCTTCCTCATCCATACAATGCAAGGTTTTATCCCAGCAGTTCATCAGAGCTTTCTGCTTTTCTAGCCAATCCATTCCTATCAGTAGATCATAGGATCCTAATGGCAATATGTTCAGATTTACTTCTGTTGGGAACCCATTTAATTGTATTGCTGTTTTGGGCAACTTATGTGTGACTTTTCTCTTAGTTCCAGTGGCCAGCTGTACCAACCATGATTGCTGAAATTTTTCAGGTTTAATTTTACATTTTTCTACAATTCCAGGACTAATGTAACTCAAAGAAGCACCTGGATCAATCAAAACAGTAATAGGTAGTTCAGAAATCTTACCCTCCATTTCCACCATGGTTGCTAGATGTTCTGCTTGTCGATTCTCCAAGGCTGCATTGATGGTTGGTATGTTTCTGGCTATGTCATTGACTGTTGTTGCCTCTCGCTCTCTGCTAATCATGTGTATATTTCGATGGGGGCAGTCCCTCATCATATGGGGTTCTCCACAGCCCCAACATTTCAGAGGTTCCTTCATTCTGACTGTCCCTTCCTTTTTATTGTTTCCTTCTACTGGTTTTGAAACCACTTGGGACTGAGCAGTTTGACTTTCCTTTGGTTTGCTGAACTTTTTCCTTTGATGATCTCTACCAAAATTCCTTAAATATGCTGGTTTTGGTCTCTTTCCTTTGAACTCCACCTTGTTCGTCCAGCTCTTCCCTTGTTCAGCTTTACCTTTAAACTGCTGATAGCATAGTCTTGCTTTTCTAACAGCTTCATCCATGGTCTTTGGGTTGTCAAACTCAATTTTCTCTTTGTAAACATTAGGCAAACAATTTAAAAACCTTTGCACTTTGGCCTTTTCTTCTCTAATGTAGGGAACATACCTCAGTAAATTTGTAAACTTAGTGACAAATTCATCAATAGTTAACTGCCCTAGCCTAAGTTCATGGAATTCTTTTGCTTTATCGTCATAGTAACGTTCATTTAAATAACGACTTTTGAACTTAGTCTGAAAATCTTCCCAAGTAACTGTTTTTTCATCAATGGCATGCACCATTTTAGTCTCTTCCCACCAGAGTGTAGCTTTTCCTTGTAGCTGGTACACAGCTAATCTAGCCTTCATATTACTCTCATATTCATAGACTTGGAAATACTTGATCATGTTCAGCAACCAAGCTTCAGCATCCTCCTCCTTCTCCCCATCATAGGAGGGAGGTTTGATCTTTCTAAATTCTCCCTGCAACTCTCTTTTCTGCTTATGTTGATTTCTAGCTACATCCTCATCCTCAGATTCATCCATCTTTCTTTTTCCAGAGCCTTCGCCTTCCTGGATGTTCCTGGAAGTTAGCTCTCTGATGAGCTTTTCCTGTTCCTTACTGGCTGATGACAACAGTTCATTTTGGCTTTTTAATTCAACCAACTCTCGTTGCATCCGGTGCAACATAGCCAGTACCGGGGCATTGGGATCTGGAGTAGCAAACTCATTCCGCAGATCCACATAAATCCCTTCACCTTCTTCCATTTCAACTGTATACACTTACAACACAGATTAGCAAAGTTTATAAACTGCAGAAAACAAAATATTTAATACGTAGTGAGCACAAAACAACAGCCCAATTTGTTGTAACTAGTGCTCCGATACCATTTGTAACACCTCCAATTTTTTTTTTTCCATGTGTATAATTTGTACGTATACACCAGATACTATATAGGTACTAAAGTCCATCAGTTTTTTTTTTTTATCAACTCCGGAGATCATATCTATAAAACTTATGGATCAATAAATGTCTTACCTACCTATATATCTACCACTCTAGATATATTCGTACCCCATATAAAATCCCGATTTGTATATCATTTGATAAAATTTTATTTACCTTGGTCAGTCCTTCAAAACTTCCTTTGTTCCCAATCATCCTCAAAATTTTCTATTTTTCATATTCTTCTATACGTCACAACAACAACAACCCATAACTATCTAGATTTGGCTTCGGAAGTTATATAATTAAAGGGGCTCATTACCTTTTTTTGTTTTAACTTGGAATGTCCTACCTATACATATATGAATCTAGATATATATAAACTTAGCCTATATACATACAACTTTAACAATTCTATGTATAATTTCAAAGCACTTACATATATATATTCGTTCACTTGCTAGTCCAATTTTCTTGTTGACTTACGATTATATATATTGAATGGAAATCCAACGGTCCCACAACCATGACCAACGAGTACTATTATGTGTTGCCGGATGACTAGTCGCATTTTCCACTAAAATATAGAGGTTACGGTTACACTTTTTTTGCTTATGTGGTCGTGATGGGATTTTTTCTTTTCAACTATTCCCATCATTCATCCAAACTCTAACCCGCTTGAATTTACATTTCTTGGATTCGTGTGTTATTTTTTTTTTCGTCCTCGATATTGCTTGTCAAGTTTAATCGACGTGCCGTTTCGTGTTTGAATGACAGGTTTGCGGCAGGAAAAGGAGAAGAGCTGGTACAAACGAGATCCGACTTTTTGGTTGAAACTCCTGCACGCGTCCCTCTCTCTTTTTCGCCGCCGGCTCACGGTGAGTCACGATGCTCATATTCTTCAAACTCTTCCAGTTGAACTACAATCTCTTACGGTAGCGGTACCACACCTCGACACAAAGAGACCCGAGCGCACGACGGTGTAAACGGGGAAGGGTCCTTTCGTTTCTGCCTTTATCTCCTAGCGAGTTTGTTGGCTTGGAACCCTTGGACAGACTTAATTACTATTAAACTTCACAGTCAGTTATCACAGCCAACGCTCGCTTGATTTTCTAAATCATACGGGGATTGGAGCGCGGGTGAGGTGATAATGAAATCCTCTTTGCCAGTACGTACACCGATTTGCGTTCTAGGGTATTTCATTCCCCTTATTAACCCGTTTTTTTCCCAGAAGTCATTGCGTTCGGTCGACTGAAAGGATTATGGGAGGCATATCCGGTAGTCGTATTATCTTAGGGTTAGAAGTCTCTCGCTCTTCCTGTTGAAATTTCCCTACCCTCGGGTTTAAAATTTTGTTCCTGGTTATACTGTCTTAATTTTTCTTTCGCTGGTGCAAGGTTTCCGGTTCACAGATTTACTCAAAAAGGAATGGAGGCAGCTACCATTGCGTGTTAGGTGTTATCGATCTCTATTCGCTTCCTGAGATCTTATATTTATAGTCATCTGCGTTTAACCTTAAGAAGTAGTTCAACGTCTTATTTAAGCATAAGATTTCCCTTTATTTCAGCGTGTATGTGCTGCAGAGGTTGTGAATTCCATACGTCTGTGATTACCATTTTTTTTTTTCTCGGCTAACCTTAATGTTTTCTGCAGGGTTTATGGATTCCCCCGCGTATGGCGTTCCTGATTATACCTCTGTCTTGTCTGTGAGATATGTAAATACCTTCCCTATTATTTCGGTTTTCCAACTTTCAGTTTAACCCCGTCAAGTAACTTCTTATTTTGTGTATGCACCCCTAACTATATTTACGGTACATCTAACTTCATCTTGCGCCATCGAAAATTTATTCTTTGTCCCGGAAAAAGGGTAGTTGCTACTGAAGCAAATGAACTGGCGTCGTAGGGTTTTAACTCAGCGGTTCTATAGATTTCATAATGTCTTAAACGCAGTTCATATTCACGGGGATGTGTGATGCCCCTGTTGGATTTTTATTTTGTTATACACGTCATCGTTATGATTACTATGGATAGTTCTACACATCATGGTTTAGTTTACATATATATATATATGCCTGGTTGTTTTTAGTTTACGGCTGTTACCATGTATGAGAAGTATGATATGAATTAATGGCCGCGAGCGCAGATCTCCGGTGTAACATTGTTCTCCGATGCTAGGGGACAGAATAGGTTGACCATTTAATTATTTTGTGTTATGATGTTATTCATTTCTAATTTATTTACGCTCACTAATCTCTGGTGAATTACAGAGTAATGCCCGAACTCTGTTTTTATTTGCTTTTGTTATCATATGCGTAATTACTCCAGCCCTCGGCGCGGCCTGCTCGGGAAACCTATTTAGATTTATCTATTTCATGATGGCGTCTTGGAGATGGAGCGCCACTTACTTTGTTTATTTCGTCTTATATCAATTCGTAGTTCTGTGCTTTACGTTGAACAGAAATTTGCGTTTTTAACTACGGTTTGTCAGCGGCCATGATTCGGTGCATATATTAATCATAAGACTGATTGAACTATTGTCCATCTCTCGGCGCCACCGATATGTTGTACTGGTTATTTCATTTTCAACCCCCATCGTTATCTTGACCCTAGGTCGGGGTATAACTACACTTTTTATTTCATTACATATATATATCATAATTAAAAGTAGGTATAAGGTCATGGCCGCATTCACTTGTTCGAATCTATTTCACTTTTATGGATATATATTTTGTGTTTGGCTCATGTAAGTATTCGATATATAAAGGCCTACATACCTTAATTTGGGATACTTGAAATATGTAAATTTTTTTGTTTTGTTTTGTTTTGCATATGCATGTATACCATAGTTCCTTGGACATTATTCATTTATCATGGCTGTGTATCTATAGCCATACCATATCATTCCAGGGTTAGGAACTAAATTAAAACATAATATGCTCAAAATTTTCTATGAATGAAGATTCTACTTCTCTTTGATATATGTTATATGCTGTTAATAGTATTGACCAGAGCCTTTCCTATAACGTATTTGTTTGGCTATGTTACAGGTTCTCAAGAAGAAGAATAAAATCAGATAGGCTAGCTATACCTTGATAAATAGTCTATTGCTCATATGGAATAGAGTTACTCTTTTCCTAGCACTATTATAACTGGTAGAATACTCAGCTATGCAATTTACCAATGTTAGAAATATTATCCAGTTCATTTATGCAACCATGATTTACACCCTTTTCGCTACAGATCATGCATAGTTCAGAGCTATTATAAATTTTCTCTAATAGGCAACTAAGCACACCATGACATTTTGTTTTTCTACAAGGAACTCCTTAAAAATTAATCATCAGTAGAGGCCAAGTAACTTCAGATTTAAACCAACCTTGGTTTAGAGTTTCTGGAGTTTCTACTCTACAGATTTCTAGTCTACAACTAACCAGAATCTGGAAGGTGATTACCTTAAGATGGGTTATGTTAAATGTAGTACTAAAATTTCTCATTGTCATAAGATTAAATTTTTATATGTAGCCAATTCATACTGAAATAAGATAGAGTAGCAAGAATTTCAGAACATACCACAAATATGCAACTGACCAACCTCCCAACCTTAGAATCCTCTTTATCTCCCAAGATTCACCCCCGAGCAGAGATCACCTCCTAGAACAGATCAACCTCTGATCTGTTTAGGAGCAGCTTATTTAAGCTCATAATTCCCCAAAGCATGTTTCTAATTCTGCGTCCAGAATAGCAGGATGCTTTCTTTCCTGTTTAGCCTAGGCTTTCCATCTTGGGATTCTTTAAAGCTGCTTTAAGCTTTTCCTCAGCTTTTCCAGCTTTTTCTCACCTCTTCCCAACTACTCCTCTTCATTGGGGAAATTTAGATTCCTCCTCAAATCTAAATAATTCCTTTCAAGGATTTTTGAAAGATTTTTGGGGATTTGTTGCCTTATCCATCCTCATGGATTTGGAAAGTGATCTCTAGTTCTCTTTTTGGTCAAAATGCACAATCATTTTATTTATTTCCTCAAATAAAATATGCAAATACATTCACACCATAGTCATCCCTTGGGGTCCACCCCCTTAGGATTAAAATTCAATTGTCTAACTTTTAAAAATTCAACACACAAATTGGGGGTGTTACAATAAACTTGCTGGTAGTGGCCATTTGTCATTTTGAGGTCCCAAAAAAGAGTGTAGCGTCCAGGTCGCTATGCATTTAGGAAAATTTCTGTGTGAAAAAATACTCAAAAACACAGAATTTTCATAGAATGCAAAACTTTGCCAAAACTTGTCAAAATTGTGAGGGTACTTGATCATTTAATATTTGAATCATGAAGTGACACCTCACAAGTATTTCCAACTTCTTTTTCTTCTCTTACAAATTATGAGGTATTTTTTCACCTATAACTTTTTTGTTCTAGATAAATTTTTATAACAAGAAATATATGCAAATGAAAGTTTCAATTAATACAATTTATAGTTGTGTTGATTTTATCTTATATGTGTCTTAGGTAACTGTCCAACATGATGAAAGAGAACATGAAATTGAACTTTGAATCATGCTTCAACCTTACCATATGTTTGGTTAGTTCACTTAAGATATTTTTTAAATCAATAAGATATTTTAGTTATGAAATACCATTAAATGCACACACTTTTATGGTTTATTTCAATTCAATTGAAGTTATTTTTTGTGTTTTTCTCATTTATTTCATTTATGTATTTTTATTCACAAACTTATGTTTAAAATTTTCTTTATGATTTTTCCATCCATGCAACCACAAAATTTTTGAAACATATTTAAGGATGAACACTACCAATGATTTCAAATGAATTATTAATTTTTCTTTTTTCATATTTCATAATAAACAAATTTCAAGGCCTAAGACATTTCATTATATTAATAAATGAAGAGTGATTTTTTGATAATCAATGTTGGAACATATGTATAACTTTTATTTTTTTCATTAAATTATCTCTTCTTTATATACTCATCGTTTTGGTTGTGGTATAGTATACTTTACAAATTATGGTGCTGATGTGAGGCTAAATAACTCTTGTAGTGTTTGTAGCTAATCACTAGGTCAAAAGAGTTAGGCGCGCCTTTGCCAAGATGCTAAAGTAGAGCATGTGGAATCGTTATCTGAGTATAGAATATCCTCGGATTCAAACATAGATGGCTGATGAACGTTCTATATAATACGTAATCCATGCTAGCAATACGAAATACAACGGCGCTCGTGTCGGATAATTCATTCTGACAAATTGTAAGTAATAGGCCTAAGATTATTACGTAGTAAGATTTGATTACCATCACCTTCGACTTGCTTTACTTCAATTTATCAAACACACAAGCAGTGGTGTTGTTTCTAGTCATTTTAATTGGCTATGACATCTCTACATCAAAAATTTTGCGGTCATAACCTTTGGCTATAGGCAGCAAATTAAAGCGGGTTGAATTTTATAGTTCAAGAACCTTCCTGAAGGAACATAAATTGATACGCTGTAGATAAAAGTTTTGATGTAGGGTACTTTTAAGGATATTGTAGCTATACGTGTAGATTTATATTTAAGTAAAACGATTGTAGTTAGCTGCATAGAAGTTATACCTTGAAGAGTTCAACGACGTTAAGCCAAAGTTAATAGTTAGTGTTTTTATAAATATGTTAAGATTGTATTTTTATATTAATATTTATTCTTATTATGAATTGGTATCTGACTTTGTGAGAAGTATAAATTTTATAAAATAAATAAATATTTTAATGAGTTTACAAAATATTTAAATTTTTTTGGTTAACATAAATAAATAAAGTTTTTTTAAAAGGTCCAAAACGAAGTCACTTGTTTTACTTAGCTACTATTATTATATTTCAATCTGCAATCAAACAAAAATTAATTTTTTCACTGTGATGGAAACAACATGAAAAGACATTACTCCCTAGACCATCTTGTTTGGATTTTTCGACACTTAAAAGGTGGATGGTTGAAGTGATCATATATTTTTTTGCACTAATCAATTGTCTTTTTTTGGTTTTCATATTTTCTTTGGCTACTCTACTTCGTTTAAAAAAATATCTCGGATATAAATTAGATGTATTTGCACTAATCAATCGTCCCTAGCTTTTCGTCTAGTGTGAACTACTCTATTCCGTTGATTTTTTTTTTTTCATTTTAAATAATAATAAAAAATATTATCATAATTTTAAATAATAATAAAAAATATTTGAAATCTAATAGAAGTTAAATATATTTGGATTATGTTAAATACGCATCATGATCAAAATATATAGCAACTTTCAAATTTTTTCTTTTATCCCTTTCATTGTTATGTATTTTATTTAATGAATAGCAAGTGACATTTTTTTTCTTTTACCTACTCAAGAAGAAAAGTGGTTCATAATCTAATTGTTTCATTTGAGTGAGGTATTTGTTAGCTTTGTGATTCACATTATATTTGTTTCTTTTATGGTGGTGTTGGAATTCTTCAATTCATCATATTATTTATTTATATACATTTTTTAAGTAATGCTTAAATTTTTTGAGTAATTCTTAAATTTTATATGGTTTATATTGTTTTATCGATACTAATTATTTGATCAATTGTTCAAAAACTTATAGGGTTGAACATATTCTTTTTCTACACATGTTTTTGATAATTATATTAATTATATTTAATTTTAATTTTTTATTAAAAAATATCAAATTAGTTAATTATTTTATTAGTATTTTATTTTATTATTTTTAATACATTAATTAAAGTAGAACTAATTAATAAAATTAATAGAACTAATTATTTTTTATAACAATAATGACAACAAAAAATTAATAAGTAAAAATAGTATTAAAAAACCAACATATCTATTATAAAGAAAATAGTGGACATTAACCACCATCATCATCATCAAAGAGAATATAAGTAATTTACAATATATGACAATAAGACTAGTTTAAAATAATATTCATGCAACCATATAAATTAAATGGTTGGTAATGTCTATACACATCAACTACTGTTAAGCATCACACCTACTTTATGATACATTTCATATTATCATGATTAAATCAATTCATAAAAATTATATAAATTATGATGTTATTTTAAATTATAATAATAATTATTAAATATAAAAAGAATTATTACTCACGGTGTTGTTGATTGAGAGGTAATGGGGTTGGGGGTGGTGCCTTTCAACCCAAGGAGATTAGCATCCATGAGCATCCCAGTAAATATTTATTCACCCCGAATAGAGTGCAACATATAAAGGAGGAAGGAGGGTTGACCACTTTGGAGCCTCAAGTTGAAGGGAAGCCACTTGGAGAGAATATTGAGGGGTAAGTGCTTGCCTTCAAACCATTCTAATTTCTTTAATTGTGTGATTAGTTAACTATATCATATAATTGGTTACATTTCTTAAATTAAAATTTATCCATTAATATTCAGTATGTCATATGCAATCTAAACTTTTAATTGACACTTGAGAAGCCTATAAATACAACCCTCATCTCTCTACTTAACAATTGGGATTTTGCATATTAGAGCAGAGCCACCCACATACTTATTTTTCTAGAAATTCAAAATGGAACACAATTAGTTCAATTATATTGAAAATGGATTGCATTGTTTATATTGAATTTTCTCACCTCTTCATTGTTGATTTTAAGTAATTAAATTATGTTTTATTTATATAGTAATTTCATTCTTATTTATTAATTTTTATTTCCTCATCTCTATTTATATATAAGTGGTATATTATTAGATCTTAAAAGCTATCATAAAGAAGTTTAAATGTTAAAAAAACCATAAAACATCTGGAAAATTCAAAACACATATTGCACTATGCTAAAATTATGTCTAATAATATGAACTTTTATGACCTGTCAAAAATTTAATATTTTTTTATGAAAATAATGATTAAATAATTGATTCTATTATTATATTAATAAAGTTTTTTAAAAAAAAGAGTTGTTTCTACAATTTTTTTAATAATTTTGATATCCAATATTTTTTTAATAATTTAATATTAATATTTTAATATAAAATATTATGTAAAATAATACTAAATATTATATGCTGTTTTTATATAAATTTCAGATTTATAACATTACTTCTTTACATTTTAATTGATAATATATTATTTTTTAATTTTAAATATGTTTAATTTGATAATATATTATTTTTAATTTTAAAACCTATTTAATAAAAAAATATAAAATAAAATACTACATTAATATATTACTTTTTAATTTTAAAACATATTTAATAAAAAAATTTGGAAAAATAAAAAAATATAATAACAAAAAAAATTGGAACAATAAAAAGCTAAACTAACGAAAAAACAAAAACTATATTCACCAAATTATATATAAAATGTTATCGTATTTAAAAATGATTGAATGGTGCTCTTGAGAAATTTGGAAATTATAATGATATTCAATTAATTTTTTTAATTATTAATAATTATAACAAATTTAATTAAAAATAAAATAAGATTAATTAAAATATCTTATTATGCCGAAATCTCAATAAAAAACACCGTTCAACGTTTTCAATAAATTTTAAATTTTCCCACTCGATGTCAACGATATGCCGCGTACTTGATCTCTGTTTTTGATTGATTTCGTTATTTTGTTTTATTGGTGATAATGACCATAAAAGTACGTAATATACGTAATGCTATTCAGTGCATCTCGTCACCTTTGACAATATTTAAGGTTCATTGTTGACATACGGTCGGCATAGGCAATTGGCAAAACTGGAAAAATAAAACGTCGAGATAACATTATCACATCCACAGTTCTGGTATTCAAAAAAGTTGCTTTAGATTAAAAAAAAAAAGATAGATTCAAAATAATGAAATATGTAAGTCCTTAAAATTGAATGGAACATAAGAAGATTTTAAAAAGATCGCCTCTTCATATAATAAAAAACGTGTTCCGATCATCTATGTACATTTTTAAAATGTTACGTTTGTAATGATAAGATTCTGTTCAGCGCAATGGAAATTGCTCATTGCACCGGCTATGTGAATGCGAATGTTGTAAATAATATAATTCACTAACCCTATTTATTTTAACATAAGTTACCTTAAATTGCTTTGACTCTCGTGATATGAACAAAATTAAATAATGCTTGGGTTAACCTAAATAAACGAACAAAATTAAATAATGTTTTGGTAACATGAATAAATAATGTTTTGTATTAAGCAATGTTTTGGTTACATAAATAAATAATGTTTTGTTTTAAAGGGCAGTAACGAAATCAGCTGCTTTACTTAACTCCTATCATCATATTTCAATCTGCAATTAAAAACAATTGTTTCACTGTGATGGAAACATACATCAAAATATATTATTCTGATACTGTTAAAGTTGTGTGTCTGAGACTTTCTTGTTTGGACTTTTTTACACTTAAAAGGTGGATTGCTGAAGTGATCTTTGCACTAACCAATGGTCTTTTTTTGGTTCTCATATCGTTTTTGGCTACTCTGCTTCTTTTTCATTTTCTACGTCTTATTTTATCATAATTTTAAATAACAATAAAAAAATATATCGAATACAAGTTAAATATATTTGGATTATGTTAAATAAGCATCTTGAACAAAATATATAATTATTTAAAACAAATTCCATGTTATGTATTAAATTTTATTTAATGAATAGTAAATCCCATTTTCTTTCTTCTACTCACTCAGAAATAAAAGTGATCATTGTAGTTCATAATCTAATTATTTTATTTCAGTGACGTATTTGTTAGTTTAGTAATAGTGATTATATATGTTTTCTTTATAATGTTGTTGTAACTTTTAAATTCATCAAACTATTTATTCATATACATTTTGAGTAATGCTTAAATTTTATATGATTTATATTGTTTTTATCTGTATTAATTATTTTACAATTCAAATAATTAATTGCTCAACTTTTATGTTAAGTATTTTTTATTTATATATATATATATATATATATATATATATATTAAAACTATTAAACTAGTTAATTATTTTATTGAATTTATCTTGTTTTATTAGTTTTAACATATAAATAGAAATAAAACTAATTATTTATAACGATAATGAAATTCATATTTTTGAATAACAATAATAAGAATAATAAAAAATTAACAATTAAAATTAATATTAAAAAAATAATATATTCATTATAAAGAGAAAAGTGATTATAAATATAAAGACATAAATATAAGTAATTTAAAGTAATATGACAATAATACTAATTTAAAATAATATTCATGTAACTATATAAATTAAATAACTAATAATACCTATAAACATCAATTAATGTTAAACATCTTTATGAAGCATTTCACATTATTATGATTAAATAAAATACAAATAAATAAATAAATTATAATATTATTTTAAATTCTTATTATTATCAAATATAAAAAAAATTCACTCTGTCGTTAATTGAAGTGTCATGGATGTCATGGAGTGATTAACCACTATGAATCCATGCACCCTCCTTTAATCTATCCACTATTTTCGAATCCATCTGTGGATTTGTTGCATAGAATATTATTTTTTTCTGGGCTAAACACATGGAACTCATTTGTTTTCGGAACTGTGTGGACAAAATCGGGCCACAAACGGTGGCTTTTGATACCAAGCAAATATTCCAGCACTTAAATATAATAATAGTAACTAAATAAAACACAGCTGACTTCCTTTTTTCTATATTAAACAAAACATTATTTATTTACATTAACCAAAACAGATCAATTTATAAATGTACATGGATTTTCCGAACACGTTTTTAATTTTTTGAACAAGCGGTTGATTTAAAAATCTCTTTCTGCTTATCGCGAAGGAACGCCGACTTCGTGAATTATTTGCCGGTGAAGAATTTCAAGATGTTCCATTCAAGATTAAGGGTTTCACACATTTCATTATTTTGATTGAATGGATTTTTTAAAGTAATACTTGGTATCCTACTTATCCTGAAATCAATAGTTAGAAAGAGCGCATATATCAGTTTGATGAAAACCGAAAGAAGAAAAGAGGAGGCGGAGGTTATATTTTAGAGTGGTTCAACGTTAGTCAAATTCGTTGGCAATTTTGGGAACGTTGAGATGCACGTAGTCTTCTATTACGGGGAAAGGTCATGGTGGCGGAGAGCAATGGTATTGAGGGGAGTACCTTATTTCAAAGCCAGAACTGTGGATGTGATAGTGTTATATTTGGAGTTGTTTTTTCAGGTAACAGAATAGCCTGGATGGCATGTTTTTGTTCGAATCTGGTTCAGTAAAATTCAAAAAATGAGGTAGTTGTAATGTTTGGAATCCATTTTTGAGAGTAGAAATAGATTAGCACTATCAAAAACGCTTAGGGTACCCAAAATACTAAAGTTTAACCACTGTAAACAAGATTCTGATAAAATCTTTGCCATATTTTTTAAAAATCTCGGTTGGATTCTTTTTGCTAGATTTTGGGCCATTCTGTTACTTTTTTAAGACTACGGCGTTATCTTTGACGTTTTGTTTGTGCAGTTTTCCCAATTTCGTATGCAGACCATATGTTAAGAATGATAAAGCGAATCCTTGTTAAGTATTGTCTATCAAATCGTGACGAGATGCCGTGCAATGCATTCCGTATATTCTGTATCTTTGAAGTCGGGACGTGGGACATCTCTTTCGTGATTCGCAACGGAGGAGTCTTTCGTTCGACGAATCGGGAGCTGATGTGACAGCTCCCGATCCGCCCCTCCGGTGACCCTCTCTTCTCCGGCCCAATGGTGGACCCCGCGACTCCAACCTCCGATGGCGGCAAACGACAAACGGTAGAACGGCAAACGACGATGAGCACCTCCTCCACCACGGCTCCCCTGGCGCCCCTCCTCCCTGCAATGCACCACCCCCACGACTCCAGCCACCTATGCAATGCAGATGGTGGAAAAGACATGAATTTAAATGCATTCAATGTTGGGTTGCTGTCAAAATATTTCAAAATTAGTCTTCGCGCGTTTCAGTTTCTCAGTCGCGCCTTACCTTCTGCTGTTTCTTCTGGAAAGCTGTGAGTGACCCTGTTTCCTTATTTTTTCTGAGCGCGGCCTCTACCTTCTGGTGTTTCTTCGTGGCAAGCTGTGAGTGGCCCTGTTTCGCACAGTGTTCCAATAAATCTCCTGTTCCTTTTCCTCACTTGTCGAGTACTTCTAGATACTAGGGCAACTGCTCCTACCATCGGGGGTTTGGCATCATCACATATTGGGTTTCAACTCCCATGCAAAAGGAAGAAATCTCCCACAGAGTCGAGGTGAGCTAATTTGGAATTACTTTGAATTACTTTCATTGGGGATTGCAGGGTTATATAAATATAAAAACTGTTTTGCAAAAGGTTATTTGGGTTCAGGTTATACAGATTGCATTCTGTTTTCAAAATATTTAGATTGCAGAAGTGGGACCTCCTGAAATTTGAGAATGAAACCTTGAATGCAATGCAATTGATGAAACATTCTGAAAAATGTCTGATTGAAAACTATTCCTTTTAGAATGCTTATTATCAAGTCCTTGCCTAAGTAATATTTGCATAAGACTCTATTTTGTAATTATGGAGTTGAGAGAAACTGTGCGTATAGATTACTCATTTTTAAAATGGAGTTGAGAGAAACTGTGCATATAGATTACTCATTTTTAAAAGGTAACTTCTAAGTTTTTATTGAAAACTCTTTAGCTTACTCAGTTTTTAAAATATAAAATATCTCTTTATAGTTTTTAATTTATGTGTATAAAGACTATATTTTATCTTTTCCATAAATATTAGTTGTTTTGTGTTAAAATTATATGTTAAAATTTATTTATTTAAAATTATATATTTGAGTAGATAATACTGTATTTTTTTCAAATTTCTCAAAAAAAAATTATATTTGTATATGCTCCATAACAATCAGTTGACAGTGATTTTCGTGGTATATATTTTCCCATAAAATTCTCTTTGTGAGAGAAAGATAGTAGTTGTCTATCTTTTACAAAAATTACAAGTCTCTCTCAATTACAGAGTTTCTTTTACATCCCAAAATATCATTAAAGAAAGCCAAAATATTTGGAACAAAAGAGATATATTAATAAACAGTTATGTGATTTCAAAAAAATTACTTGGACTCAAATGGTTGGGAAAATATTTTTGGCGTTCACCTTTTGTAGCTTCTATGATTTCAAATGTGTTTTTGTTAATCTAGCCTTCTTGAGGGTCCTTGTCATCAAAGGAAATCTGAGTAAAGTGAAGAATTTGTTGTTGTATTTTCTAAAATATTGGAGAGAAAGTATAATTGCCTATTATTGCAGTTCCTTTTCGCAATTAATGACATTTTGAAAGTCCCTATAGACAAGAAGAGAGGAGATTCCATGTGAAATAGAAATATGAAGCAATAAATTAAGAAAAAAAAGTTCAACATCATTATTTGAAACATGACCAATATTTGTAGAGGATCAAAGGAAATCTAAGTAAAGTGAAGAATTTGTTGTTGTATTTTCTAAAAATTTGGAGAGAGTATAATTGCCTATTCTTGCAATTCATTTTCACAAAATTTTGAAAGTCCCCATAGACATTAATAGAGAGATTCCCTGTGAGATAGCAATATGAAGCAATAATCTATAAAATATGTTCAGAAATTTTAGAAAGAATATGAAAAATTTAGGTAGAAATTTTTGAAAATATGGATTATAGATGTCAAATTTCAAGATTTTGTGTGCTCCACAAATTTTTGATGGCGCTGAATCTATTTCCACCATTAAAACAAAATTCAAACACTCTATTTTTCTGAATTCAAACAATCTATTTTTGTGTGCTACAGAATTTAAACACTCTAACTATCTGAGTTTTTGAAAAAAAAATTCAATTCCTTCAAAAAATTGTATTATGTAGCGTCGGTTGAAAACTCATATGCTTTATTGGAAGATTCAGGTTTAGGTTTAGAAGAATCACTATTGGGTTTGGTGAAGAAACATGTACATATATTATTGGCTTCAATTGTTAAAAAAATGTTATTGAGTCAAAGGTTTTTTAATTTCATACAGTTAAGGTGTTACTGTCATTGGACATGCCATTTGTTACAAGCCCATTATTATTTTTTTCCAGATAATATCATGGCTAATGTTGTGGTTAGTATTAGTTTCAAGAAACCACTATCATTTTTAAAATATTTTAATGCTATTGACGTGGTATCGAGTTTTTTTAGTGATAAGTACTCCAAAGAAATCTCTAATTGTTTTTGAAAAAATCTATTTATTTTTTAAAAAATAACCTAATTGTTTTAAAGAAAAAAAATATTTACCTCTTAGAAAAATAAGAATAAGAATAATGGTAAGAGAAAATATTTTTAAAATCAGAATTATAACGTTTAAAATTTATAATTAAAAAAATTCCAACTTCCAAAAATGACGATGTTTTGATGGATGTTATAATGGTACTTTCATTTTTATATAATTTAATTTATTGTATTTTATGAAATAGAAAATGACGAGAATGTTAAATAAATATAGTAGTTTTATTAGTTATGTAATATGATTTTTATTGGATGTTAAGATGTTATAAATATTTCCAAAAAAGTTTTGGTTAAAATCACATAAGAATGAACTTTGTCAACATAATTAATAAAGAATGAGATGAGAGATCAAATCTAAACATTAAGCTTAAATAAATGTAGAGATGTCCCAAACTAGGTGTTTGGAATAACGACTAGTTTGACTTAGTTAGAAAAAATTAGCCAAATTTTATATTTAATATTTTTAAATTTCATTTTGTTAATATTTAAATATTAGAAATCATTTAAATTTTAATTTGTTAAAGTTTTATATAATATAAAATTATATATATATATTTTTTTTAAATTTCAATGGTTTTTTTTAATATTCATATATTCTTATTTTGAAGGAAAGAATTGTTTTAAAAGATTGCATCTCTCAACTCTTTCTTTTAGATAGAATTCATTAAAAGGAAATGAATTGTTTCTCATAATAGATGCATTTTTAGTGTTTTGAGTCGGGTCACTAGCTATCATCAAAGTTTCACTTTCGCACCTATTGTCCTAAGAAACAGGCTATTAAAAGCAACGCTTAAATTAAAATCAATCTAGTAATTTTTATATTTCTAGGACTCTTTTCACCAACATAGCTTAGGCTAGTGTCTTGGAGTAGGGATTAATTAACTCTCCAAGACAATTAAAACAAAAAATTAGTTAATCTTGCAGTAGGAAAAATCCAATAGTAGCTTGTATGCTCTGGGAAGCTTCTCTTAAAGGAGTCAAGCACGAGATCTTATCCGAACTAGTGAGATGGTCAATTCCAACTCATTGGGAACGATAGAAGATGTGCGCGTATTAACAACGGTAAAACTTGGATTTACCATTGTCGAGGAGCCTGGGGTCACTTGTCGGTATACCTTGGATTATGTCAAGGAGCCTTCAAGGGGATTGAGCTTTATTACTCTGCCCTTGCACGTATATCAGATCGTAGACTGTTCCCCTAGGTATATTTGTTCCTGTTGGTGACCATAGTGGCCATAAAATTTAATATTTTTTCCTAAGGTGATGGTGGAGGAAAGATCCCACTGTACCTGGAGCAGACGTCGACTAGACTCACTTGGACTCTCCGGAGGGTTATCTTCACTCGAGATGGTTTAAGTGGAGAAACTTGCACCGGTTTGTTTCATTAAGCAGGTTGTCGGGGTAACTGTTCCAATCGCCATTTCTACATTAAACTATTACGATGTTCGATTTCATCACCAACTAGTGTTTTTAGTGTGGGAATCTACTGTTTGTGTGTGGTTTGATCTCCTAGATTTTATAAGTGTTTGATCACTTGATTGTTTTTAATCATGGTTGAATTACCAAGACAATCGCGTAGACTTCAGGGGAAACCCCCTGAGTATACACCAAGCCAACTTGAAGGACTGAAAGCTCTGGTACCGCATACTATCAGTAGAATTAGATCAACAGAACCAGGAGAATCATCCATAATTACTCATCCTGATTATCATGAAGTAAATCAACCTCAAACAACAGAATATATTCAAGAGCTAATCTCAATTTCCGAAATCACTGACACTGCTTCTGCAACCAGTGAATTAGATGAAGAACCTGAAATTTCTAAGCCAGACATTGAACTTGCTGTGTTGGAATCATCTTCAGGATTTGTTACTTTGACTTCTAGTGATCCCGATTCACCTAGGGTAAGACATCGCATTACCGAAAACCTTCCTTTTGATCTCATATGTATTGAAGAACTTGTAGGTCCAGACGAGGACGTAAATCTTCCTGAAACCCAAGAAAATTTGAATCTTAGGGAGAGTGAATAAATATTCTATAGTCCTTTTAGAACTGATGCTTAGTATTTATCATTAACAAATTTTTTACAAAACACAGCTCTTACTTATTCACCACCCCGTGATCTTTTTTACCCTACACCGAGAGGTTATCAACGTTCATTAGCTATGTCGGGTGAGTCATCTATGTTTTCTGAATCCCTGGAAACATTTTTATCCGGTGGTTCGTCTATTCCTCGAGGATACTAGTCACTCTATGGTATCTTCTTAGGAGCAGCTCCTCAACCAATTGAACAAATGTTATCATCTGGTACGAGTGGAACAAACACTGCAACGTTGAACACAAAACATAATTATATGATGTCTGGAAATATTCCAAATCCTCAACCTCAAGGAAGTCAGTTACCGCCTGAGGGGCAACCTCAAGGAATTCAGTTACTGCCTGGGGGGAAACCTCAAGATAGTCAATTACTGCTCGAGGGGCAATGTCAGGGTAGTTTTTTACCACCTGGAGGTCAAACTATAGGACAATATTTCTTTCCTGGGGACCAAATTCAAGAATAGTACATACCTCAAGGTCAATATCAACCCCAAGGACAGTACATACGTCAAGGTCAATATCAACCCCAGAGTCAATTCATACCTCAGGGACAATATCAACCCCAGATTCAGTACATTCCTCAAAGTCAATATCAACCTCAAGCTCAGTACCCAATTCAAGGTTTTAAACCTCCTTCAGGTCAACCATTATTACAAGGAGCTGTAAATTTTCCAGTTAATTATCAACCCTATTTTCAATCTGGTTATGGTCCTTCATATGCAAAACCTTCTATGGGTCAATATCCCATAATTCATATGGTGTGGGATCCATCTCAAATTCAACAGACTATGTGCAACCCAATGTGCAGTTACCTAATCAACCTGGATAGCCCATAGGTCCTAGTCCAACCTAGCAACCCATACAGCCTACCATTCAAGTCTCTGCACTCGGTTCTGTTCAGCAGCCTGGGCCTAGTACACCTCAGACTCTGCCTCAATCTGCTGCTTCTTTTGTAACTTATGTTCAACCTACCACACCTATTTCTGGAGTATCTTCAGCTCCTGTTTCTACTACCCTTGTATCAATGCAAATTCCTCAAGTATCTGTGCCACAGTCTGGCAGTATCAATCTGGACATGCTACACAAAATCCAGCATATCAGTATCAGCCTTATCCTAGTTATACTTATCAAGTACCTCAACAATCCCAGTTTGGTCCAGTTAATCCTGGTTATCTAGGAGGTTACACAATTCCCAATGCAAATCCAATTCCAGGATATCTTGAATATCCTCCTCCTGGAACTGGTTTGATCACACAAGGTTATCAAGACCCTAGTCGTTGGTTACCATTCATAGAAACTTTAGATTTACTTGATCTATCACGCCTTACAAATGATCCCATTTTTTATCTTCCGTATTGGTCACTAATTCCTAATAAGTTGCCCAGTAATATTCCAAAGTTTGAAGGTCAGGTAAGAGAATATCCATCTAATCATGTTATGACTTATCAGCTCTAGTATGCATCCAATTCACTAATCGATGATTCAATTCGATTACGTCTTTTTAGAGAACTGTCATTGGTCTAGCTGCCAAACGGTACATTGAGTTACCACGAGGCTCATTTAATAATTTTAATGCAGTAGATACTGCTTTTTTAACCCATTTTCAGTTGTCTGTTAGATACAAAAATGGCATGGATTCCGATATAGATGTTGAATATTTCTTTGTATATAGTTCCAGTGATGAAGAAAATCTAGATATATTTTTTTCTATATAGTTCAGATCCTACATAGTCAAACACCGTCTTCAGAAATAGAGTATGCAACTCTTCCTATAAAATCAAAGAATAACATACAACATTAAAAAATAATGCAGTTGCTAAGGTGGTGTTAAACATAGACACTTTGGAGCACATAGGAGCGGTGTAAGACATCCACACTTGACGTGGACCTCCATAAGGATCGGTCCCAACCACGTGGAGAAAATGTGATGAAGGTGGACAAGAACTAGTGAGACCCATATCACATCCTATGATGGTTAAGATAATGACTCAACCACTTCCTTTCAAACTTTATAAGGTCTAATGTGCATTCACTACGAAAGCAAGTAGCTAGAAAGGCAGACCCTCCTCAAAGAGGCTACATCTAATCAGTTTTTCAGAGACTTGCCTTTTCTAGCACCTTGGAAAATGATTTTCCAACACCTACAGGAGTACTAGAAATCATTTTCCACTACATCATTTCATGGATATGCAATTACTATATTTCTTGTTGTATATGTACAAATCACCTTCTCATCATTTCCATCTCCCTAATATGTTTTCACATTTTTTTGAAGACAATCATCCAACATGGAAAACAAATGGAAGTCAGTCATGGCTCTTGATGTGCAAGACCCAAAAGACAAACTCATTTTTTCTAGTAAAGTTTTAGTTTGGTCTGAAATGTACAAAGAAAACATGAATATTGACCGCATTGCAAAAATTCCCAAAGAAAGAGTTGATGATTTTAAAAAAGGAGAGGAATCGAATCCAGATGCTCTATGTTCCTTCCTGCGTCTACAAAACAAACGCCTGAGCACAAAAGCCTTACAGTATGAGCTGTAAGTATTTTAGAACTACATTGTTTAGATGTTGATATTAAATATGCTTTATATTTACCAGATTTGGTGACATTCCTGTAATTTATTTTGTAGTTATCATTGCTCATATGGTCCAGCTGACAAGAGAGAAGAATGGAAAAGAAAAGGAATGAAGTCATATGCCAAGAAGAGGGGATATCAATGCCATTTTATTGTAAAGATTATGGTTCAAGATCCCAACATAGCAACAATAACATACAATCAGTATGATCATGAAGATGGGCAAGGATGGCCTTGTCATGGTAAAGACAACACTATAAGTGATGATGTTACTCAGAGAAAGCCAAGACTTTTGAAGGACATAATTTATTATTTAGAAAACTGTTATTTTCTTCAACTGCCAATTGACTCTGTTTGTAAAATACATATAAAGAAATATCTTGACATAGATGCTACATCTAGAGATAGGGATTTCTTCTTATACAAAAAAGATGTTGTAAACATTTATAATCTTCTGATGAAAGAAAGTTATCAATTTCATAGCAAAGATGAAATGAGTGTGAATCTTTGGTATCAAAGAAACCAGGATG
Source organism: Pinus albicaulis (assembly GCA_034641835.2). NCBI lineage: Eukaryota > Viridiplantae > Streptophyta > Pinopsida > Pinales > Pinaceae > Pinus > Pinus albicaulis. The sequence continues at coordinate 1,310,397,238 of CM076584.1, read as the reverse complement.
ATTTCTTTTTCTACCAGAAGCCCAATGGCGCATACATCCCTTTTATAGTTGGAATACAAAAAAAATGGATGTTGGAAACTATGGTCAAGTTATCCCACAATATTTTGATAGCCATGGACTCAAAATTTAGTACAAACAAATATGGGGTGAGTTTTTTTCGAATGATTTCTTCAATAAAATCATTTATGTTAAAATTAACTTCATTTCATTTAAAATGATAGTATCAGTTGTACACGCTTGCGGTATTTGATGAGCAACAAAGTGGGGTACCAGTTTCCTGGGTGGTGATGTCACGTAATACATCACAATATATACAGGTATGGTTAGATAGCCTCATGCTTAGGTGTTTTCGGACTCGTCCCGATTGGAGGGTCAATGCCTTCATGGTTGATGATGCTATGGATGAAATCATTGCTTTGAGGTAACATCAATATTCTTATTTGACATTTCAAATTGCATTCATTTTAATAATTTCTCAAAATGAATTAAATGTCACAGGAGAATCACGAAATGTGAAGTGATTTTGTGTATTTGGCATGCAAGGAGGGCATGGATCAAGAATGTTAATCGGTTGGTTAGCAGCTCAGAGAAAGCAAAGGATATGTTCAATGAAATTGGCCATATCATGAAATATTGTTGTACTGATGAAGTGGATAATGAAATCAATGCTTTTTTCATCAAATATGCAACTGAAAAGAAGTTTTTAGACTATTTCTACAAGACTTGGATTACCGGTGACAAGATTCGTAAGTTTTCATAATATTCCTTCTGTGTTGTATGTTTTTAATTTATGTTGGACAACTTATATTTACTAATTGATTCTTTCCATGTAGGCATGTGGGTTAAAGGATGCAGAGATTTTCCTCATGCAAACCAGGAGACAAATAATGCTGTGGAATCATACCACGGTTACCTGAAGTCAACATTTCTATGTGATAAGCGAAAGAAATGTTCTCGTAGAATGGATTGGCTATTCTACACTCTCCTAAAAAATGTTGAGCCAAGTTATCGATTCATGAAATTTTGAAAAAAGAAGGATATTATAACAACCACAAGAAAGATATGCAGCTTGAATCATCAATGGAAAAGGTTAGAAGAATTCCAGACAGTGATTGTAGGCCTCATGAGAGCATATATCATGCTTATTGGGTAAGGAGTCAAAGCAAAGCCGATAAGGAATATCTTATCATTTTCCATTGCAAAAATTTTATCACTTGCAATTGTCCATGGTCTATTCGGGGCAACATTTGCAAGCATTCTATAAAGGTAGATTGGTTTCATTCCTCCTTGATGGATTTAGACCCTTCATTGGATCTTCATACCACACCGAATCAGTTGAATGCCCCTTTTGAGATAAGTACAAAGGCGCTAAACCTTCCTATAGATACTATCCCAACCAATATTGAAGATGACAATGTTGAAAAACTTAGTGTGTTGAGAGAGGAGTTGTTTGGTTATCTAGACCTGATTCAGAATAGTCCTCCTTCTACTGTGAACAAGACAAAACAGTTGATTGATCTGGCAAAAAAATTTGTGGATGATGCTAATAATCTTAATATTATGGATTATGACTTCGTTCGTGGTTTGGGTGCTTATGAGTCATCCTTGAAGAGGAAGAAGAGTTTCCTTAGTCCAAAAAAAATAAATAAAAGGAAAAGGAATGTCACATTGAATATTGATTTGAATGTCTCTACATCAGAAGATGAACCATTTCAGTTTCCACACCTCAACAGGCATGGTCGCCCTCCCTCCAACAATGCTTCCTCTACTGTTCCAAGTAAGTTTTATACAGAGATGATATCATTTTGTTTAGATCAAATTCGTGATCTTCCAAGTTTATTGCTATGTTTAGATCGCTTTGTCGATTTTTCAAGTTTTTTGCAATGTATTTTATCTTTGCTATTTATTTTAGCTTAATGTAGTGTTGTAACGTTTGCAGGGCCGTGACATCCAATTACTGTGATTACAGATGAAGGATGTACACAGACCCACAATCAACCTTTTGATCACATGAGTCAAGGTACATTTGACGAGATTGCTAATTGATCTGCTATGTATTCTGATGCATCTATTATTTGACATGTTGTTTTTTTCTTTGATGGAAACTGTGTTGTCATCTTACAAACACATCTAGTTCGTCATTGGGCCCCCCTCGACCAGAACAGGATTGGGCCACTGACATCTCAGAAATTGGTGAATTTCCATGTTTGTTTGCATTGTCTTCGCTCCTTACGTTTAGCACTAGTTGTTGTTCATGTTGTTAATGTAGTGTTGGAATGTTTGCAGGGCTGGAACGTCCAATTAATGTGATTTCAGATGAAGGATGTTCAAAGACACACTATAACTATTTTTATTAGATGAGTCAAGGTGCTTAGGATGAGACTTTTAATTGATCTTCTTTGTATTTTGATGCATTTATTACTTGACATCTTATTATCTTCTCTGATGAAAAATGCATTGTCATGTTACAGACACAACAACCTCTTCAATGGGTCCCCCTCTATCTGAAGATGATTGGGTCACTGACATCATAGAACATGGAGACAACACAAAAATTGGCTTCAGAAAAAAGTTGTGATAGAAACTGCATTCTTTTGTTTATTGTCCGACATACCGATTCATGGTGGAGTGGCCAGATTTGGTTATATGTGATTCCTATTGTGGAGCACTTTTTTGTTATTGCTGTTATGGTTATATTGGTTTCCCTAGCTAGGGTTAGGAGAGCTTAAAATTATTCCAGCTTCTGATAAGTTGCAAGTGTGTACATGTACTTCATTTTTTCTATATAAATGAAAAGAGAACATCATGAATTTGATGATGCAGTTAATGGATATTTGTGGTTTAATTTTAAATGTTATGTTGGAAAACAATAAATTTGCTTGATAGTACTGTAATACATAGGCACATTTTCATTCAGTAGCAGAATTGACGTGCTTTCTGCAAATGCCTCAAACTGTTTTGTGATTTCAAATTTCATTGAACATTTTTATCTCCATCCTTTGGTCAAATATGTTTGAGGAGAATGAAACATTAGATGGTGTAGAAGATTAATTTGAAATCCGTTGGAAACTTAAAGACGACTCATTTTTTTAAATGTAAATTGGTTTTTTCTACTTGGTTATATAAAAATTATATTAAAAATAAAAATCTAATAGTGTCGTAAGCCTTTTCACAACACAATTCCATGTGGATAACTGTCTCATATTTTTTGCCATAATTTTTTGATGCAGTTATAATATTTATGCCATGATTTTTAGATACTTTTGGAATTTTCATTGTTAAGCTTCATAGGAAACTACCAAAAAATAAAATTCTTTAAAATAGTTCATATTCATGTAAATAACATATTTACTATCAATTAATTCCCATCATATTTTAAGCAAATATTTTCATAACACTTACCACAGTTGTTACTACCCACCATTATTTATGTGTTCTTCAGCATTTTATTAAGTAGGAGCAAAAAATATAAATGTGCTAACTTTTTAGTAGTTACTATCCATCAAAATTTATTAAAGTCTTTGCCCCTTAGTAAGCAATTAATTTTATTCTTTTGGTCAGCATATTTGATAAATAAAAAACAATCCTTTAAAACTAAATATATTAACAAAAATTAATATTTCAATTAATATTTTTGAAATCATAAATAAAATTGTTTCACTCTACCTCAATATATGTACAGTAAAATTAAATCAATAATTCATATAACAAAAGTTGAAATTTAAAAAAAATATATAAATTAATAAATCTATTATCCCATCAAAAAATGAGAGTTTAAAACCTATAATGCATCAAATACAACCTTAGTTCTTTCATATAGTTTCAATTATTGGAATAGCCATATTTGAATAATGATTTAATAAAGAAAATATTTCCATCTTATAAGCAGATCTTGAATAAATGAAAATAAATGTTAAGATGATCAAGACAATGCAAAGGAGAATGATTTAATGTGGTGCATTTGTAATATCCCTCGCGTAAGCCACCATAAAAACTCTCATAAAATGAGGGTTATCAAATAATTAAATATTATTAATTATTATATTGATATTACATGACGAATATTCTTGTAATTCTTAATTATAAGAATATTGGAAGAATTATTTCTTAATTATTTTATTTAGAATAATTTAAATTCTTCTATGGAAATAAATTATATTTCCAAGTTGGTATATTTTCTGAGTTTCAGAAATAATGAGTAATAGATTTGGAAAAAGTATGGATAAGTGATATTTTTCTCATAAGGAAAAAGAAAATCTACCTTTAAAAATAAAAGCATGAGGGATTTATGGAATGCTTTTCTGATTTAGGAAAAATCAGATTTATGGAGGCTTTATGGATTGGCTTTGTGACTTAGAAAAGCTGGAATGCTTTTATGATTTAGAAAAGATGGAATTATTTTATGATTTATAAAAAAGTTGGAATACTTTTAGGATTTATAAAATATATTCCATTTTAATTAATTCTATTTTATTATAATCCCATGAGAGAAATAGAAGAGGAAAATGGGAGAATACATGGAGAATGGAGCCAAGGAAGAGGAAGAGAGTATTTCAAGCATGCATCAAGAGATGAGTAACCATATTCTTTGAAACTCTCTTTGTTTTCATATGGACCCTGATTATATAATGATTGAATTTATTTGAAATAAAAATTTCAGTGTATTAAAAGCTAGATCTACACTTATTTATGCATTATTTTGATAAAACCCCAGGGGGATCTTGTTTAGAAGGCTGAGTAGTTCCATATCTGGTATGGATCTGATGTTTCAGCCATATATCAGTTGTAGATCTGAATATTAACCTACAGCAGCTGAAGCTCCTCATATAAAATGCTGTGAAGTCTTTCTGCAGCTTTTCCAATTGTTTCTGCTATTATTTTTGAAGGATTCTTGCTCTTGCTTCAAGTAAATCCAATGCTTCTACAAAGGAACTTGATTATAGATCTGATTTCTTGATGCCATACTATAACATGAGTCTAATGGCTGATTTCTAGTGTCTTCGAGTAGAAACTGCGCAATTTCTAAAGGACGGTTTCTCTATTTACCAACTCTCTCCTTTAGCTGATTTTTTAGCTAGTGTTGATTGTGGGAGATCTGTTAAAACCTCTAAACTCATTTATTTTTGCTAAAAATTTGCTTGAGGTCTGACACAGCCTAAAATAAGGGAAACCAACCCTCTTCTACGTTATTTTCACACTGGCTTGCTTATACAATGTCCTCCTTAAGCCTATTGCAGATTTTCTTGAGAGTGGAATTTAGCGCTTCTTCCTTGGTTGGATTTTACTTCTCTTTTGGATCCATTGTTTAGATCTATAGATCTAAGGTTCCTAAGAGAACCAAAAATCTAAGAGGATTGTGTCATTCCCACACTTGCTGTGTTTCACCATTCTTCTATAGACAGAGTCTGGAACGGGCCAGGAAGCCTCTGGATTTCACCCTTCCTTGTGAAGGTGATGCATCTAGTAAATGCCCTACCAGTCTATCTCTGGTTTAGATCTATTGGTGTAATTCCATATTGATGTGATTCCATAGTGGAATATCTTAGGATATTCCCTACTGAGCCTATTTTTTCCCATTTGGAACATTACATACTTGTATGCAAGGAAATAATTATTGTGTTAAAACTCTTCAAAGTGAATAGAAGAGAAAAATATATCCTTGTATGCATTATTGGATTATATTCTTGGAGAAGAAAAAGGGTAATCACATGCTTTATTATGTAAGATTATTTAGAGAAACATATATGCTTTTATGCATGGGAAAAATATAGTTTTGAGTATTAGATTTCTAGAGAAAACGAAGATGAAATCACATAATATTTATTGTGTTAGCCCTCTTTTGGGCAAAATAATATGTATTTTTCCAACCTAAAGGGATTAGCTATGGTATTAGCTTTATCTTGGGAGAATATTATGCATATTTATTGGTTATATCTTCTGGATGAGAGGGAAATGTCACTTTGCATGCATGAAATGATAAGTGGTATGCGTTTGACCCTTGGAAAAGAAATGTGTTTATTTTTCCATGAAATATTTATTTGGTTTCTTTTGAAAAGAAATGTGTTTATTTTTCCATGAAATATTTATTTGGTTTCTTTTGGAAAGAAATATATGTTTTACATGTAGGAAGAACAAGATATGTTATTGCATGAACAAAACTATAACTTGTATGTTAACTTTGTTTGAAATAGAGTTTGCATTGTTATACATAATAACCATTATGAATCGATCTTGGGTGGAAAATATGTTTTTGGAAAAGAACATGTATTCACATGCATAAGTATAACATCTATTGCATTAATCCATTTTGAAAAGAAAACATAAGAGTAGGCAAAAAGAGAAATTTATTGTTGGGATAGTTATCTTGAAAATCTTGTTATGCATTTGTATGCACGCTATTATTATATAGTATGTTAGCTTTCTTTTGGAAATAATATGAAAGTGCATGCAAGATTTTGTTAGTGTTTGGTGGAAAGAGGATGCTTGATATTGATTTATTTGTTACTAATGCATGTGAAATGATGTTAAATAAGGAAACTAATGTCAATGTGGTTATGTTTTATACATGCATACAGATATTTGTTGAAGCGTCACAAATAGAGATTGATTATTGGTTTATTAATATTTTATCTAATCATGATATCAAGTGTGCTGACGACAGCAATGGCAGGAAAGAAGGATGACTTGAGAAAAGGAAATTTCAAGTTTAACATTGTGGAAGATAAAGAGTTATTAGTCCATGCAGGTTTAGTAGTTCCAATTGCACAATGATCCCCTGAAGGAAACAATCTGAATACAAAGACAGAGATTGATGATTCGTGGGTAAATGGTATCATGATGATTGTAATAGCTTATAGCTAGTTATGTTTTGCTTAAGATTAATTTTATATGTAAATTTTATGACAATGGTCAAGGGATGAAATCCCTTATAACCATTGAGTGAGGGGTGACAACCCTCACGAGCGTTTAATAATAAAATTAAACGTTTGCTGGTTTTCACCCTACGGGGTTTCCAGGGTATATCGGTGTCTAATGATGGGATTGTTCATTGTGTCATTTTAATGATGTTAATTTATTTCATGATGTGATGTTATATTATCAATTAGGTGATTTACTAATTGAGTTAAAATGATCATGGGATCGATGAATAGTTATAGCAGGAAAATTAAGTTAATATGCTACCACAAGGAAAATTAAGGGATGTGTAACTCACTATTATTTTTACTAAATATTTCTCTATGTGATGATGATGGTTATTCAAATGGTTAATGCATAAATATAAAAAGTAATTTATAAAGTTACACATTCGTAAATGTTGAAAAAATTTCCTAACTCTAAGTATTTTTCTGCGAGGTTATCGGGGTATGTTACAAATGGTATCAAAGCAAAAGGTTGCAACACTGGCACCTTTTGGGAATCATTATGCAAAAAGGAAGTAGAGGTATGATGCTAGTGGGCATCATCTCAGGTATGATTTTAATTAAACTTGTAGTATACTACAATTAACATGAGATGCATGTTGCATGATTAATGACTACATGAAAGAGTAGACAGTTATAATGTTTCTTTAAAATTTGTGCTCATGAAATTTGAATATGGATGTGGATAAAATACAATAAAACTTCTATTGTACCTATGAACCATATTGAGCACTCATTGTTTATATTGCAGATTAATTACCAACCTTTGCATGCATAATATAAGAAAAATGATTATGGTGCATAAGAAAAAAGAATGGAAAAACATGGCTAAATTTATCATGCACTACCTATAAATAATGAATACACGTATGGTTGGTGTGATAACTAAATAATATAGAAGTTGGGTTTGACCCTGAAGAGGACAATGGAATGTGGAAAACAAAATATATATATATTTGAACGAAACTCTTTAGTTGTTAAAAATAAGCAACGAGTGAAATAGAACTCACATAGTGAACTTAAATTCAATGAAAAAATCATAGTAGCATAATTGTGGGTTCTCTTTCTTCATTTAGAGTTGTAGAGGAAAGTTTTCATTCCATGTGTTCGACAAAAAGTGGTAATTGAGATCCACGGTTTTGTTATTTTAAATAATTTCATCCGTGGAAGTTTTGGATGTGATTAATCTTTAATATCAAGGGGTTTTCATACCTTGAGATCATGTAACCCCCATGGTGATTCCAAGAAAAGGTTATGTTTAGAAATGGATCCATAATTTGGTCAAATTTCCTGATTAGACGCTGTTGTAGGGATTCTTGGTTTTGTTATTAGAATAAATTTTACCATTGATGATATTAATATGATTCATGATGTTCTAGAAATTCTAGTTTTACTATCTCTATGATAGTATAAACATATTTATGGAAATTTATTTCATCTCTGCTAACTAGTCCCTCAATGGTAGTAGATTGTATGCTTGCCAACTATTTGGAAGAATGACTTATCCACCATAGATTGCATGCTTGAAAATTGTTGTTAAAATTCCTCAATGGATGTAGGTTGCATGCTTGAAAATTGTTTGATGGAATGTCGAATTGGTTGTAGATTGCATGCTTGCACACTATTTGAAAAAAAAAGTCTACAGTGATTGTAGATTTCATGATTGCAAATTATTTTCACAAAATTCCTCAATGGTTGTCGCTTATATGGTTGCAAGCTAATGGTAAGCGAAAAAAAAAGAATCACATTTTGTGTCCTAGTGTTCAATGGAACTGTTAATTCTCTACAATATTGATGGTTGCTAAGGTGAGACCTTAAATAAAGTATCATGCTATGGTATGCAACATATGTTAATGTCTTTTTTTCTAAGCTACATGATTATTATTATTATGTGGAAATTTTGAATGTATACCACCTATATTACATGCGATGAATTGTTGTCAATGTGCTTTGACAAATTGTGGACCCCATGTTGTGGGTCAAGTATAGATGCATGGTGTACATAAATGTTCCTTTGCCTTAATGATAATATTCAAATGGAAAATTATGTAAATTACAGTGGATTTGTAGACATTGACTATTTTTAGACATTGAATTTTTATTGGATTCAATGGCTATGGAAGCTATGATGGGATTGATGTAATGAGGTAATATTTTATTTTATTGTAGAGTTAATGAATACTTTGGTTGGGGTATTCAGGAAATAACTCTAGAGCTTTAGAAGACTTCTTGCCAGCTTATGGAAAGCTATTGGTGGTTAATTTCAACATGGACCTTCCCTAAAAGTCTCCTAAAAATCCCTAGGAGAAAATAATAAAGAGGAAATATTAACATAATGGGAGAGAAAGATTATGTTAATGACTTAGTTGGAGATAAATACTAAGTGGGGTAAAATAAAGCATAGCGGGAGAGAAAGACATGCTTTAAAGAAAAAGAAGAGTATCTTTTTCGAAAAATATAAAACAAAAAGGCCTAGGCAAAAAGGTTGGTAGACCTTAAAGCAGGACGCTGCTAAAAATCTGCTGGGAAGAAATCACCAAGGAATCAATGAGGTTATTGATTCTAGTGGCAAGTAAATCTTAGCTCGGTGGGTAACTATTGGAGATAGTTCACGGTGGGGTGGAATATGTCGAGTTTCTCAATAATTCCCAAAAATTAACTAAGGTTAGATGAAATTTTGTCTATGTTATGTTACAAGTTTTCAAATTATCTAAAGATGTTGGATGTTACAATAGACTGTAAATTTCATGTCTCAAAGTTGTTGCATGTGCTATATTTTTGCATGCATGATATATTAAATTATCTTAGCAACAATTTCGATGAAATAGGTTGTGTTTTTATGAGCAAATGAACATGTCATAAATGACTGATCTATATGCATGCATAGAGGAAATTAATTGAAATATATAGGTGACTGAAATAACTCATGTTAGATAAAATAATGATTTATTGAACTTTAAATTCCTAACATATGAGAGGAACATGGCTGGAGATTAATGACATGAGTTTGAATTTGAATGAAATTATTGTGGGAGAGAAAGACAATAATTTGCAAAGGAAATGGTTGGAGATAAATACCATGAGTTTGAATTAGATTGAAATTATTGTGGGAGAGAAAGACAATAATTTTCAAAAACACTAGTGGGAGAGAAAGACTAGTGTAACTCCTAAATAAAATGCAATCTGCACTTGATAGAGTTTTCTTATCATTTTGATGATTAAAGGGCTAAGTGCTCCCTGAGTTTTTGTGAAATTATTATGATTTAGGTATTATTTTACATTTCCTAAATAATTGGAAATGAAAATTAAAGGTTAATGTTCCAACAAGAGAAGAACATCGAGGACGATGTTCTCTTTAAGGGGGGGAGTTTGTAATATCCCTCGCGTAAGCCACCGTAAAAAATCTCATAAAATGAGGGTTATCAAATAATTAAATATTATTAATTATTATATTGATATTACATGACGAATATTCTTGTAATTCTTAATTATAAGAATATTGGAAGAATTATTTCTTAATTATTTTATTTAGAATAATTTAAATTCTTCTATGGAAATAAATTATATTTCCAAGTTGGTATATTTTATGAGTTTTAGAAATAAGGAGTAATAGATTTGGAAAAAGTATGGATAAGTGATATTTTTCTCATAAGGAAAAAGAAAATCTACCTTTAAAAATAAAAGCATGAGGGATTTATGGAATGCTTTTCTGATTTAGGAAAAATCAAATTTATGGAGGCTTTATGGATTGCTTTTGTGATTTAGAAAAGCTGGAATGCTTTTATGATTTAGAAAAGATGGAATTATTTTATGATTTAGAAAAAAGTTGGAATACTTTTAGGATTTATAAAATATATTCCATTTTAATTAATTCTATTTTATTATAATCCCATGAGAGAAATAGAGGAGGGAAAGGGGAGAATACATGGAGAATGGAGCCGAGGAAGAGGAAGAGAGTATTTCAAGCATGCATCAAGAGATGAGTAACCATATTCTTTGAAAATATCTTTGGTTGTATATGGACCCTGATTATATAATGATTGAATTTATTTGCAATAAAAATTTTAGTGTATTAAAAGCTAGATCTACACTTATTTATGCATTATTTTGATAAAACCCCAGGGGGATCTTGTTTAGAAGGCTGAGTATTTCTAGATCTAGTATGGATCTGATGTTTCAGCCATATATCAGTTTTAGATCTAAATATTAACCTACAGCAGCTGAAGCTCCTCATATAAAATGATGTCAAGTCTTTCTGCAGCTTTTCCAATTGTTTCTGCTATTATTTTTTGAAGGATTCTTGCTCTTGCTTCAAGTAAATCCAATGCTTCTACAAAGGAACTTGATTATAGATCTGATTTCTTGATGCCATACTATAACATGAGTCTAATGGCTGATTTCTAGTGTCTTCCAGCAGAAACTGCACAATTCCTAAAGGACGGTTTCTCTATTTACCAACTCTCTCCTTTAGCTGATTTTCAGCTAGTGTTGATTGTGGGAGATCTGTTAAAACCTCTAAACTCATTTATGTTTGCCGAAACTTTGCTTGAGGTCTGACACAGCCTAAAATAAGGGAACCCAACCCTATTCTACGTTATTTTCACACTGGCTTGCTTATACAATGTCCTCCTTGAGCCTATTGCAGATTTTCCTGAGAGTGGAATTTAGCGCTTCTTCCTTGGTTGGTTTTTACTTCACTTTTGGATCCATTGTTTAGATCTATACATCTAATGTTCCTAAGAGCAGAAAAATCTAAGAGGATTGTGTAATTCCCACACTTGTTGTGTTTCACCATTCTTCTATAGACAGAGTCTGGAACGGACCAGGAAGCCTCTAGATTTCACCCTTCCTTGTGAAGGTGATGCATCTAGTAAATGCCCTGCCAGTCTATCTCTGGTTTAGATCTATTGGTGTAATTCCATATTGTTGTGATTCCATAGTGGAATATCTTAGGATATTCCCTACTGAGCCTATTTTTTCCATTTGGAACATTACATACTTGTATGCAAGGAAATAATTATTGTGTTAAAACTCTTCAAAATGAATAGAAGAGAAAAATATATCCTTGTATGCATTATTGGATTATATTCTTGGAGAGAGGAAAAAGGGTAATCACATGCTTTATTATGTAAGGTTATTTAGAGAAACATATATGCTTTTATGCATGGGAAAAATATAGTTTTGAGTATTAGATTTCTAGAGAAAACGAGGATGAAATCACATAATATTTATTGCGTTAGCCCTCTTTTGGGCAAAATAATATGTATTTTTCCAACCTAAAGGGATTAGCTATGGTATTAGCTTTATCTTGGGAGAATATTATGCATAGTTATTGGTTATATCTTTTAGATGAGAGGGAAATGCCACTTTGCATGCATGAAATGATAAGTGGTATGCGTTTGACCCTTGGAAAAGAAATGTGTTTATTTTTCCATGAAATATTTATTTGGTTTCTTTTGGAAAGAAATATACGTTTTACATGTAGGAAGAACAAGATATGTTATTTCATGAACAAAACTATAACTTGTATGTTAACTTTGTTTGAAATAGAGTTGGCATTGTTATACATAATAACCATTATGAATCGATCTTGGGTGGAAAATATGTTTTTGGAAAAGAACATGTATTCACATGCATAAGTATAACATCTATTGCATTAATCCATTTTGAAAAGAAAACATAAGATTAGGCAAAAAGAGAAATTTCTTGTTGGGATAGTTATCTTGAAAATCTTGTTATGCATTTGTATGCACGGTATTATTATATAGTATGTTAGCTTTCTTTTGGAAATAATATGAAAGTGCATGCAAGATTTTGTTAATGTTTGGTGGAAAGAGGATGCTTGATATTGATTTATTTGTTACTAATGCATGTGAAATGATGTTAAATAAGGAAACTAATGTCAATGTGGTTATGTTTATAAATGCATACAAATATTTGTTTAAGTGTCACAAATAGAGATTGATTATTGGTTTATTAATATTTTATCTAATCATGATATCAAGTGTGCTGACGACAGAAATGGCAGGAAAGAAGGATGACTTGAGAAAAAGAAATTTCAAGTTTAACATTGTGGAAGATAAAGAGTTGTTAGTCCATGCAGGTTTAGTAGTTCCAATTGCACAATGATCCCCTGAAGGAAACAGTCTGAATACAAAGACAGAGATTGATGATTCATGGGTAAATGGTATCATGATGATTGTAATAGCTTATATCTAGTTATGTTTTGTTTAATATTATTTTTATATGTAAATTTTATGACAATGGTCAAGGGATGGACTCCTCTTTAACCATTGAGTGAGGGGTGACAACCCTCACGAGCGTTTAATAATAAAATTAAACGTTTGTTGGTTTTCAGCCTACGGGGTTTCCAGGGTATATCGGTGTCTAATGATGTGATTGTTCATTGTGTCATTTTAATGATGTTAATTTATTTCATGATGTGATGTTATATTATCAATTAAGTGATTTACTAATTGAGTTAAAATGATCATGGGATCGATGAATAGTTATAGCAGGAAAATTAAGTTAATATGCTACCACAAGGAAAATTAAGGGTTGTGTAACTCACTATTATTTTTACTAAATATTTCTCTATGTGATGATGATGGTTATTCAAATGGTTAATGCATAAATATAAAAAGTAATTTATAAAGTTACACATTCGTAAATGTTGAAAAAATTTCCTAACTCTAAGTATTTTTCTGCGAGGTTATCGG